>JAOTOM010004187.1:0-238028 GCA_034440615.1 Ashinkailepas kermadecensis
GAGGGCAGATAAAGGTCAGAAAACACAAAGAAATCAGAAACTGTGCGCGAAGAGAGCACGGTCAGAAAGATCAGATAAAAGATCGTGCGGAGGGCACTAGAGGGAAAATAGGAGTGGTGTGGAGGGGCCCGGGGCGGGAGGGCTGTGCACCGCCGGACTGACCTGAAGTGTAGATGTAGTCGTAGAGGCAGACAAGAGAAGAGCACTGTCACTGAACTGGGTAGATGAAGTAAAAGTGGTGAGTAGACTTGACGGGAGGGTGAGTAGAGTTAGTAGGTCTTGAAGATCTTGAAGGGTAGCGTAGACGTCGACGGTTCAGCAGATGTAGCAGGAGGTGTGCTTGAGAGAGGGCGGTTGAAGGTTTGAGGGTTTGGATAGAGTTGAAGTTCAAGGGAAATAGGTTGGTAGTACTGTATGCTTGGAGTGAGGAGGAGATCAGTGGCGCAGGGAGGTGTGGTTTGGTGTGCTTGTCTGTGTGTATGTTGGCTGTTGGCTGGTGCTTTGTGTGTGTGTGGTGACAGGCTGGTGGCAGGTGGCTGGTGGCTCCTAGTCCAAGGCTGCTTGGTAGCGTCCGCAGCGTCTTGATCCTGCGGCAGCCTCTGGCGTCGTGCCGGCAACAATCTCTGTAGTGTCGGCGTATCGGCATCAGCTTGCTGCAGCGGTAGTGACGACGTGCGTGCGATAAGCGAAGGGTTATGAGCGGTTTAGGGGTGTGAGTGAGTGACGTTGTGTTTGTCCAGCCTGCCACCTGTGGGTGATGTCGGCTGTTTCCCTGTGGTTGAGTGGGATAATGATAGGAGGATTAGTTACCGGGTGGTGGATAGATTTTCGAGTAGAGTCGGAGTCGTCTTGAAGAGTTGAGTTGATCTGGGAGTTTGAAGAGGTAGAGATGGCAGAAGAAGAAGAGTCGTTTTGAGAGCCGGAGATGAAGTAGTCGAAGAAGCTGTCAGTCGGACGGTGCTAGATTGGGGTATGGGGTGTAGTGGGTGGGTTGGGGTCGGGTCCTCGCCTTAGATGAACATTGCAGAACACGTTGTTTTTGTTTTTGTTTTTTTTTGTTTAGGGGGATGTATGGACATACTAGTGTTAAAAGCGGACATCCGTTCTGCGCATACGCAATTTCTGGTGACAATACTATTGATTCGGTGGGAATAGTGGCGCTTTTGGCGCAATCGACGGCGCATGACATAGATTGTTTACGTTTCGCCCCAAAGCTTGATAGCATCACATTCCTTTGGATATTGAAACACTCCTCAACACCCACGGCATAGTCTTTTAAACGACCAAACACCCTCTCTCACACAGACATCGCACCGTTCCGCCCGTCTGCCATTGACCTCTCCCTAGCCTCAGCTCCTGCCTCACCCCTCTTCTCCTGGCACGTTCAACCCGACCCCCTTTTAGTAATCACCTTCCCATCCACGTCACCTTCGAACGCTCAGCCCAGTCTAGAGACCGTTTATTTATGTCCAACAGGGACGTTCGCAAAGCGAAATGGCCATCTTTCTCCCGGGAAATTGATCATCTTATCCCACCTAGTCTCACCCCACAATTTCGGCGTTGATCAATACCATACAACCCGGCAGAAAGGAACGTACCCAAAACTCGTCGCCAACCCGACCGTAATTCCGTGCCGTGGTCGAACGACGGGTGCAAACGAGCCTTCGCCTCACGGCGGCGATACTGAGCGGAAATTTCGGAAAAACCTTAGCAGTACTAAATATGGTAGAAGCCCGCGAGGCAAAACTACGCTGTCAGCAAATTATCCTTTCGGCCAAGAAACACAGCTGGCAACTTTACTCCAGCACATTCAACCGTTTCACCCCCCATCTCCCAAATCTGGACTCCAACTTCTTTCCTTCTCCAATGGCAGAGCCCCACACCGCGCATTCCCACAACTGACAATTAACCAACAGCACACAACTGAGCCCACAGCCGTCGCTGAACACTTCGCCACTTATTATTCCGACGTACCTTCCAACACTCAATACTCACAGCACACCATCTCATTCCTTCGCGACACTCTTGCTACTTGCCACTTCGACTCAGACAAATCCGAACCCTACAACGCACACTTTACCCCCTACGAACTAAATTTATCCCTCTCCAAGGTATCCAGTGAGCTCCCTGGACCTGATCCCTTGGAAAGCATATCCTCTTCTTTCAAAATCTATCTGACTCTAGTAGAGATACTTCTCCTTCAGGCTACTACATCAACTATGGAGTGACGGCACTTCCACCCTCTTGGTCTACTAGAACTATCTCTAAGCCTAAGCCTTCCAAACCTCGACATCTCCTCTCTGGGTACGTCCTATCTCTCTCACTAGTTGTGCTTGTAAAATTTTGAGCGCATGGTCAATGGACGAATCAGAGTCTATCTCGAAAACAACAAGTATATCCCCCTTTCAGAGCGGCTTCCGACCCAGGCGAAGCATCGCTGACAACCTACTCGAAATTGTGGATTCAATCCAGCGTGGTTTTGGGGAAAAATCCCGAAACCATCGCCCTTTTTAGACCTGAAATCCGCGTTTAACAAAGTACACAGTTTTGCACTTCGAATTAAATTACACCGTATTGGTATCAAGGGCAGAATGGCCACATTTATTACCAAGTTTCTAGAAAATCGCTCCTTTGTCGTCCGCTGCGGCAACATTCATTCCAGCCCCACACTCTCGACCAAGGCGTCCCACAAGGCAGCGTCTATCTCCAACCCTCTTTCTTATCATGGTTGTAACAAAGTTGGTTTTGAGTCATCCTAATTCCATAAATTCAGCCCCCCTACACATAGTTCGACTGGCGCGACAAGTTTCCGGCACCTACCTGGCGCCTGCCTATCTGGTGCCCTACATAAGCAAGCCACCGCTCCAGTCGAGGCCGATCATTGTACCTTGACACTATCCCCTCCCTTACCGGCGAAATCCCCGCCGCCGGAGCTGTGACCTCGATACCGTGCAGCCCTTACCAACCCCCTCCCCTATCCGACCGGCGCGCCCGCCGCCTTCGTTAGATGTTAGATGCCCAGCTGTCATGCGGTGATGTGACCGAGTGTCGCTATTGTGTCAGGCGCTGTGTCGCCGGACCAGAGGCTGCAGTACCGCGCCTCTGCCAGTCAGCCGATTGTTGTGGATCACCAGTGTGCGGTGATTTGCTGAGACAGCCCACGTGTCGACGCCAGGCCGACGCGGGCCTGGACGAAGGTGCACTCTCAGCACCAGTTCCCAGCCGGAAACCGAGATGCTGAGATCAGAATCTGTCTCTGATGTCTGAGATAGACAGCGCCCGCCTGCAGTACAGTGCACGAGGTTCAGAGAGAGCCATTGTGCTCTCTAGACGCCAGTTCAGAGCAAGCCTTTGTTCTCTAGCCGGGGGATGAGTAACCCCACTGGCCATGCGGCGCAGTAGTGACGTGGATTGATCACGTGACCAGTGACGTATCATAGTCTGCGGGTACCTAGCGAAGGTGCCGCGAGGAGAGACTCTCTGACTGGAGGCGCTCGTCGCGAGCAGACGTCACCGCTGGGCGGTTGGCCGCCGCCTGACTAGCCGCCCTGGCCGGCCCTGGCTCACCACATTAAGGTATCGAGGTACGTCGGAAAACTCTGTCTGAGATTCGGAGATCGTATGTGAAGTAGTTGCACCTGTCTGTCAAGATGCAGTTATATTATTAACGCCTATGTCACGCTGCGCCATTAATGTCTGATCTTCGTGGCCATTTGTCTGTTGACTAATTTGCACAATATAGAAGTGCTGGCTTTGGAGGTGTGTGTCAAGATGTGAGATCAGAGCTCTGAGATGAAGGCTTGGAGCCATTGGATGAATACTCCGGGGTCTTAATATCGTCCAACGCTGAGGTCAAACCCTAGTACTATCAACGTGCCAGAAGAGTTTTTCCCCCTTGAGGGTGAAGAAAAAGATTATTATACATGATCAATGACGTATTAGAACAATTTCCCCTAATTTCTCCCCTACTAAAACATTCTCTCTATGCCGATGATTTGGCTATTTGGTGTACGCACCCATCGGCAGATTCAGCGAATCACGTTATCCAACTCACCATGAATCACATTGATTCATGGTGCTCCCCTCTGGGGGCTACAGATCTCTCCCACCAAATCGGTAACTATGCTCTTTTTCCCGGCTTCTCAGACACATCCCGCCTAGAAAACCACTCCGCTTTCGCAATCAAATTATTCCCCTCCAAACTACTTTCAAATATCCCGGAATTAGCCTCGACAAAGGACTTTATTTTAGTATTAAAATATATTATATATTAATTAAATTAATACACCTATATTAAACAACGCTGCGCTGTTCGACTCAATCTCCTGCGCTGCATCTACGGTCGCGACTGGGGTGCAGACAGGACGACTCTTACCAAAATGTACATTGCACTGATTCGTTCAATCCTGGAATACAATGCGTTTATCTTCGATCATATATCTCCAACACTCACAAAGTCACTGGAATGCACACCAAAATCCACGCACTCCGCCTCATCACCGGAGCACACTGCACCACACCTCCCACCAGTATCCGGGGTGAGAGCCCCCTTCTCCTCGACAACAACGAAGCACACAACCCCTTATTTTTTACCTACTCCGGCAAGACAGCCCCCCAAATCACCCACCTTTCTTGGATTGAATTGACCGCCCCCCCGTTCGGTCTGTAAGCAGGTTTACATTTTTATCTTTTCTAAAAACGTAGAAACCGGGCGACGGCGTCCGGACAGCGTTCTGCACTTCCCACGACAACTCACCGAAAACAAAGACACCTGTTTCCAAGCGCAGACGAACTCCAGCGGCACGGACGACACAACATCAAAGGCGGCATCTGAGCAAAACAACTCACGGCGAGCCAGGCTAATCGCCTGGCACCCTCTTCCCTCCGCGCCCAGCTGGCCTAGAGGGCGAAAACAAGTTGATCTAGATCAACAGAAGGATCGGTGACCCCGGTCTGGAACACCGCCAGCTGAGAAGAAAATTTCCAGTCCCGGCAGACCATCCTGACGGCCCCAGGCGATTTCATAACATACCCGGCCTAAGGGGAAGAAAAAAACTGCACTCCCACCAATCGAAAAACAAGAACACAATCCGAAGCCCTGGGAGTGGCCAGCGAATAGAAGAGGCGGGGCTTCCGAAACTCGAACAAAACTGAAAGACCGACCGAAAACGCTCTCACATCCTCCGATGGGACGAGAGTCTCGAAACAGTGGAGAAGAGAACAAACCGTGCATCAAATCACCAGCGAAAATGTGAGTGCTTTACAGACCGACGCCTTCCCTCCATCTTCGGGCTACCCAATGGCCGCTACACATCGAAACCGTGTAGACTCTCCACGCCCGGCGCCGTCGCCCCAACCCACGAGAGTACCGCCCGGTCGTTGATGGGGTGATTAGCCGGGGAGGGACGTGCGAAACGGACGGTAGCGTTGGCGTCGCACAGGGTAGGGTAGGTAGGCATGTATGGGGGAGGGGGTAGGATGGCGAAGACGTGTGCCAGGAATCGGTCCCGGTCCTGTTGGCGTAAATGTAAATACATGTAAATATATTACCCGTGATGATAGAAATGTTTCAGTACACCAGCCGAGACACGAAGCAGATGCCCAGCCATTGACGGGCGGGATTAGCGGTGACAGGAATACTTGGAATAAAGCAAGGGGGCATAGTTTGCAATGCCGAACGGAGGCACTATGCACACATCAGATCCTCGCATCTTCTCTTCAGGCCCCTGGGCTGGGTGGGTCGTGAAATGACCATCGCTCGGCCCAATATGCCGTACGTTGAAAAATGTACGAGCAATATCCACCTTCAGGCCCCTGGGCTGGGTGGGTCGTGAAAATGACCATCGCTCGGCCCAATATGCCGTACGTTGAAAACTGTACGAGCAATATCCACCTTCAGGCCCCTGGGCTGGGTGGGTCGTGAAAATGACCATCGCTCGGCCCAATATGCCGTACGTTGAAAAATGTACGAGCAATATCCACCTTCAGGCCCCTGGGCTGGGGGGTCGTGAAAATGACCATCGCTCGGCCCAATATGCCGTACGTTGAAAACTGTACGAGCAATATCCACCTTCAGGCCCCTGGGCTGGGTGGGTCGTGAAAATGACCATCGCTCAGCCCAATATGCCGTATGTTGAAAACTGTACGAGCAATATCCACCTGCAGGCCCCTGGGCTGGGTGGGTCGTGAAAATGGCCATCGCTCAGCCCAACATGCCGTACGTTGAAAACTGTATGTGCAATATCCGCCTTGCCACCGCCACCGGCCGGAATGGATCGTGCAAATGATTATCGTTCGGTCTGACAGCAAGCACGTTGAAAACTGTGCTTGCAATATCCATGTTTTTCCCTCCTCGTCCAAAGCGTTCGACCTTCACATTCCCCGGAGCTAAAGAGGTAATGCGCCTGACTACCCACCGTTATCCACAAACCCTGGGGGCGCCTCCAGACGTGCATTGAGTGGCGTAACTTTCGTGGTAAATCAGATGGCATTGGGGTTAGAAGCCGAAGGCCGAGTCACCGACCCTCCTTGGGGGGGAGTTAACGTCAATGGATGACGTAAGAAATACGACCCTCCCGAAGCGACGCGGGCGTAGTAGATGCCTCAGCTACCAGGTGGACGGAGGGGAGGATATTTACGTCTAAACTGAACGATGATCCGCGTGAAGGGGGTTGAAAAGCACGTGCCGCTGCGATCCTCATGAGTTGGTTCCCTGTTGTACTATCTTCACCCCGACCCATCTTCCGACAGGCGGTAGCGCCGACGTGGTGATAGGAAAACGTAGTAGCTGAGAAATGGTTTTGTTTTATTTATTTCCCAAACTCGCCCGGAAGCGACTTTGCAACCTGGTCACACTTCGGCGTACACGATACGGGAACGATCCCAGGTCAACGTCGCAAAATGCCTTTACTAGCCGGTGCAGTTGCACCAACCGTTGGGCGGTCTCCACCCCGGGGGTGGAGCCACCGACGCTCAGCGGGCCGGTGATGGCCGCCATCGCAGGTGTTGCGACGGCGACCAACGAGGCGGACTGCCCCTCCTGAGCCGCGCTCCGGCCAGCCACCAGATCCCTCAAAGGGCCGCGAGGGCACCTTCACGTAACAAGGGGGCCAGGCGCGATGCCCGGTCCTCCGGCGCCAGCCATGTGGTCCGCGCCGCCGCTCGAACGAGGGCGCTGTCGGGCAGGGGTGGCAGCGGCGACACGTCGGGGGCGTAACCTCGCCAGATGGCATACGCCCCCAAACTCGTCCAAGAAGGACGCAGCCCGGTTGACGTCCCTGTAACAGGTTCATGTGGTTAGCAAGAGTAGGAGGGCCGACGTGACCAACTCCTTCCCCGACAAAGCCGTAGTGGAATTCAACATTGCGACATCAGAACGCGCCCCAGGATAAATGACGCCTTCTTAGTTTAAGAAAACCCACAAATGTTGGATAAAGGGAAAGACACTATTCCGTTTCTCTCCAAAGGAGAGAGGGCTGAGCGGTTTCGGAATTCCGATAAATCTATGAAAACATTCTGAAAAGGGGGAGGGGGGGACACTAACGACACTATGACACTCCGGGAGTGGGAGGGGACTTACCGCAAGGCCACCTCGTGACGATCCCCATGCCGGTCTGGGTGAAGGGCTTTCCCCAGCCGTCTTCGCCTCCGGGCCACAATCTCCCGGAGGTGGGGAAGGCCCCGAAAGTCGTCGGGCCCAAGGTCTAAAACGACCTCGGGCAGAAATCGGGGGATGTCGTCGGGGTCCTGGTCGACCAGCCGGACGAACATCAGTTCGGCCTCGGCCCTCTCCTCTTCACTGAAACAGCGTTCCTCTTCGGACGACATAGTGGGCGCAAGTGATAGGGAGAGCGAACGGCAGAGACGAGGCAGGCTCCCAGGCCATCTGGGGGGCGGGGCCATCCGACTCTGCCCTCAGGGTCACCCCCGCCCACTTGGAATCCCCCTCGAGGGGGAGCCCCACGCTCGCTGGGATGCGGTGAAACCGAAGCGAGGCAGACGATCTGCTAGCCGTTCTCTTATGAACTAAACGTTCCCGGGTAAGGGTAATGAGTGTGAAAGCCAGTTGTTAACTTGACTAGAATATTAATGTTGTTTATATAAATATATATGATCTGCGTTTGGATGATGTCCAATTGCGATAAGGGGTGCGATGACCGTATACTTTGGGGGCATTAAGCACATGCTCTGGTTCTTTGACTGCAGAAGCCCGCTGGCGTCTGTGACCCAGGCGTGCAGCTGGTGGCGGGCACAGTATGCAAGGTCGGATGGGCTGTCGAGCCCCACCTTGCGTCCGTCGAGTTTGGCGCCAAACACTAGGTTAAAGCAAAACACTGCAAGGTCGTGAGTCCGCCCCCCGTTCGCTATACGTTTCGGCACGGAACCGTGTAGCCTTCGGGGCGGGGGAAGGTCGGACGGATTTGGCGTGCCATAAGCCCCGAGGCTGAAAGGGTAGGGCAGGCTAGGTTATAAAGACGGCCAGGGGACGTGCCCAACGTGGTAGGGATCCGTGCCCGCTCGTGAGCACGTTTACCTGGTCGCACAGTATCAGTATACGGCGGATAAGGCCCGGCGCGGCACCGACCTTTCATTTAAAGCTAGGGTAGGTCAGTCAAAGATACCAGAGCACTTGTATAAGCCCTCGGAGCCAGTACGATGAGCCCCCCTCGTAGCATTAAGCCTTCATCCAGGCGAGGAACACTGTCCATAATGGCGAGACCACCTATGATGGCAGTGGAAGATTTACATATTCGGCCAATATACCACAAAAAGAGCAATGGTCCGCGATATATGTGTTTGTGTACCGCTGAAGGGGGGGAGGGAGTCAAATTTGGGGACCAAGCATTTCATTAATTAATAAGGAAAGAATGAATGGGACGAACGAATGTGAAGTGAATGAGGAGAATGAATGTGTGTTAGGTAGCTTTAAGGACCAGCGGAAGCCGCTTGGGGCTCAATCACAGGCACCTATTTCGTGCGGTACATTGTACAAAATTATACTACTATTAGCCTCCAAAAGTCCCATCTCGGAACATTTCATTGTAACCAAGGGCAAATTGCCTTATCATATTTTTTTCTAAATACAACGTAATCTTTCTAATTTGGCTAGACGCACTCATTTACCTATATGGTGTTCCCAAAACTTTGACCTCGCACACATATAAATTCGTGTTAGGGACGGTAGCTCAAACAACATCAAGCCGGCTGGGGTTTGGGGAATGTGTGGTGGAGGTGGCGGGAAAACACAGCACAACACACCCCTGACATATGTATAATCAGCAATGGAGTCAGTTAGCTCAGTTTTAATTAGCCCTGTATAAGTCAAGAGTCAGCTCATGCTCAGCCTTGCTAAAGTGTTCTCAGTAAAGATAGAGCCCAAATTGTCACGCAGCCTCCCCAGTCACACACCCCATCACACCCCACACACACCCCACACACCCAAACACCCCACACCCGCCAAGCCACCGAAGCCACCACCCCCACACCCCACCGACGGCAGAGCCGCCACCCCTACACTGGCGCCCAACGGGGGGGGTTAAAATTTGCCAAAACCAAGACGCAGCCCGCGAACAGCAAAAGCCGAACCAACAGAGAAAGGGAATGAATAAAGGGACAAGGAGGAGACGAAAAAGATAATTAGTTTGCCTTTTAAATTTAAATTAAAATAAAAGAAAAGCAAATATAAGGGGAAAAAAGATATAAAAGGGTTTTTTAAAGGGGTTTTAAAATAGGGGCTGGAAAAAGGGGTTGGCAAAAAAAAGGGGTAGAAGAGTCCGTCGCAGGAAATCTGAAATTTTGTCGGGGTATTGGAGCATTCATTTGCTACATGGCCGATGTAGTCGATGCGCCTTAAAGCCCCCTAATTGGAGCATTGAGATTGTTTGGTTCTCCGGGTATATTTGAACACTATTTTGCTCGGTTTACACATTCCTGTGGTGGTGGCTCCTAAGGTCATTCGAGGTCAAAGACCAGGCAACCGGACGCGGCTGAAAACATTTTTTTGGGGGTTAACCGTTTTAGCGGATTGCTTCGGGGCACAGACGGGCTTCTCAGAGCACACCCCTCAAAGCATCGATTGAAAGGGAAGGGGCTAGCGGTCTCTCTCCTGCTTCTCCGACAGATGATCGGAGGCAGATAAGGTACGGGTCGCAGCCATTGTACGGCGTAGGAGGTTACGGACGGAGTCGCGGCGAGCCCGTTTGGAAACTACCTAATGACACTTAGCGGCGAACGCCTGGCTTCTCCCAGCATGGCGGGGCTCAGGCCCTCTCAACGCCAACGCCATCTGGTGGCACGCAGGAACACTGTGATTCCTCGTCAGGGGCACCCATCCCAGCTGAATTACCCACGGGGTCCGGAAGCGTAGCCTGGTAGCAGTAACTCAATGCCAGCGCTATCTAGTGGCACAGACGAGAATCACAGCTCCCCGACAGGTGGTGCCAGCCCCACCCGAATTATCCCCGGACCCGGGAGCGTACTTCAAGGTAGACAAAGATGTAGTAGCTACATCATATTTTATCACGCAACAGTCCACGACGACAGTGCACGATCCGAGGTAGTGATGGAGAAAAAAAAAAATGGAAGTCTCCCGTCTTAAAGCGGCACCCCCGCCCCCATTCAAAGGGCAAGGAACGTACACGACCGGCCTATGACTGGCGCGTTACACTCTGAAAAAAAAACTCAAGAATTATCAACTTAGTTTGACCCCCCATTACTAAGTACAGTTTGGGAGGCTACTCATAATGTCATGCGATTTACAGCGCAAAGCGGCAGGATGGCAAGGTGACAGCCAGGTTACGGGCACGCACTTATACATTAATCAGATTAAAAGATTTTGCAGCCACCCTAGATGAACGAGCCATGCAAAGGTACTGGGGATTGCCTTTGACGGAGATGGTTCATATTTCCGCTATATGCCACTTAATTAGGGCAGGGATTGCACTTGCTCCGGGGTGTCCATTTTGCCGCATGGCAACGGACAGCTCAATACGTACAGGTATGCCCGGATTTCCCGAAAAAAAGGGGAAACAAAAAGAAGAAGAAACAATTCAAGGCGATAGCAGTCCCTAGGATATGCCCAGCTGTTACCCTTAATTCGGCTCTGAGCGCCGCCGACTAGTCTGGAGCAATGCAATTAGGAATGCGTGCCTCTACACGTGTCAGACAAGAAGGGAACCAAGGGACATTGAAGAGTTGGCATAAGGAATAAAATATTGACGAATCCAGTAAGTAATGGATCCCCGCAGCCCCTCGGGCTAGGCTACCAAGGCAACTGATTGCAAATGCCGGAGGAACATCAGAAGCAGTTCCCAGGAGCGGTAGGATAGGGTATTGGAACCAGTTAGGAGCCCTACGAGAAGAGGGAAACAAAGACAAACCATCCTTGTCCGGAAACGACGACCGCGGATTGGGATTGAATTGACCACGGATATGAAGATGGACATTGAAGGAAAGATGGAAACCGGAAGACAAAATGAAGAAGATCGTAACGGGAAAATAAATGATAACTTCGGAATCATTTGCAAATATCTGGAGACATTATCAATTTGGTAATTATGTAGCACTAAGCGAAGCTAAGGGCAAGAAAAAAAAAAAAAAAAAAAAAAAACCTTTAGGACCTTGGGGCGCCGCAAATTTCATACATGCCTATAATCACGATCGTCCTTTGCCCAATTATACCTCCCTCCCCCCCAAAAAAAAAAACACACCATGACAATCATCAGGCCTCTTGAGGTTCGTCCCCCCAAAAATTCGGCTCAGAGTCACCACTGGTCAATTAATACAATAAGTCAGTATTAAAAGGGAAGTATCAGGAACTCGAACGAGACAATCGAGCGCAAGGCATTAAGGCCGGGAAAAGCCAAGGCCAGGTCTCTTCAGAGTATGACGGACGAGTTTTTCATAGACAATGAGGCGAATCACTAGAGCTAGGGGAACTGCGCCCTTACCATGCGCACGGTGCACCCAGTCAGATGAACCCAGAAAGGGAATCGTAAATGACGAAAGTTACTCCGTTCCAGACGGAGATGGAGCGAATGAGGATGTTACAAGCGGTGGACGCCTTCGACGGCCAGCAAAATTTGGAGGAATGGATACAGATGATCGAGAAGGCGGCTTCCTTCGCCGGCTGGTCGGAGGACGGTACCTTTCGAGCGGCACTATTCCGTCTGCGGGGGAGGCGGGAGAATACATAGATCAGCTTCAAGAAGAGAAGAAAATAAAAACCTGGAGCGATATATGCAAGGCCCTAAAGGAACGTTACCAAGCGGCTGGCAGAAAACAGTGGCACCAATACCTGCTGAACACAGGTACACAGGGTGCCAAAACGGTCCAAGAATGGGCCCAAGCGGTACGTAAATTATCACTACTGGCTTTAGGGGATAATCCATTTGTAGCCCCAAAGGTCGAGACCCGAGACGAAGAAGGGAGTGAGCCGTCGGGAGAAGATCACCCGGAGGCCAGCACGGAAGCTCGAAGGGTTATGCTGGACTATCTCCGCAGGACAAATTTCGAACGGGGTCTAAAAAGCAGTCTAAGACAGATGGTATGGAGAAAAAAATGCAAAACGTTTGATGAGGCCATTGAAGCAGCCGCCGAAGAAGAGGCATTAGAAGCAGCCTATAAGGAAGAGGAAGTATTAAGTTGCTATCAAATTGGACCTGAGAATGCTGCCACAAAGGGACTCGTTGAACGAATAGTCGCCGCTCTTGACTTAAGGGAACAAGCCAGAGCCGAAAAACACATCCCCGAGGAAACGCTAACGAAAGACCAGGATCGACGCGCCAATCAACGCGCTAGGAGTCAACCAAAAACAGTAAGGTACCGCGACCCAGTCGAGGAGAGCGAAGACGACAGCGACGGAGCCCGTCCAAGGCCTCGCGCCCGGGCAGGCGTACGGCCCCGCCCATCGGAAAGACACCTGGAAGAGGAAAGAGGTGGCGAGGGATGCTACGAGGACCCGCTCCCCCTCCCCAGGCGACCGGAGTGGGCTAAGAGGAACCACGCCTCTACTTCGGGAGTGCCGAAGCCTCAGGCCCAAGGAGGGCGCCCCCGTATTATGCCCAAGAGCCCCTGGCGACACGCGCTGGACTTGCAAGAACGCGAAGACTTTGACCACGGCCGATGCTTCAACTGTCACCGTCAGGGCCACTTCCGGAGGAATTGTCCGTGGTTCAACCCAGAAAGGCCCTCGGGAAACGGGAACCGTCGGCTGAATTAGGGGGCCAGCCGACCCGAGTGCATACCAGTCCTCCTGCCACGACCACCCGGGCACCCGTTATCCTGTCAGAAGCAGAAATTGGAGTCGCCCCCACAATATGCGGCGGAAAACCGAAGAGGAACCTCCGGAGGAAACCGAGGAGACCAACGCCCACCTCTCACCCTCTTGGCATGCCGAAAATGTATTCTATGGCGAGGCTGAGCATCACCTAAGAAGCCTACAAGAGCTTAAAAACGAAACGGAGCCGGTCCAAACATGTGTCATCGGCGGGGAGATCAACGACCAAATAACCACACTCTTGGTGGACACTGGCTCGATGGTCACCCTGGTGCGGAAAACCGTTGTCGATCGCTGTAACCAGCTCACTCGACCACCGCCTGCTCGACTACGGTCCGTAACAGGGCACGAATTGAACGTGACCCACCAAGCCTGGGTGGAATTTCGGTTAGGAGACTGCACGATACGCCACTGGGCATATGTCTGCCCGAATCTCGCATATGGGGGCATCCTGGGCTTCGATTTCATCAAGGCTCACAGCCTCACGGTCCACGGCCAAAGATGCGTAATCACGACGAAGGATTCGTCGGAGGTCCCCATGAAGACGTCAACTCATCAGTCCTATAGCATCCACCCGTTCCCACCTTCGGATAATAAACAAGAGGAGGATGACCCAACGAACGCACACTACCTTAGCGAGAACAAGGACTCAGCGAAGGACCCAGGGACGGAAGAAGAAGGCTCGGGATGGGAGAGCAAAATCGACACCGGGGAGCTCCCAGACGCAGCGCGGGTACAACTTCTGCAACTCATCCAGGAACAAAAGGAGTGCTTCTCGTGGGATGGCAGTCTGGGCACCTGTACCCTCCTGGAGCACAGGATTGATTTAGTGACAAACCGACCTGTGCAGAGACCGGCATATAAATCAGCCCACACTCACAAGAAAATTATCGAACAAGAAGTACGGGAGATGCTGAGGAAAGGCGTCATTGAGCCCTCCACGTCGGAATACGCAGCGGGGGTAGTCCTAGTCCCGAAGAAGAACGGGGAAACTCGTTTCTGTGTTGACTATCGCGCGCTAAACGACATAACCCGAGCAGACCACTATCCTTTACCGTTGACCAGGAACGAAATCTTCGACACCATGGGAGAAGGGAAGATTTTCAGTTGCCTCGACTGCCAGCAAGGATACTGGCAAGTCAAGATGGCTGAACAGGACAGACACAAGACGGCTTTCAGGTGTTTCCTGGGACTCTTTCACTTCATCAAGGTACCTTTCGGTCTAAAAAATGCTCCTGCGACTTATCAGAGGCTGATGTCGCATGTTCTATCCGGCTACACGGGACGATTCTGCCACGTCTTTATAGACGACATCATTTGCTTTTCTCGATCCTTGGCCGAACACCTCGGACATCTCAAGCTGATCTTCCAGCGACTGCGCGAGGCGGGAATCAAGCTGAAACCCTCAAAATGCGTGTTCGCCAAGGGGAAAGTGAGATACTTGGGACATGTCATCTCTCCAGGGGAGATTCGGCCCGATCCAGGCAACGTCGAGGTCATCAAAAGTCTCCGCCCACCAGAAACAGTGAAAGCGGTGCGATCCCTACTTGGCATGGCCTCTTACTACCGGATGTTCGTCCCTGACTTCAGCCGACGGGCCCGACCACTAACGGAGCTCACTAAGAAGGAAGTACGGTTTGAATGGGGTCCGTTGCAACAAGACGCATTCAACGACCTCAAGGATGCGCTCACGAATGAGCCGGTGCTAGCGCTGCCTGATTTTTCGAAGCCCTTCGTCTTAATGACTGACGGGAGCGCCACGGGTCTCGGAGCTGTTCTCGGTCAACGAATGGGGGATGCCAAGGAGCGGGTCATCGCCTACGCTTCCAAGAAGACGGGGCCTCTGGAAAAAAACTACTCGGCCTGCGAGTCCGAATGCTTTGCTCTCGTCTGGGCCGTCAATCACTTCCGAGATTACATCCTTGGGCGGAGAACGGAAGTCATCACGGACCACTGGGCTCTGAAATGGCTCATGACTACAAAAACCCTCACACCACGTCTTCAGCGGTGGCGCCAAGCACTTATGGAGTATGACCTGGACATTCGCCATAAACCTGGCACACAACACAGGAATGCGGACTTCCTCTCCCGCCTCTACGAAGAAACACCGGTAGACGAGGAAGCAAAGCAAGGAGACAAGGAATGCGGAGCGGTTACGACGCGACAGGCATCGGCCGAAACACTCGACCATTCACTATTCCCGACTGTCGCCGAGCCCAACAGTAACCAGGGAGAGTCGGCTGGTCGGCCCGGAGCAACGACCGGTGAAAAGAAGCGCCCAAACCAGCCTGATGAGGAGAGAAGTCCAACACTGACCAACCCTGAGCAGGGTACTACTACAGAAAGAAGGAACTCAAGCTCACCACTATGGATCGATCGAGAACAGCTGCAGAACCTCCAAAAAGCGGATCAGGACTGTCAGCATCTGGTGCAAGCCATAGCCGAGGGAAGCAAGAAAAGCCCTTGGGCCCGGGACCATAGTTTCCAGATCGCCGCCGACGGCATACTAGAGGAATTGGCCTGCGACATCACCGGAGAAGAGGTTCGTCGGCCGGTGCTTCCACAGACACTGGTGCCCGTAGCTGTACGGGACGCCCATGCCGGACACCTCAAGGTCCAGAAAACCCTCAGCACGTTGCGAGCTAAATACTTCTTCAAGCACATGTACGCCACGTGCCACCGATACGTCCAGGGCTGCGCCATTTGCCAGAAGAAGGACAGAGGAATGAAGGCGAAGGCGCCCCTTGGCAATATGCCCGAGCCCCTCGGAGCATGGCACACGGTGGCAGTGGACGTTCTCGGTCCGTTGCCGCAGACCACGCGTGGCAACAAATATGTAATTGTTCTCACAGATTACCTTACCAGATATGTTCTGGCCATCGCTACTCGAGATCAGACCGCTGCCACAACCGCCCGGGTCCTAATGGACAAGTTCCTGGAATACGGCTTGCCAGAAAGGATCATCTCGGACAATGGCAGCAACTTCAGGTCCGGCTTATTGAAAGAACTTTTTCACCTACTCCAGACCACCCAACTCTTCACCACACCCTACCATCCGCAGTTTGATGGGTTATGCGAACGCTTCAACCGTACTCTGGCTTCGATGTTGCGAGCTTTCGTCGCGGAACACCAGCGTGACTGGGACGTATACCTACCCTACGTCATGCACGCCTATAGGGCCACGACCCAGGCAACCACCCAAGAAACTCCCTTCTTTCTAATGTTCCTACGACCCTGTCGCGCACCTTTGGACCTGATGCTTCGCGAGCACCGGCAAGACTACCCCGAACCTGCCCAAGAAGTGAGAAAAACTGCTCCCGATGCCATCAACCGCATGCGTACCGCCTTCTCAGTCGTGCGAAAGAGGCTATCAGAAGCCCACGAGGCTCAGAAACGATACCACGATCGCCGGAGCAAACAGTCCGAACTAAAAGTCGGCGACGAAGTTCTGCTACTGGACGAGCGGGTGCAGGAGGGCCAAACCAAGAAACTCCATCGGCCGTGGAAACCAGGATACCGCATAGTACGAAAAATAGGGCCACTGAACTATCTGGTTGAACACCCGCAACGCCTGGGGAAAATCCACAGGGTCCACATCAACCGACTAAAAATCGCCATACCCGAACTGGTCTGGCCGGAAGAAGCACCAGAGGCAAGCCCTCCGATGCACAAAGCCGTTCGAAAAACTGAGCCCGGACGCCAGCTTGAGGAGTGGTTGGCTACGGAGCGAACAAAGTATAAACCTTTCAGGGAGGCACCTGAGGGTCAGTGCTCAGAGGGCACCTCCTCCGAGGAAGAGGCCGCACAAGAACAGCATGCCGTTAGACAACAGAGGCACCGTACACCCACGCCTACCGTCCAGCCAAGACTCGGAATCCCCAGCTCACACGTGCTTGGGTCTCCTGGGACGCCACTACAACCTCGGACTCCCCGTCGCGCCACTCCCGCAGTGTGGCCCCAGGCAACTGGGAACCAACCAACGACGCCTCCTCGTCGTAGGTCGGAAAGGATACGCCGTAGACTATTGGAGCTGACAAGGCTGGACTAAAAGGCGACCCGCACCAGATACCCGATCGACTTGAAGTGAAAACCACTTCCTGCAGTAGAAAAGATAACCTAACTCCCACAGCCCTCACTCCTCCCCTTTAACCACACGTTCCAAACCTTCGCAAGACACTTTAGACGGTGTCCCATTCGCCTATGTATGTGCATTGTGTCTTAACCGGAAAGCACCAACTCCTGTTGTGCCTGTTTTAGGAGCTGGCTCTGGAAGCTTGCAGTACTCATCGCCGCCCTGAGGGCTACGGCCACCCGACAACCAGAGACGGAGCCGAATCTATCAACGGGAATATTGTTCAAACCAAGAGGGCCACTGGTGTTGGCAACGGGCATTTGGACCCTGGTGATGCGAGTGAAGGATGGGCATCTGAAACAACAGTCACAAACTATACAGCATGATTTGAAAAAAATAACCTCCACATTGGAAACCCTGAGCGAAAGGGTCCAACAAAAAGTAGGAAACCTAACTAGTACATCCGAAGAAGAAGGGAGACGACAGGAATTCATCCAAGAACTCGAGACCATGTGGGCACAGGAACATAAATGGATGACCCATGACATGGCAGTTGCTGAGGCTAACATGGACAAATTACGATACGAGTTCGGTACTACCAGGAAGACCAGAGGGCTAATAAATTTTGTTGGGGATGGACTCCAATGGCTTTTCGGAACATCCACGGAGCAGGACACCAAGCGATTACATAATGAACTAAAGGGCGTGCACACTGCAGTCGGCAAGCTCCACCACGTTGTAAAATTACAGGCCACCGTCATGAACACCCTTACTAAGGAAGCTGAGGAAGAAAGACTCAATATCAGAAGACTCGCAGAAGAGACGAAAAAACTCGCAGGTACTGTTCTCATCAACCGGGACACCAACAGAAAGGTCCACATAAACATTCGGCGCGAAATGGACCTCAGCGACTCTGTGGCTTCTGCTATTCGCATAGCAGGAGCTGCGGTTACGTCATACAAGGATGAAGCCCAGCGACTCATGCGGGCCATGACACACATACAGCAGGGAACGCTGACGCCGGCCATCATTCCTCCCCGACTGCTTCAGGAGGCCCTGACGGAAATAGGGGAACGACTACCCAAAGGCTGGACCATAGCCACTCCTCCCACTTCCACCGCAGCAGACCTGTACAAACTCCTAGATGCAAAAGCAGTGCCATTACGTAACGGATGGGAAGTGCACGCCAAGGTCCCTCTCCGTCATCAGCCCTACTCAAAATTCCAACTATACAAAGCCATCCCAGTCCCTACCCATTTCCAAAACACTTCATTCGCAATGATCACAGAGTTGAAAAGGGAATACCTAGCCATTTCAGACGACCAGCGCCTGCACTTCGAGCTAAACGAAGAAGAAGTGAATCAATGCCACAAGTACAGCGGAGGGACAGTCTGTCTGGATTTCACGCCTCTGATCACACAAACCAGAGATGGATGCTTGTATAATGCATTCCGAGAAGATACCGGCAAGGCCGATGCATTTTGTCGCCGGCACATTTCTAACCCGTCACCGAACCTTTTTACCATTTCAGAAACGTCCTGGGTGTACGTGTTACCCAAAACAGAATCCTTTGTAATCAGGTGCCCTACTATCCGCCGAAGGATCCTCACACTCCAAGGTACCGGCGTACTGGCCTTACCATTTGGTTGTTCCGCTACGGGAGACCACTTCCTGATACCGGCTCATTTAAAAGCCAAAGCCGGAGCAGCCGTTGACATTCCGCTAACAAACCTCACCTTTTTCAGCTACAGCCTGGATGCCAGTACATTCCTTACAAGAATCAAACTAAACAAATCCCTTCCCACAACTAACCTCACTAAGTTCCTCAACGACCTCCCCCTTGACAACCTCCGCCCAAACCCCCTGGCAGCAATCCAGGAACAATTGAGGAACTGGGTGGAGCCACCCGAAGAACTAACGACTTGGAGTTCCGCCATCACCACCCACCTGCCCACGTCACTGGCCGGTGTCAGCATCTTCGGACTAGCAGGATTGCTGGTCGGGCTGATCTTCAGGCGCAAATGCGCCAGAAAGCGTTCGCCAACCAGAGCCTTCCACGACCTCCTGCCGACAGCGCCAGCCATCCCACCAGCAAAACAGCCAGCCCTCGGACCTCCTGAAGTCACGCGCGCGGAACTTGCCGAGATATCCCAACGCATAGCCCAGCTTGAAAAGGCTCTGCAGGAGATACGAGGAGGCCTGGAGCAAGTACGGATGCTAATCTAACGAATGCTTCTCCAGAATGAGGCCGAGGTACGGACTGCAACGCAAACAGTGCTCGGCCGGTTGCGAGTGCCGCCCGTATGAACTGCGCAGACATGGTGACAACGTGCGCGATAGATAGTACTGTGTATGCGGGTAACCTTGTGACATGCACCGAGTGTCGACCGAGGAACCAAATACTGTCATCAGCGGCGTTGGCGAACGGAGAGATGTGGCGGGTCAGCACTGTATGAGTTGAATTGTCCTGGAAAACCCTTTTTGTAAAGACCGTCATGTTTGCATGTCACGGAACATTGTACGCGTAGGATTGACGTGTTCTCCGTTGTGTTCGTTAGCACTAGAGTAGGATCCCAGGGGACCGAGAAGGGAAAGCGGGAGAAGGATATAGTTGTATGTCAAACGGTGTAGCATGGGTTAGTACGGGAACCAGATAGAGGGTCCCTTAACAATCACGAGGGCGTGATGAAAAAAAAAGGGAAGTCTAAATGTAAGCAGGTTTACATTTTTATCTTTTCTAAAAACGTAGAAACCGGGCGACGGCGTCGGACAGCGTTCTGCACTTCCCACGACAACTCACCGAAAACAAAGACACCTGTTTCCAAGCGCAGACGAACTCCAGCGGCACGGACGACACAACATCAAAGGCGGCATCTGAGCAAAACAACTCACGGCGAGCCAGGCTAATCGCCTGGCACCCTCTTTCCCTCCGCGCCCAGCTGGCCCCTAGAGGGGCGAAAACAAGCTGATCTAGATCAACAGAAGGATCGGTGACCCCGGTCTGGAACACCGCCAGCTGAGAAGAAAATTTCCAGTCCCGGCAGACCATCCTGACGGCCCCAGGCGATTTCATAACATACCCGGCCTAAGGGGAAGAAAAAAACTGCACTCCCACCAATCGAAAAACAAGAACACAATCCGAAGCCCTGGGAGTGGCCAGCGAATAGAAGAGGCGGGGCTTCCGAAACTCGAACAAAACTGAAAGACCGACCGAAAACGCTCTCACATCCTCCGATGGGACGAGAGTCTCCGAAACAGTGGAGAAGAGAACAAGCCGTGCATCAAATCACCAGCGAAAATGTGAGTGCTTTACAGACCGACGCCTTCCCTCCATCTTCGGGCTACCCAATGGCCGCTACACATCGAAACCGTGTAGACTCTCCACGCCCGGCGCCGTCGCCCCAACCCACGAGAGTACCGCCCGGTCGTTGATGGGGTGATTAGCCGGGGAGGGACGTGCGAAACGGACGGTAGCGTTGGCGTCGCACAGGGTAGGGTAGGTAGGCATGTATGGGGGAGGAGGTAGGATGGCGAAGACGTGTGCCAGGAATCGGTCCCGGTCCTGTTGGCGTAAAATGTAAATACATGTAAATATATTACCCGTGATGATAGAAATGTTTCAGTACACCAGCCGAGACACGAAGCAGATGCCCAGCCATTGACGGGCGGGATTAGCGGTGACAGGAATACTTGGAATAAAGCAAGGGGGCATAGTTTGCAATGCCGAACGGGGGCACTATGCACACATCAGATCCTCGCATCTTCTCTTCAGGCCCCTGGGCTGGGTGGGTCGTGAAAATGACCATCGCTCGGCCCAATATGCCGTACGTTGAAAACTGTACGAGCAATATCCACCTTCAGGCCCCTGGGCTGGGTGGGTCGTGAAAATGACCATCGCTCGGCCCAATATGCCGTACGTTGAAAAATGTACGAGCAATATCCACCTTCAGGCCCCTGGGCTGGGTGGGTCGTGAAAATGACCATCGCTCGGCCCAATATGCCGTACGTTGAAAACTGTACGAGCAATATCCACCTTCAGGCCCCTGGGCTGGGTGGGTCGTGAAAATGACCATCGCTCAGCCCAATATGCCGTATGTTGAAAACTGTACGAGCAATATCCACCTGCAGGCCCCTGGGCTGGGTGGGTCGTGAAAATGGCCATCGCTCAGCCCAACATGCCGTACGTTGAAAACTGTATGTGCAATATCCGCCTTGCCACCGCCACCGGCCGGAATGGATCGTGCAAATGATTATCGTTCGGTCTGACAGCAAGCACGTTGAAAACTGTGCTTGCAATATCCATGTTTTTCCCTCCTCGTCCAAAGCGTTCGACCTTCACATTCCCCGGAGCTAAAGAGGTAATGCTATAGCCTGACTACCCACCGTTATCCACAAACCCTGGGGGCGCCTCCAGACGTGCATTGAGTGGCGTAACTTTCGTGGTAAATCAGATGGCATTGGGGTTAGAAGCCGAAGGCCGAGTCACCGACCCTCCTTGGGGGGGGGAGTTAACGTCAATGGATGACGTAAGAAATACGACCCTCCCGAAGCGACGCGGGCGTAGTAGATGCCTCAGCTACCAGGTGGACGGAGGGGAGGATATTTACGTCTAAACTGAACGATGATCCGCGTGAAGGGGTTGAAAAGCACGTGCCGCTGCGATCCTCATGAGTTGGTTCCCTGTTGTACTATCTTCACCCCGACCCATCTTCCGACAGGCGGTAGCGCCGACGTGGTGATAGGAAAACGTAGTAGCTGAGAAATGGTTTTGTTTTATTTATTTCCCAAACTCGCCCGGAAGCGACTTTGCAACCTGGTCACACTTCGGCGTACACGATACGGGAACGATCCCAGGTCAACGTCGCAAAATGCATTTACTAGCCGGTGCAGTTGCACCAACCGTTGGGCGGTCTCCACCCCCGGGGGGTGGAGCCACCGACGCTCAGCGGGCCGGTGATGGCCGCCATCGCAGGTGTTGCGACGGCGACCAACGAGGCGGACTGCCCCTCCTGAGCCGCGCTCCGGCCAGCCACCAGATCCCTCAAAAGGGCCGCGAGGGCACCTTCACGTAACAAGGGGGCCAGGCGCGATGCCCGGTCCTCCGGCGCCAGCCATGTTGTCCGCGCCGCCGCTCGAACGAGGGCGCTGTCGGGCAGGGGTGGCAGCGGCGACACGTCGGGGGCGTAGCCTCGCCAGATGGCATACGCCCCCCAAACTCGTCCAAGAAGGACGCAGCCCGGTTGACGTCCCTGTAACAGGTTCATGTGGTTAGCAAGAGTAGGAGGGCCGACGTGACCAACTCCTTCCCCGACAAAGCCGTAGTGGAATTCAACATTGCGACATCAGAACGCGCCCCAGGATAAATGACGCCTTCTTAGTTTAAGAAAACCCACAAATGTTGGATAAAGGGAAAGACACTATTCCGTTTCTCTCCAAAGGAGAGAGGGCTGAGCGGTTTCGGAATTCCGATAAATCTATGAAAACATTCTGAAAAGGGGGGGGGGGGGGACACTAACGACACTATGACACTCCGGGAGTGGGAGGGGACTTACCGCAAGGCCACCTCGTGACGATCCCCATGCCGGTCTGGGTGAAGGGCTTTCCCCAGCCGTCTTCGCCTCCGGGCCACAATCTCCCGGAGGTGGGGAAGGCCCCGAAAGTCGTCGGGCCCAAGGTCTAAAACGACCTCGGGCAGAAATCGGGGGATGTCGTCGGGGTCCTGGTCGACCAGCCGGGCGAACATCAGTTCGGCCTCGGCCCTCTCCTCTTCACTGAAACAGCGTTCCTCTTCGGACGACATAGTGGGCGCAAGTGATAGGGAGAGCGAACGGCAGAGACGAGGCAGGCTCCCAGGCCATCTGGGGGCGGGGCTATCCGACTCTGCCCTCAGGGTCACCCCGCCCACTTGGAATCCCCCTCGAGGGGGGAGCCCCACGCTCGCTGGGATGCGGTGAAACCGAAGCGAGGCAGACGATCTGCTAGCCGTTCTCTTATGAACTAAACGTTCCCGGGTAAGGGTATGAGTGTGAAAGCCAGTTCTTAACTTGACTAGAATATTAATGTTGTTTATATAAATATATATGATCTGCGTTTGGATGATGTCCAATTGCGAGAAGAGGTGCGATGACTGTACACTTTGGGGGCATTAAGCACATGCTCTGGTTCTTTGACTGCAGAAGCCCGCTGGCGTCTGTGACCCAGGCGTGCAGCTGGTGGCGGGCACAGTATGCAAGGTCGGATGGGCTGTCGAGCCCCACCTTGCGTCCGTCGAGTTTGGCGCCAAACACTAGGTTAAAGCAAAACACTGCAAGGTCGTGAGTCCGCCCCCCGTTCGCTATACGTTTCGGCACGGAACCGTGTAGCCTTCGGGGCGGGGGAAGGTCGGACGGATTTGGCGTGCCATAAGCCCCGAGGCTGAAAGGGTAGGGCAGGCTAGGTTATAAAGACGGCCAGGGGACGTGCCCAACGTGGTAGGGATCCGTGCCCGCTCGTGAGCACGTTTACCTGGTCGCACAGTATCAGTATACGGCGGATAAGGCCCGGCGCGGCACCGACCTTTCATTTAAAGCTAGGGTAGGTCAGTCAAAGATACCAGAGCACTTGTATAAGCCCTCGGAGCCAGTACGATGAGCCCCCCTCGTAGCATTAAGCCTTCATCCAGGCGAGGAACACTGTCCATAATGGCGAGACCACCTATGATGGCAGTGGAAGATTTACATATTCGGCCAATATACCACAAAAAGAGCAATGGTCCGCGATATATGTGTTTGTGTACCGCTGAAGGGGGGGGAGGGAGTCAAATTTGGGGACCAAGCATTTCATTAATTAATAAGGAAAGAATGAATGGGACGAACGAATGTGAAGTGAATGAGGAGAATGAATGTGTGTTAGGTAGCTTTAAGGACCAGCGGAAGCCGCTTGGGGCTCAATCACAGGCACCTATTTCGTGCGGTACATTGTACAAAATTATACTACTATAAGCCTCCAAAAGTCCCATCTCGGAACATTTCATTGTAACCAAGGGCAAATTGCCTTATCATATTTTTTTATAAATACAACGTAATCTTTCTAATTTGGCTAGACGCACTCATTTACCTATATGGTGTTCCCAAAACTTTGACCTCGCACACATATAAATTCGTGTTAGGGACGGTAGCTCAAACAACATCAAGCCGGCTGGGGTTTGGGGAATGTGTGGTGGAGGTGGCGGGAAAACACAGCACAACACACCCCTGACATATGTATAATCAGCAATGGAGTCAGTTAGCTCAGTTTTAATTAGCCCTGTATAAGTCAAGAGTCAGCTCATGCTCAGCCTTGCTAAAGTGTTCTCAGTAAAGATAGAGCCCAAATTGTCACGCAGCCTCCCCTAATACACCCCAGACACACACCCCACACACCCAAACACCCCACACCCGCCAAGCCACCGAAGCCACCACCCCCACACCCCACCGACGGCAGAGCCGCCACCCCTACAGTTCCAAAAACAAAAATAAATACAACATTGCCATTCACTTGAAGCAGCAACGGTACGGTACGTACCAGCAACGGTAAGGGAGCCGCCTGGTGCGGTGGGCCCGACACTGGTCAAACCAAATTAACACTTCACCATTCGGTGTACACAGCAGAACTAGTCGCCATACTCACTTGCCTCCAACACATCACTACCCCTACTACAATATGCACTGACTCACGATCCTCCGTGGACGCCCTCGCGACACTACACAACACCACACACCCCACGCTCCACGCCATCCGACACCTCTACAATGACCACCACGCACACCTTCAACTCACCCTGCTCTGGATCCCTGGACATAGGGGTATACCGGGAAACGAACGGGTAGACGGTCTCGCTCGCGCGGCGATCGACCTCCCCGCTAACAATGGAGCTCCGGTGCCCCCAGGGGATCTTCTATCCCTCACTAATAATTTATTTAAAAACATATTCGGGACTGCTGGTCACATAACACCACACACCTACACTATATCAAACACACACTCTCCAGCTGGCCCTCCTCCAACCAGCACACTCGTCTGAACGAGGTGACACTCGCCAGACTTCGCCTCGGACACAGCAAATTGACACACGATTATATTTTTCATCGACCACACCGCCTTCCACTTTGTAGCACATGTCACGTACGCCGAAAGAATGTTGTGTCATGGTTGCCTTATACTGCAATAATACCACTTTTCAACGCATTTTAAACATGATCTATTCTGACAAGTGGTTAGGCTAGGTGAGGTTAAGTTAAGCTCCCTGTTCTTTCCTAATGTCATTATTCATGGAATATTACCCAACTCAAACCCCTTTATTGCCTGCCTCCTGCAATGTAAACATATACAGAATACATTATTGGTCATCTAAAACTTGAAACAAAAAAATTATCTCCAGAATTTCCAATATAAAAATCCTAATGCTATGCTATACAATGCTAGTAACCCATGCTAACCAAATGTATCCTCTATTCTCTTTATGAAGTTAAAATACATGCAAAACATGTGCTGTGAATGCCTTAAAGCACAGCAATACTGGAATTTGTACACTCTTGCAGCAAATGTGGTCCATTAAATCTCACCAAGTATGGTGCGTAGGTATGTACCTACATTTCCACAATTTTGCAAAACAAAGGACAGGCCTAGGTATACCATTTGCATGTGGCATTCAAATGCCACATGCATACTATCACCCATATCTTACTTAACTGTCCAGGATATGCTCCTCACCATCGCCATATCATCCAGTATTTTACCAACATCCATTTACAACTTTCGCTTCCAGCTCTACTCGGGAATGAGCACCCGGGACTCCTCGAGTTATTTTTCCGCTTTCTACAAGAAACCAAACTGTTCGAAATGATATAAAGTTTCCGTTGCATTTACCCGATCCAAGGAAGTATGTTGTGCAGTTAAAAGTTATATGACACGCGCTACACTCCTCACTGGCTGTATGACCCGCTCCACACCACTTCCTCTCCGAAGTCGCAAAACACATACATATAGGTTATCTCACACTAGGTAGACAGGAACCGATCCAATTTGGCCAAAACGGACGGATTTCCTTTTAATTTGCGGTTGGTTTTTACCTACGAGTTTTCCAAGCAGCTTGATTTTTCCCTTTATAGGGGTTTCCAAGCTTTAACTTAACATACACCGACACATACAAGGTCGGGCCTAAATCCCACGGCTCGCTCTGGGTGACAGGCCTCTGCTTCGCTTCGCTTCAGGTCTCAGGTGGGCAGTGGAGCCTCTCAGTAGGCTGTGAAGCTGTCCACCCTCCAAATGTTCTTCCATTGTTATGATTGTACGTATGTATGTATGTCCGAACATGTACCTGTTTACCATGTATGTATCGTCCCTCTACGCCATGTTTCTTGTTTGACGGCGTCTCTCCTCTCTTGCCTAAGTGATATAACCGGATGTCACATAAGCCGGATTAACGTAATTCCTTCTTTAACGTAACAATCTCCAGCAGATGGCACTTTGCCTCAGGTAAAGATTTAGGGGAACAAATCATTTTGCTGTAGGCTAGGTAATATGGAAGTATGACCACTTCAGTCCAAATAATAACATTTAGAAGTTATACCTTTGATACTGATGACATTAGCTGTATCTGAATGTGTGGATGAAAACAAGGACACAAGCCTGGTAATATTGCATGTGCTTTCACAGCGAGGGATGCCTGAATCAAAAATGTACCTGGCCATGTGTTTTATAGTATATTAAATTTTCCAACTGCCAAATAATGTAGGGAGAAATTTCGCAAATTATCACAACATCACAGAATCATTATAGAAATGTTTCAACATTCAAAATTGACCATACTCATTATCGAACTGGGGATAGGCACCATTCATCCTACAATCCCAGTATTTGAATGTTAGTTTGCTGGATAAGCATACCCTGTCTGGATACCTACATGTTCAAGTTCTGAAGCAGTGTCCAGATGTGTTTGATTTGAATGCCACATGCAAATGGTATACCTAGGCCTGTCCTTTGTTTTGCAAAATTGTGGAAATGTAGGTACATACCTACGCACCATACTTGGTGAGATTTAATGGACCACATTTGCTGCAAGAGTGTACAAATTCCAGTATTGCTGTGCTTTAAGGCATTCACAGCACATGTTTTGCATGTATTTTAACTTCATAAAGAGAATAGAGGATACATTTGGTTAGCATGGGTTACATTAGGATTTTTATATTGGAAATTCTGGAGATAATTTTTTTGTTTCAAGTTTTAGATGACCAATAATGTATTCTGTAAATGTTTACATTGCAGGAGGCAGGCAATAAAGGGGTTTGAGTTGGGTAATATTCCATGAATAATGACATTAGGAAAGAACAGGGAGCTTAACTTAACCTCACCTAGCCTAACCACTTGTCAGAATAGATCATGTTTAAAATGCGTTGAAAAGTGGTATTATTGCAGTATAAGGCAACCATGACAAGTTTTACACATATTTCACTTCCATTAAACATACAAAGGGGTAGGCTAAGTAAGGTAAGCTATACACTAGATACATTTTCATTTTTTAAAATAAAACAAATGAGTTTTCTCCCTCAAATCTGTTCAGGCTAGGTTAAGCTAGGTTAGGTTTTTACATTGAAAATGTTTGAAAAAAAATGTTCAGAAATTGTATGTTTTAACAAGATTCCTTTCTTGCATGGAAGATTATGCTAGGCTATTTTGGGTTATGTAAAATTTTTCGTATCTTGAATGCTACTTGCTGAATATCATGTTATATTATATATTACCGAACTCAGAACCCTGTTTCTGGCTGTTATTTTGCATCCTGACTGAAAAGTATGCATTTGCAGAGGAAATAAGTGGTCACATCATGCTAGGCACATTCATAACCATTGCATTGGAAAATGAAATTCCAAGATATCAAATATTTCCTTAAGTGGCAAAACTTTCCTTGATATAGTTTTTCTGGACATTTTTTGTTCAATTTATGAACCTAGGCTAACCTGTTTTAATTTTTTTTTAAGTTAAAAATCCACATTTTGCAAAATAAGAAAAATTAACCTAACCAAACCTCACACTTTGTTTGCTTCATGGAGGTAAAGTGTGTGATAGACTTCCCTCATGAATATCTTAAGGTACAATAAACTCAATTTTGGGGGAATCTTTAATCTCAAGGGCAGGTTAGGCTAGGGCTAGGTCAGTTGGGCTGGGTTAGGCTTTATTAATTTGGATAGTCTTGAATAAAATATATGTGGTTTGATACTTTTATTTTCTTAATTTGTTTCCCAAAAGGGAGATTAGGCTTGGTGAGGCTACCTTAGGTTTCATTGTTAGACTTGTTAGGTTGTACTTGTTATTTAGCTTTTCTCAGGCTATGTTATGATAGCTCATTTTAACATACTTTTTCGGTTATATTGTTTGAATCAAAGCCCATGTTTGGTATAATTTTACTTGTCAACTGAATATAAGTATTTGCAGAGAGAATGAGTGATCGTATTGTGTTAATCATGTTAACAAACATTGCATTGAGCAAATTCCAAGAATATAAAAATTACTCTAATGCACGAATTTACCAAAGTGTTGTCTTACAGTAGCATATGAGTGGTCTGGGACAATGCAGTTTGACAGGTAGGTACCTGCAATCATGAGCTGGGATGTATTTTTGTGAAACATGGCCACGCATCTTTGGAAAAAGGATCTATCTGTTGTGCTCCAAAATGATTTCGTGTTCAATGGAAATATACACCTATTCTGTACAATGTAGTTGAAAACTGGGGCACTTCAGCAAATGAAAACAAAATCAAGAACTGTTTGGTATTCCTTGTTACTTGGGCTTGAGAGGTTTCAACCAGGTTTTGAGCATTCATCCTCAAAAAATGTAATCATTTATCTACATAGCTCATTGCTCCTGCTACTTAATTCACGAAATATTCAAAAATTACCAGTCACAATACCTATGGTATGTATAAATATTGTACATATGTTTTTACCATTCAGGTAATTTTGGACTTCTTGGATTTTTCTTGATGTAATACTTCGAAAGGTAATTAGCATGATGTGACCACTCATTTCCTCTGCAAGTTCTTATTTCTCAGTTGGCATACAAAGTAACACCAAAAAAGGGAACTTTGGGTTGGGTCATACAGCATACCAAATATGTTGAGTAAAAGGAAAAACGCAACATAGTCTAGACTAACCTAGCCTAGCTTCTAATGTAAAATAAAAATCTTAAAAGATGTAGAACCCCGCAGTGCGGTCAGCCTCGTTACTCGGATGGCTAGGGACATGGCGATCCCTCCGGTTATCACAGCCGCCCCGATAAAGGGCTTGGAAGCACGGATGTGTTTCCGGGAACTCACGTAGTCTCCATCGTCCATCCCTCTCTTGAAATTCCAGTATCCACCCCATGCCAGCGACCCTTTGTATATATTTCATCCAACCCTGCAACACCAACCCCTCCCTTGTCACGAGCAGGTCCGCCAACTTCCCCTGGTCTACCCGTCCGCTCAGTTTTATCGGGGTAGCCGCGCCCCCTCGGCCCGTCCCCCGGGGATGACGGAGTCCTGGAGCCTGAGGTCCCCCGTGGTACGGTGCTAGTTGTGACGGGGGATCAACACGCCTATTTGGTCCCGATATCTCGGAGGGGCGGGCGGGACCGTAGGATCCCATACGGGTCAAGTGGCTGGTCGCCTCGGGTCGGGGACCTGGGTTCATTCCCAGGGCCGCCGGCCCGGGCAGCCGGGGTCAAGGGGTGGGCGGCACTGTTAGTGTGGTCAGGGTGGTGAGTCCCTCTCTCCTAGCCGTGCGAAGGCGCCGCCCGCCCCGTATAGCTCCTCGGGCGCCTGGCGTCCTCCCGTCCGCGGGACCCAGGCGTCCCCCCAGTAGGGCCGTATGCGTTGGGGCGCTCGAGGAGCCGAAAACAAACTCACTTGCATGGCATCTCCAAACGATAAAACCCGTCCTGGTCCCTCGTGTAGGGGCCAGACCATTCTCCCACCCACCACCGGTGGAAGAATGCCTAGCCCGGCGAGCAGCAGAAGCGTTGCCCCCAATGCCCCACGTATCCTCATCGTCCGAGGACTGACTAAGAACGTTGCGTCGTTGTACCCTTTCCAGAGACGTGATGGATGTGACAGACTTGGTAAAGTTGTACGTTGTGAGAAGCTGAAGGATGGAGCGTTTGAGGTAGAGCTCGCGGTGGCACAGGAAGCGGAGAGGACGTTGACGAGCTCTGACTTCGTGTACGGTGTGCGCAACGGTGGGAGGAAAATCGATGAAAGCACCCAAATTAAAGTTGAACCACATCAAACCAAAAATACATCGCGCGGAATCATCAATTGCTACGATCTGAAGGACGTACCGGAGGACGAAATAGTGGATGGGTTGTCTGGGCTTGGCGTGATAGGAGCGATAAAAATGAAGACTAGACGAGGTTCAGATCTGATTACCACGAACAAATCAGATTCAGTTAATCAGTCTTAACTATCAACTCAACCGACTTATCTTCTGAGATTCGGGTGGGTTACATCCGGGTGAAGGTGCGACTTTTTCTTCCTAATCCCATGCGCTACTTTAAGTGTCAAAAATATGGGCACACTAACCAGTTTCACCGAAATCGTCCCATGTGTACCTCCGCAAGTATACCTCCGCAGACCACACTAGCGAACATTGCACTGCCGAAGTGCCTTTCTGTGTAAATTGTGGCAGAGAACAGGTTCCCACACCTCGTTCGACCGCGCCTGTCTCAGGTACTCCAAAGAGAAGGAAATTATATCCATCAAACACAATCGAAAAGTAGCATTTCGGGAAGCTAGGGATCTTTACGATCGCACCCACCCCAGAACGTCATACGCAGCAAAAGCTAGAAATACCACATCGGCTCCACAACGCGTACAAGCAGCCAAAGCAAATGAACTCATTGAAGCACTGAGTGAGATTCTTCGTTCCTTCGGTGTACTTGTCGCCCCGTCAACAAAGCAAATTCAGCCCGAACCTCGCTCCGAGGGGACAAAGTGCGATGCATCGCCGACACCTGACCCCGAAATTACTGTTCCGATGTCGGCCGCTGAGCGAGCTCCGGAAGAATGGAGTGTTGCAAAGCGGAAGAAGAGGAAAGGACCCCAAACTTAGCGTGCAAACCTTACCCTCCACATCCACCGATCGCGTCCCTGCCCAGTCCACACCCACCCCTACTCTCCCGCCCCCACCGAATATTTCGAGAGAGACCGACGTGGCTTCTAGACGGGTTCCGGTGGTCGCACCCTCTGCGGCTGGGCAGGACCTCACGGTCAAAGTCCACCTGAGGGCTCCCGATATGGGGGCGCCTGGCCGTGCAGCTCGGACTACGTCCAGGAACTCCTCGCCCAGCGTACGGGTGGGAGGACCGTCACCTGGAGCGACACCTCCACCATCACCTGCTTCACGCACCAACCCTGCGACCACGGAAGATACTTCCAGGGTGATGGGCCTGCCTCCTATACCACCACGCAGTGGTGAGAAAGCGGCGCACTGGGCTTCCCCTGCGGCCGGACGTAGGCGGCCACCCCCGTGGACACCATCACGCCGGGCGGAGAAAGTCCCAGATCTCGTCCGAAATCATCGGTAAACAGGACATCCTCATCTCCCTCATAGTGTATTGGCGTTGCGTTTTGCTGACACTGATTTTCATTGGACGGCCTTTACACAAGGGAAAGAACGGAACCTGACTTAAGATTCTACCCAGTTTTACCTGACCAATCCATGCACCTAGTTTTACCACGGACCGTGGAGATGGCGAGAGTGTCGATCTGTGATGATGTCTCTGATATTCTCCACCAAACTCTTAATGCATTTTAAATGGATCAGCCGCGGTCCATTTTACAATGGAATTGTGGGGGCTGAGAACCAGCACTGTAACAAAGTTGGTTTTCGGGGCTTCTTAATCCCGTAAATTCAGCCCCCTACCCCCTCCGTTCCTGGCGCGACAAGTCTCAGGCACCTAGACTGGCGTCCGCCTGTCTGATGCCGACGTAAGCAAGCCACCGCCCGACCGAGAGCCGGTCAGTGGACATTGCCCTGACCCCTCCCTCCTTCCGGCTGACACCCCGCCTCCCCGGCCGCCAGAGCTGTGACCTCGATACCGTGCAGCCGATACCAAACCCCTCCCCTCTTCGGCGCGCCCCGCCGCCGTCGTCAGATGGTGAATGCCATGTGAAGTGACGTGACGTCAGTGGGTGATGTAGGACAAGTGATTATATTATGGGAACCCTATGGACAGGTGTGTCTATGATGTCTATGCCAGCTGTCATGCGGTGATGTGACCGAGTGTCGCTAGTGTGTCGGGCGCCGTGTCGCCAGACCAGAGGCTGCAGTACCGTGCCTCTGCCAGTCAGACGCTGTTATGGTTCACCAGCGTCAGGTGAAATGCTGATGCTGCTCACGTGTCGATGCCAGACCGAGCGAGGCTGCCGATGTGCACTCTCAGCACCGTTTCCCACGGAGGGACCGTTGTGCTGAGATCAGAGATGTCTGTCTCTGAGATAGATGTCGCGCCCGCCTGCAGTAGTCTGCTATTGTTCTCGACTCGGGGCCGACGTCCTGGCCATGCGGCGCAGTAGTGACGTGGACTAAGTCACGTGATCAGTGACGTGTCGTTATGGGGCTACCTTGTGACGGAGCCGGGAGGGCACAGAAGGGAACTGGACGTCGAGACGCGCGGCTGTGAGTTGGAGCGCAGCGGGGCAGGGCGGCCGAGGGAGGGCCAGCCCTGTCCCGACTTCGGTACAGAGGTACGTCGGACTCTGCCTGAGAGTCGCTATGTCTGTTGAGATGTAGAGCGAAGGTGAAGTTGTTGCACCTGTCTGACGAGATGAAAAGCTACATTGTTAACGTATATCACGCTGCGCTACTAACGTCTCAAGCATCCTGGCCGCTGTTTGACTAATAGCCCAATATAGATGTGCTGGCTTTGGAGGTGCGTGTCAAGAGATGTGAGATCAGAGCTCTGAGATGGAAGTCAGAGCCATTATTGAAAACATAACCGGGGTCTTAAATATCGCAAACGCTGAGGTGCCCTGGTCTATCAACGTGCCAAATTAATGTTTACCCCAGTACAGAAGGGGAACAAAAACCTTCTGTTACAGCACCGAAGAGCTTGAGACACTCTTAAACCACCACTGCCCGGCGGCTATCTGCATCCAGGAGACCAAGGTGACACCGGGCTACTTTTTCAGCATACAATGCTACTCAGTCTTTCGTGAGGATACGCACTCTGACACCGTTGCGCATGGCGGTGTGCTGCTGCCCGTATACCATAGCTTGGCGGCGCAGAGATTGGTGCTCCACTCCAAGCTGCAGGCTGTTTCAGTAAGAGTGCATTTTAACCATCGCCTCATATCTATTTGTTCTCTGTACTTGCCGCCTGGTGCTGGGTTCCTATCCACTGAGTTGCGACGCTTGATGTCAGAGCTGCCCCCGCCGGTTTTAATACTAGACGATTTTATATCTTACCATACAGCATGGGAATGCGAGGACATCAGTGCACGAGGTCGGCTCTTTGAGTCTTTTATGCATCATGAGTGCATTTGAAATACCGGCACGACGACGCACTTTACCCTGTCCTTCGGCCATACATCTACTTTGGACCCTAGCCTGTACAGTCCACAACTTGCACAATTTTTTACCTGGTCTGTGGCTGATGACGCTCTCAGCAGTGACCATCTTCCAGTGTGATTGGAGTACCAGGACGGCGCAGTACTTTGAACTCGACCACGCCGATGGAATTTTAAGAAGGCGGACTGGACAGCATATGAGGCACGACTGGAGGAGATCTTTTCCGCGCGGTCTGGTGTGACACTTATGTCAGTGGAGACACTTACTAACGTACTCGTGCCGACCGGCACTGACTTCATCCCCCGCACCTCTGGTACTAATCGTCGCGCTCCCGTCCCATGGTGGACAGATGAGTGCCGTCAGGCTATCCGGAAATGACGACGAGCCTTCAGAACCTTGAACCGAAATAGCAATACGACCAACCTCATCGCCTTTCGACAAGCTCGGGCCATCGCACGGCGTACCGTCCTGGAAGAAAAGCGTACCTCGTGGAGGGCCTATGTGATTAAACTAAATCGCTCCACACCCACATCACAGATCTGGTCGAGGATAAAGCGCATCGCAGGACAATACAACTCCACCCCTTTGCCAGCACTACGGGTAGGTGGCCGAGTTGTCCCGCATCCGGTTGATGTGGTGAACGAGATGGCCAGTACGATATCTAAGCGATGCCGCTGTAGCGGTGGTGACTACTTATTCATACGTCGGAAAGCCGAATGTGAGAAGCTCCCATTGAACTTCTCCACCTCTGAGCAGCTCTGTTATAACGAGCCATTCAGCATGACTGAGCTTAGTTCCGCTGTTGGAGCCCTTCGAAGCGTATCCGAGGGTCACGACCTTGTACACAACGACATGCTCAAGCATCTCCCAACACGTGCACATGATGCCCTGCTAGAGACGATGAATAGTAAGAATGTCCACCCTGTTCACATGCAAATGAATACCCATTAGATTGAACAATATAGGCATTTACCTAAAAATGAACCTATGGAAGTACCAGGCTCTATGCACTAGAATCTAAAGTATTCATACCAGAATTCCAAATATTTCATTTCAAGCAGGAACAACATACATCAACCCGAAGTGAATAGTGTGTTCAGTTCAGTGTGATTGACGCGCATGTATCTTGCAGTGCCCGTCTCGGCACCTAATGGCACACCCCTCAAGTGGCACAACCCTCAATGAAGCACAGCCATAGCTGGAAGCATGTAGGCAGATATACTCGCATAACGTACAATCCCTTTACAATGTACAATCTTGTACAATGTACAATACCTGTACAATGTGCAATGCCTGTACAATGTACAATGTATGTACATTGTACAGGTACGACCTTCCTACATATCATACCTACCACCTGCATACAATACCTTCTGCCTGCATGCCAACATACCATTAATTGGTGGTAAGTTGTACAGTGTACAGCTTCACACCAATTAATATTAATAATCATAGCTTTTTAACCAGCACATATTCACGGAATTATTCATGATAACTATTATCCCAGGCTTCCTATGCCTATCAAATTCTCATTTAGTTTCTGCATGAGTCCATATATAACCTGCATTAACTCATATTTCTAATGGAGTTCCATCATGTCCTTCACCGCTTCTTTGACTTGTCCTCGACTGTGTCAAATTTGACTACATTATGTTAATCTTGACATATGGCAGAGCAATTTTACATCCGATTTCCTTTCAACGATGAAAAGCAGAAAATTAACTGAAGCGCCCTTCAAGATGTAGTTCTATAGCATTATTATTTGGCTGCTCGCTTTCCTTGAATATGAATACGTTTCTCCCAATCGGTCAGGAAACTGTAATTTCCGGTTCACTTCTCCCACGCACGTTAAGATATGTTATGACTGCTTCCTATGCTTTAAGGAGATATATGTATCATTATTTGGTAGAAACGCTCACAACATTAGGTTGACGTGCAGTTTGAAGAATAGTTAACAACCTCATGCATGTCTTTATGCATGCAGTTGGATAGTTTTCAACAAACGAGAACGCTGCATTCTCGTTATAAAAAAAAACTACAACGTACCGTCTTTTTTTAAATCCCATTAGTAAGTTCCAGTCGTCAGGCTATTTCCAATCGAAACATAATGACGGATGCGGATATGCTGGTCCAGATAATTGTAAAGAAAGGCCAAGTTTGCATGCATCGACACTGACTTCTATGCGCTCTGTTAATGCGGATTATTATCACAACCCTGAGAACGCTCCATCCAAATACGTGTATGTTAGCTGCAGTGTTTTATAAGTGCATTTTAAATGGTCAGGGAAAGCAGTAGCATTGTTTTCATGAACAGTACATATCGCGTATTGCTGACTGTATTCTATCGTCTGATCATAAGTTGACAGTTCTATGTGGCTCACTTCGCCTGTGGGATAGGACCAGGCCCCAGGGCGTGTCATAGATTCATAACCGGTATGTAGGTACCTACCTAGATAAGAATGAAGCTAGAGGTAGGATGGATTGATTCCTGAATGTGGTTATGGGTAGTATGCAGGGATGGAGTTTCCAACACTTGGTGGGATCTGGGCCCCGCCACCCTACTCTTGATCTCACTAACTTCTTGCTCTCTTGGCATGGGACCCTATGGGGTGGACACCACCAACCAAATTGACAGCACTCGTTGCCTCCGTGAATTGGGTCCGACCAATAAATTTAAAGCTTCTCCACCCATGGTAGTATGCCCACAACCTCATTGATAACAGTGTGATTGCAGTCATCTGGGTTACATAGAAGCTTGATGATGACTGGAACTTGCTAGAACAATGGAACGAATCCAGCTCAAGCTACGCATGCATGTGTTTGATATTGAGGGTGTCGGCAAGAATGAGCATGACAATGTAGTTGCTCATTCGTGGCATCACATATTTTCAGACAACTTCATTTAAACAAACCGTTAGCATCAGCTAGTTCCAACATCTTATTATGTAAAGTTGCGGTTGGAATACAGCAGGAAATACGATAACTTTGCACAATTTTAGTTTCCACGACAAAAGTTGGAGGGCCAATCCGTGTCTGTTTACATTCACCAAACTCCATCCGATCCAATCCGATCCGTTATCCGTATCAAATGGGTATCCGTACCGATATCTACTCCGTGTTATGTTCCTATGCAGACCAGCCGCTTCCCATGTACACGCCCTATTTAGCACAAGATTGGTCGCATAGCGGTACGTCATTTCCACACTATTGTCGCCCGACTGTCATATAAAGGACAAGTTACAGGAGGGCTGGTATGGTATCACCTGCTGGCTGCTGAATTATGCACGCTTTCGGTATCGAACACACGTCGTAGGGACTTTACATATGCTGACAACCAACAGCTAGAAACATCACAACACATGTTTCCTAAACTGCTTGAATAGTCCACAAGAAACCGGACCAAGGGAGACACACATGTACTGATGTTAGGAAATTAAAATAGGCTCACTACCAATACCAAGCTCACTTAGAAATCTGATTGGATTTGAGGAAATAGTTATGGACCCGCTTTCATTCTGAAGTTGTTCATCGACGCCAGGTTCCGTGTCTTCGTTGGATGAAGGTAGTTGCCTTTTGAAGTTAAGGTTATAAGTATGCGTCATATAGGTGAGTGATTGCAATGTGTTCCCATGTTCACGTATTTCACCACCGTTGTAGTTAGTTATTTGGGTTTTAGGGCGCCTCAACTACTGAGGTCATCTTGCGCCCAACCGTTGTAAATTTCGGTGTAAATGTAAACCGTTGTAAACTCCGGTGTAAATGTAAACCGTTGTAAATTCCGGTGTAAATGTAAACCGTTGTAAATTCCAGTGTAAATGTAAACCGTTGTAAATTCCGGTGCATTCTGTATTTCAGCGTGCTGGATGCGTAGCGATGCTTTGCACCATTCAGCATTGTTTGCTGATGCAGTCTGTCTGGCCCTAAGTGGCAGGAATCGGACACGGAGCATCGTCATACTTCGTCCATTCAATGGCATCATTTATTTTATCCGCCATCTTGTGAATAACTACATGTTCAGATCGTGCCCATCACCACGGTAGTTGTTGACGTTTCGAACTTGGTTGGGTATGCGGGGTCGTCAGAGTTCTGGCCCATCGCCTCGAGGGCCTCTTCGACATATTAACCCGGGAACCCATTATCGGGCGGATCATCTGGCAATAAGTCTAGAACTGCGATTTGCCCGTTTTTGTCCGCACCCAACCCGTTGAATATGATTTCTAGGGCGTCTGGATTGTTCTTGTTAGCTGTATATGCTACTACGGCCAGACGTAGGAGCAATAGGATCTGCTGCAGAATGCCAGTGCTGTAGGTTTCACCGGAGTGTCTGCTAGATCTTGTGGGATTATATTCAGGCGACGTCTTATTATTTATCCAAGGACGAATTACTTGTAGATGCAGCAGCAATTGTAAAGTCAGGTGTATATTCGGGCCGCCTCTATTTTGAAGTGCTTCTTTTCACATCAGGTGGAGGATGAGGCCCACCTGTTTGTTGTTGTTCTCCAGTACCATACGCCCATATCGCTTCAGACTCTGCGTGTCGCGTGCCCCAACCAGGCGGCGGTAGCAAGAAACAGTATTGCTGTTTCGGTGCGATATGTAGGGAAGTTCCTTTCATTCCCGGCATCTCACTTATGTCTGGGCAAAACTTCTTTGGCAAGTGATCGAACTAGTAGACCTCGCGTTGACGATAAACACCGGGTATAAATTCAATGGTTCTGTGTCTCAATCTCACAGCTCTGATCTGCGCATCTCTTTTGATAGGCATTGCAAATCCAGCACCTTTATTTGTGCCATTAATTAGCAGACAAATGACGACAATTGTGCGTGTTTAATAGTGCAGCAGTTAGGCTAATTAATACAATACTATCCTTAAGTAACACACCGCCTCAATCAAGCTTGACACGACAATTCACACCGCCATCCCACATCTTGATATACAACAACTCATTGGCCAACATGCATATCAACAGTCACATCTTCATACACCATCTCAACCTCTTGCTAAGCGTCAGTCACATCATGACACGTTATCTCAGCCTCTTGTTAAACGTCAGTCACATTATGGCACATCATCTCAGCCTCTCATCTATCATTAATTAGTCCCAGCGTTCAACGAGACATCAAAGTTCAGACAAGCTAGTTCACACGCCGGCCGGTCTTCAATCACGCTGTACGCTCAACTATTCAAGAGACTACATGTCATTTTCACACAGACAGACAATGATTCTCAGTCAAAGTCCCACGTACCTCAGTACCGAAGTACTGGACAGGGCCGGCCACCGGCCGCCATGTCCCGCTGAGCGCCGTCTCACGACTCCTCCCCCAGAACCCTCAGATCCGCACCAGCTAAACTCGACAGCCAACGCCCATGGCACCATGCCAGAAAATCACGTGGCCTAGCCCGCGACACGTCATGCGACATACTGCGCCGCTATCCAGTGGGAGTTGCTCATCCCCTGATATCACCAGAGCATGTGACTTCCGCGTCGCATCCGAGAGCGTCGGTCGTACGGCCCTGAACAATGGTGTAACTGCCCACTGCTTTCCATGGACAGCCCCGCATCTGCTCGTCTTGTCGGCGACGTGCTACCTGTGAACCTAGGTGCGGTGCAGATATCGTCGCTAGTCCAATCGTCTTCGATGTTTCTTACCGACGACGTGCCGGAGGCCAAGTCGATGATACGCCTCCGCTCAACAGACGGACAAGATGGTACAATATATTTATAGTCCATTCAAGAGTCAAACAAACAACAAACCTTGCGCCGTGCCGATCGTCTAGATCCAAAGATCCAGATCCAACTCGGAGGTCTTACGGTTGGTTCCGCTATGCTCAATAGCGTGTCAGCCGACGCAGATGAACGCGGTATGAACTCACTGCAACACAACACAACACTCACAACAACACTGTCCAGAATCTATCGTCACGCTGTCACGAGAGCGAGTACAAGACGGCTCGCTCCCGGAGGTGTTCTCAGCTTGCCTTCCTAAGCTTACCTGACCTCCCATCGTCGGGGGCCTTCTATATATACCGCTCATATCCGTTGTGCGCATTGGTTGCAGGAACGCTGCGTAGCGGGGAACAGAGCCTTGGATTGGTCGTTTAGATAATTGAAGTCGGCTGACAGTGCAGGCTCGGATAATGGTCAATTGGTGTCATACATAAATTCAGGCGATGCATACGAAAAGTTTGGAGCGCGCGCGAGACGAAGTAATACATCACATCGCCTAAGATCCCGCTGGAAGTAAAGGCAATAAGGCAATAAGCAGAGGCGGCTAAACAGAATCGTTCGTTTAGAGAGCGCGCAAGACGAAGCAATACATCACTGGCAATAAAGGCAATAAAGGCAATAAGCCGAGGCGGCAAAACAGAATCGTTACCTCGAACTATGGCGGGGCCGTAGCAAGTTTTAGCCCGTCGGCCGCTTGCCGCTAGTGAAACAGTTGGCCGGGGTACAGAAGCGCACGGCGTGACGCGACCTGTCATGGCTAATCGTTACGATCGTGAACAATGCTCGTACTCGGTGAACTTTCCTGCACCGCCGGGCGCGCCGTCCCTCTGAGACATCAGAGACATTCCATCAGACCAGAGCTGTCTCTGGTCGCAACCAGAGCCTCGGCCGACTCATGGGAACTATGCTGTGCTCGGCACAATTCGGCGGCACCGCGCTGCGGCCTGGCGTCTGACACCAGAGCTACTGAGCTCAGCGGCACACAGGCAGCTGGCTGGTCGGGGCGACACAGCGCCCCGACACCATAGCAACACATGACTACAGACAAGCTCGCGGCCCATCTGGCATCTGACATCCACAGACCCAAGCTATGGGGGACCATTCACCCAGCAGTCAATCATTACTATATGTCGCCATTACATTCATAAATCATACATACATCTGTCCTCATATACCTGGCCGTACATACATCCAAGACTTAGATGTACACTTGTCCTTACGTGCCTGGCACCACACCTGGCATCACCGACACATCTAATATCACCGACTCACCTAATATTACAGACACACCTAATATCATAGACACATCTAACATTGGCCACGGGCATGACATCTGTCATACCTGTCATCCCACACACACACACACAACACTCGAGACAGTAACGACGTAAGATCGCCACAGTGACAGAGGCCTGTCATATCACAGTCATACCAATCATCTATGCACCTGTCATCTCTCAGCCATGTACACAAACACCTGCCCGACTATGGTTCTCAGAATAGACTCGCTGACATACATCACTCAAGACATTCATATTCACCTCACCTCAGACATTTCATCATCCGTCAGACAGCGGCAGTCGTGCATCGAGGTCACTTGCAGCAGACAGTGATCATCCCACTGACCCGAGGTGCCGTGTGTCGGCAGGGAAGTGGGAAGGGGAAACAATAGCCACTGGCTAGCCGCTGGCCGCTAATTTCAAGAACACCGAATTCGGAAAACCAGAGGAAGAGTTGAGCAGACAGGAAAAGTTCAAAGATGTAATGGTGAAGTGGGAAAATATTGAGCAACTTCAGAAAGCAGACGAGGAAATAGCGAAAATTCGGAAAGTTAAGAACGATAAGAATCACGCAGGTTACAAAGACGTTGTTCTACAATATATGGGACTATATTGTATATTGACTATATTGACAGACTTATTTATAACGTTAGTGAAGGACCACGCTGTGGAACGTTCCCTGGACTACAACTATACGTACCACAATGCTTCAGAAATGAAGTACTAAAAGAGTTACATGAAGGCTTCTTTGCCGGACATATGGGATTGGCAAAAACATATGAGAAACTCAAATTTAGATATTACTGGAGTGGCATGTGGCGAGATACAGTAGCCTACCTCAAAGCTTGTGTGCTATGCACAGGACGACGGGCCAAGGCAGCTCCGGCCCCAATGCAGGAAATGCCCGTGCTACATTACCCATTTGAAATGATTGCTATCGACACTTGTGGACCGTACCCAGGAACACAAATGGTAACCGATATGTCATCACAATCGTTGATCACTTCTCTTCTTGGCCGGAAAGTTTCTGCACCGAGAGAAAGGACGCAAAAAGGGTGGCTAAGATTCTTATGGATGAGATTATTCCACGACACTCTTGCCCACGAGTAATTCTTTCAGATCTGGGCACGGAATTTATAAATACAGTAATTGATGAACTAGAAACATGCCTGAACATTCGACATATCACCACCAGTGGGTATCGAGCTCAGGCAAATGGGCGTGTCGAACGCTATCATAGGGTACAAAACGATATATTAGCAAAAGCAATTAACCAAAATCAAGATGACTGGGATACGAAAATACCCGCAACTCTGGCTGCGTAACGAACGGCAAATATTGGAAGTTCACGCACAATATCACCCTTCTTCACGCTATATGTCCGAGATCCAGTGCTCCCCCTAGACAATTTGCTACAACCGAAAGTTAGATACTACGGAGAAGATAACGTACCAAAAATGCTAGCCAACTTGCACGAAGCCTATAGTCATGTGAAGACCCATATAGTGGACGGTCACGAGAAGAATCGAGCTTATGCAGACCGAAAAGCGAAGCCACGCAACTTTAAAATAGGAGACCCGGTGAATTACTACGATACCACTGTACAACCTGGCACCTCTCCCAAATTCTCACTACCATGGAAACCATACTTTAGAATAATAAAACAAACCAGCGCCGTAAATTACGTGATTAGGAATCAGATCAACGGGAAAAACTCGCCTAGTACATGTGCATAAACTACGATTAGCTGATCCCACTACCGCCTGGGAACCTACAAAAGATATTGACGAACCAGTTAACAGAAAGTACCTAGAGAAAAAGTATAAATCAGACCGCATCACACCTGAACGCATTCAGCCTCCAAGGTTAGCCAAGTGGGCCGAAGCCGGCCCGAGCGGTAGACTAGATAACGATAGCTACATGGAAGTAGACATACCGTCCGGAACAATGGCTGATGATACCGCAGTGCCCGAGACGGGAGCGGTCATACCTGGCTCAATGCCACCGCAGCCGGTCGTGTCGGGCGGACAGGAAACTGGGTCAGCGCTCACCCAGCCCACCGAGCCAGATCATCTCCCAGCCACTAGCAGTGATTCCGAGGATGAGTTGCCGTTGGTCGAAATAGCTGAACGTATGAAACGACCTCTGCCTACGTCTAGTGAATCAGAGAGTGAAAAATTACATTCACGGGTAATGAAACGTGAAAAACCTCAGAACAATGACTCAAAGGATAACCTACCTTTATCAGAACTAGCAGAACGCATCAGAAACTCAGCTGAAAGCCCACCGGGAGCTCCCCAAGAAAAATGACCTTTAGAAGTAACTTCGGACGACGATTGCCCCCCAGAAAAATTACAGACTCACGACGATACGTCATCCTCTGAATATGATGCTGATGTTGAATGTGTAAAAATAAAACCTGATAAAGCTACCATATTCGCAACTTTCGTGGCGAAACAGAACGCAATGATGCTGGCACAAATGAAATCGCAAACGGATTTGTTTAAATTGATGTTTGAATAGCTGATAATGATACTGAATGTGGACCTGTGAGTCACTTCAAATAGTGTGACGGTGTATTGCAAGTCTCAGTGAAGCCACCTTCAATGACGCGAGTAGCGTCATCTTTAATAGATTGCCCTGTACAGGCATGAGGATGTTAAGTAGGACGCTGTGACGTCAAACCAACTATTGTCTGAGTATGACACCAGCTTTTTATTTTGTTGCAGAATGACGCGGGTGGTCAAAATAATCCCTATTCTATTGTTCCTTATACCTGAAACTACCCACGGAGCTTTGTTTTTACCGCGCGGTGCAGTGTATGCTACGCATGGAACATGGAATGTGCATATACCGATTCCAAACGAGGAAGTGTCGAACATGTTGACTGAGATGAACCACACGTTACATGTGTTTAAAAAAACGTATAACCCAGTACCTAACTGATCATCCACACTTCCCATACGCAATCGATGTGAAATCCCAGCTGAGCGACCGCCTGACCACACTTCGACTAAACCTAGCCGACGTCCTGGAAGCAGCTCGATCAACCATACCACGAAACTTAAAAAGGCCCAAAAGGCCCGTGCTACCATTCGTCGGAGAAGCCCTATCCTTGATGTTTGGAACCACCACAGATGCTGACTTAGAAGCCGTCCTGAACCGTCTGAACACAGTAGAAATTGGCAACGACTAGATCATACATGTTTTAGAAGAAAGCGTGTCCCTGATGAACCGGACAAACACAGCAGTTCAGACCAATCGAAAAGCAATCAACCACATCAGCCGCCTAGTAAACAACTTAAGCGTGGGTTCCAGGCAACGTAATGTCAAAAAAATTCGTTATACCAACATCTCTTCTTCGATCACTTGGTTCTCTGTATTCTTTAAAACTATTCACCCACTGCATTGCTATATTACATACTACTCGTGATGTGATACATATTACTTACTCATAGAATATGACTCTTATTTCTTTGGTTGGTTGATTATTTGGGCTTTAGGGCGCGTCGACAACTATGGCCATATTGCGCCCATAACTAAGATATTCACCGAAATACGGTTAGAGAAAGTGTCAAGCCTCTCGTTGTGGGCACCACCTAAGTGGTGCTGTTGTGCTATAAATTTTACATGTAATGTAATATATACTCCAATGTGGAGTATATATTACCGAGAACGATACATCAGAAAGGAAGTCGATCAGTTCTCCTGGTTGGACATTGCTGGACTTGTCAGACAGAATATCACTAAGTGAGTCTACCCGTGCAAATCCAAAGTGACGTCTACGCTCTTCAGCATAAATAGGGCACGATATTAAAACATGGCCAACTGTCAGTGGTGCACGATATCATGCACGAGTATTCAGTGCATGATATCGTCAGTGGTGTATTCAGTCAGTGGTGCACGAGTATTCAGTACTATGCGCTCAAACCTCACCAGAGCAATTGTTTACTCTGCCCTGCCAGTTTTGGCGAGATTGACTGCCCGTCGCCGCAGTTCTACATTTTTCATTTTCGTGGGGCGACACCCGTCGCTCTTTTCGTTCATTTCTTGGAGTGACACCCGTCACCCCACGTGGATTTGTTTAATCTCATCGTATTTGTGTTCCCTGTGTTTCTGTGTCCTTCTCATTTCTTTAAGTTACACTAGGTAGGGCTTTTTTCCCCACCATGGTGAAAACACGTAAAAAGGACACCGACCCATGCTCGCCTACGGACTCCGACTCGGAATTTCCTCCACTCACTACGCCTGGCGACCATAGCGCGAACACGGACTTGGCACCTAATGCCCAACCTCTCGACACAACCATTGATGACCCACGCCGGACAATTCCCCTTGATGACGCCATGGAAGCCCTTTGCGCCTCACCGACCCCTGCTCGTCCCAAGACCACGACCTCGCCTCGCAATCCAGACCAGACCATCACTCTCCACACCGCTGACCCACGCTCGAACCAGACCACACCCTCCCAACCTGAACCCATCCAGCCCATTGAACCCTACCTCGACAGTGCTGGCTCTTATATAGTAGTCAAGCCTGTCGAGGAATTCGTTTCCTTCCGCCGTATCAACGTTTTCCGGCCGACTAAACAGCTCCTTGCCATCTGCTCCCCAGCCAATCCCGACATTGAAGCCCATGCGAACGGAACCTTGGTCATTAAAACTCAATCCCGATCCAAAACCAAAGCCCTCCTCCGCACCACCACATTTTGTGGAAAATCCGTCACCATCACTCTCCATTCCAACCGCAACACCACCAAGGGCACCGTCTTCGCGCCTGAGCTCCGCTTCATGTCTGAGGCAGATATTCAGGCGGAGCTCGGGCCGGAGGGGGTGACCAACGTCCACCGCATTACCTCCTTCAAAGACGGCCAGAAATGTGATACGAGCCTGCTAGTCCTTACCTTCAATTCTACAACTCTTCCCAAGACCCTCCTCGCCGGCTACCTTCGATACCCAGTCCGTGTCTTTATTCCCAATCCTCTCCGCTGTCTCAATTGCCAGCGCTTTGGGCATGGCAGTAAAACATGCCGCCAACCAGCCCGCTGCCCAAAGTGCGGTGAACCACCTCATCCCGAATCCACCTGCTCCAAACCTGCCCACAGCCTCAACTGCAACACATCCGATCACCTGACCACATCACCCCTCTGCCCAGTATCGCTCAAGGAGAAGGTCTGCGCTGTCAAGGCCACCACCGGGGTGTCATACCCCCAAGCCCGACGGTCTGTCGAAGCCACCTCCCCGTGAACAAAAACTTATGCCCAGGCGGCCACCTTTGCTCCCCCCCCCCACACGTCGCATCAACACCACTTCTAGCTCGATTCAAGCTGACATGATTCCCGGTTTAGCTCCACTAAAAAAACTTGCATCACTCACCACACCTACACAAACCACCCTGGCTCAAAACACACAGACAATTCCGACCAAACAGACGCCAACGAATTCTGCAAGGAATACCAGACCCCGCAGCCATTCGGCTGCCGGGGAAATGCGCGCCACGGTGGCCCACCGACCGAGCCCGGCGCGACCGGTGCCGGCCGGCGACCACGTGACCCGACCGACTCCCAGCCGGCGGGCATCCCCCGCGGCAGTGGCCGGCCGCCGTGAGCCGGCCGCCAATGTCACCGACCAGCCGGACGGCTCGGGTGCCCGACCTCGATCTACACGCCCGCCTGACCTCGACGCATGGATCAGGCACGCACCGAAAGGTGCACACAAACAATAATATTTATTATCCCAATGTCTGCATTTGTACAATGGAATTGCCGTAGTTTAATATCCAAATGGGCCGAAATGAAAGCTTTTTTCAGTATACTCACACCTATTCTCATCGCACTTCAGGAAACCTGGTTCTTACCCACCGATACATATAATTTCAATCTTTCCAATTATTCGCTATACCGTCACGACGAGGTCAATGGACCACACCGCAGCGGCGGTACAGCACTTTACATCAATAATGACTATACACATACACAAATTACACCTAATTCGCCTTTACAAACCGTAGCTTGTATATTGCGTTTTAATAGTACGAATATATATGTATGTTTGCTATATATTCCACCACACACAGAGAACACAAACATTAAGACACAATTAGAAAACCTCATCACACATTTCAAAAACCCTTTCATTTTACTTGGCGATTTTAACGCTCATAGCCCAGCGTGGGATAGAACACGCACACTTCCAGACACCCTCGGACGCACAGTTGAACACATCTTAGACCGACACAATTTAGTATTATTCAACACCGGTGAGCCAACATTTTCCCACCTCGGTCACAATACAGAAACTGCCATTGATTTAACAATTTGTTCTCCTGCCCTGGCCAACGAATTTGATTGGACAATAGACACAGACATTCATGATAGCGATCACTACCCCATTAAATTAGTACCGACCATTTCAACAACTGCCGATACCACACCAAGTTTCATTCCTCGCTGGAAACTTTCGAGGGCCGACTGGACCAAAGTTGAGGAGCTTTCGTCGTTACAATACAACCCGGACATTTATCCAGTACAAAACATTCATTTAATTACGAACACACTTTTACAGGCAGCGTCTGCAACAATTCCACTCACAAAACCTATCACAAAACGAACCCCAGTCCCCTGGTGGTCCATAGAAGTTTCCCAAGCAATAGCCAGTAGAAAACGAGCATTTATAAAATATTTACGCCATCCCAACCAACAAAATTTCATGAACCGGAACCATGAACGTGCAAGAACACGCTGCATTATACGTAACGCTAGGCGCCGTTCATGGGCAAATTACCTTCAGGAACTTACTTTCGACACACCGTTAAGCAAAATATGGGGATTAATCCGTCGTTTGAGCGGACGATCCCCATTTAGATCACTACCGGCCATCAAACTTCGCAATACCACCATTACCGAACCCCAAGCAATAGTAAACACCATAGCGGATACCATTGCCCACCATTCCTCCGACAACTACAGACCGGGTTTCATAGAAAATGCACTACACACTTTTTATCTCGATCCCGCACAATTTGATTCTCATAACACAGAAATATATAATTCTCCTTTTCAACTTTCAGAACTTGATGCAGCCATTTCCTCTGCCGGCAATACTTCAGTAGGGTCCGACAACTTACATTATTTTTTTCAGACATTTACCGGATCACACTAAACATAGCATTTTGCAAACTTTTAATTCACTATGGACAACTCATGCCTTCCCCGAAACCTGGAAAGAATCTTTCATTATATCCATCCCAAAACCAGGCAAGGACCATAGTAACCCCAATAATTTTCGACCCATTACACTCACCAGTTGTTTAGGAAAACTTTTCGAACGCATGGTTATACAAAGACTGACCTGGCACCTGGAAACAAATTCTCTTATATCTCCTTTTCAATGTGGTTTACGACAAGGACGCAGCACCATAGATCATCTTATTCGGTTAGAGACAGACATCCGTCAAGGCTATAAAAAACATGAACACACAGTCGCAGTATTTTTAGACATCAGCAAAGCATACGACATGGTTTTCAAACCCGCATTACTCTTCAAAATTCAACAACTCGGTATAAAAGGACATTTAGCCCATTATTTAGTAGGTTTTTTATCTGGTTCTCGTCGATTCCACATTAGGTGCCGGTCAGCCATTTCCGTTCCCCATTTTCTTCAGAACGGCCTACCACAGGGAAGTTGTCTGTCACCATTATTATTTAACATTATCATTAATGATCTTTTTGATGACATGCCTACCAATATATCATATTCACTATTTGCAGACGACAGCGCAATTTGGTACTCCGGGAAAAATTATGAACATTGTTTAATTCGCTTACCAAACACACTGGACAGAATAAACGAATGGTCCCTGAAGTATGGTTTCATTTTTTCGGCCACAAAATCTGCAACACTGATATTTAGTAAATCAACACCCTGCTCAAATCCAGACACACCGCTTCACCTCGGAAACAATGATATACCTTTTGTAACTTCGTTTAAATTTACAAAATTTAAATTTAAATTACAAATTCTCCCAAATTTACATCATGATTATTTAGGTCCAGCCGAAAAACGAACTGGTCTCACTATAGCTTCTCGAGTCAAAACAATTTCTGAACAACTTCATTTCACTATTCCACGCATTACTTCTCTTTCTCCACCAACTACACCACCGTGGCAGATGGCCGAACGGCACATTCTTTATCTGACCACCACCCCAAAATCACAACTTTGTCCAGAATATGCAAAACAAAAATTTCACCAATTTCGTTCTCGTTATCGTCATGTTCCTTTTGTTTTTACCGACGGATCAAAATACGCCAACCTCACTGGAAATGCCATAGTTTCGGATACACACACAAAACAGCATAGCTTGCCAAACGGAACCTCCATTTTCATTGCAGAATTGCACGCCATTCTCATTGCTCTTCGCTATGTCCGCAACCGTTCAATTTGTCACCCCATGCGCAGTGTTGTTGTTTGTTCCGACTCCAGATCTGTTCTTCAATCACTTTCTTCACTTTCTTTATCGCACCATTGCCATATCTCCATTTACGATACCCTTGAAATACTTTATCTGATGGGCGTGAAGGTCCGTTTCCTGTGGGTGCCCAGTCACTGCGGCATTCCAGGAAACGAAGAAGCGGACAAATTAGCCAAAGCATCACTACACCTCCAAAACATCACTGAAATTCCACCTCATTTCGAAGGCATTAAATCATCAATACAACAGAGCATTCGCCATTTTTGGAATCAAAACTGGACACAAAACACAAACCATGCACAATTACAGTTCATCAAAACTGCCATCGATACCTGGATCACATCATATAAAAAAAACCGGCACGAATAAAAAGTCCTATCACGTTTACGCATCGGCCATACTTTTCTTACCCATCGATATATATATACACGGCTTCACCTCGACCTTCATGCCTATCATGTAACACATATCTTACAGTTCCACATATTCCCCTTCATTGTCAGAAGTACCAAGGCCCACGAAAAACACTGACGGATTTTTGCCATACACACAAAATTCCTTTTACTCTGCCTACGCTATTAGGGGATGATCATCCAATTCTCATCAAACTACTTTTCAATTTTCTCCGCAATACAAACCTGTTCCAAGATTTATACACTTAAGTATTTAGCATAACATAATATACATTTTCTCATTATGGCACGAAATGACCTGAGGAGGCCGAAGTGCCCTACCCAACAAAAGCAAAAGCAAAGTGCACGACATCTTGTGCACCGAGGTATGTCGCCACCACACAACAGATAACCGTGAGTGGCATAAGTATCCCCAATGTGGAGGCGGCACAGTGTAATCTCTTCTTGTCTATGTTTACAACAGGACGAGCCCCGTGGTCTCAGACGTTGTTTAATGGCTCTCAGTTTGTTCGCCTGTGTCGCGTTCCACATTGCCTGCCACATTGCCTGCCACAAGAGGAAGATGTACACCTCTCGGTAATGGCCCGTGGCAGGAAGTGGCAGCGAACGAGTGCACGGCGCGTGCGCTGCTCGCTTCGCCGCAGCATCCGCCAACTCGTTACCGGAAATACCCACATGGCTAAGAATCCAACACAGGAGCACCCGTCGTTCCATGTTGTGCATATTCGTCATACCGCTTAAAATATCACGCAAAAGGGGGTTAGACGGATAAAACATGTTCAAGGCCAGAAGGCTGCTCAAATAAGCGATGAAAATAACGTGTCGATCTCCCTCCGAGACTTCGATGTGGCATAAAGCTTCAAAATAGCGATAACTTCTGATAAGTACACAGATGCGTAAGTTGGAAGGGAAAAATATCGGACAACAGACAGTGTTGGATTTTCCCTTCTCGGTCTTGGGTTCGGAGTGTATAATTTTGGGCTCGCCAAAATTGGAGTGTATAACCCTGATAAGCACTATGTAATGGAGTGTATAATTTTTTTGGGGTTTGCCAAAATATGGGGTGTATATTGAAGAACTAAGTAATGGTGTCTATGCATTTTACAGATAGCGAAGTGTATACATTTCGTAAAAATGCAGCGAGTGTCGTTTCCTGTAATCAAGGAATAAAACGCCCTCCAATCATTTGTTCGGTTCCTATCCTAGTGTCTCAAAGACAAGTATATTAGGGCCACTACACACAGTCGTCTGTGAAGTCATCCACGTGTATCTCAGATATACAGCTATTCCAGTAGCATGACCATGATTTATTGCAGTGTCAACGCAGTGCAACCAGCTTAAGTATTCCAACAGTAACGGTTGGGACCAACAATGCATCAAATAATAGAGGCGTCACCGCACATCACAAAATCTGCACAGGTCTGGGAGAAGTGACGGCAGCCCTCATATGCGCGTCGGCATAGCCGCCGGGAGCAGCGAGACGCACGTAACACCACCAGAGCACACAAAAACGAACTGGCAGTATGTGCCTTAAAGCCCCAATAAATAGCCATCTGCATTCAGCAGACTCACCGTAATATGCAGGTTGTCCGAGTGTAAATACGAGCGCTTCGACGGTTCAGCAGCCCTCAGATGCGCGTCGGCATAGCCGCCGGGAGCAGCGAGAGACGCACGTAACACCACCAGAGCATCAAACCACGTCGATCTTAGCCGACGTCATCTCCGACATCAGCACCTGTCGTGGACAGGGCACAGGTATTAGATGAGGTGTCTGAGCTGTCGGCACAGCCGCCGGGAGCAGCAAAATGTAAGAACCAGGGTCGCGCCATAAAGCCCCATAAAGCGCCATAAAGCCCCATAAAGCGCCATAAAGCCCCATAAAGCGCCATAAAGTCCAATAACTACCCATCTGCATTCGGCACTCACCGTAACATGCAGGTTGTCGAGTGTAAACGCAAGCGCTTCGGCAGTGAAGCAGCCCTCAGATGCGCGTCGGCATAGCCGCCAGGAGCAGCGAGACGCACGTAACGATACCACATCTAGCAGCATGTGCTAGCAGACTTGGACCCCGAAGTCGGCACCTGTTATGGATAGAGCATTCCTATCAGATTGGGTGCTGGCCGTTTCTGGGGTTAAGGGTTTGCGAATGGTATTTCAGCACCTGAAGGAGTTTGGTTTGACAATTAAGCGGAACGAAGGTGATGGGCTTTATTAGTATTTGTACACTGCTCATGTGCACTATAGCCGTGCAGGAGGTGAACAACCCTGCAACTGCCAACCGGCACCCAGCATCTGCGCCCATGTCGTGGTTCGTTACGGCAACGGTCACCAAGCACCAGCACAGCGGAACATCCTTTCACCAATGCAATGAGCACCCGGCAAATTCAACAGCAAGCGTATTGAAACACAGCACTGCTGCACTGCACGAACCAAATTAATGAGAAGCTGTCACCACTGAAACTATTCAACCAAATATAATTGGGACGTGCAATATGTCGCAAACAGCACCTTCCATAATATTGTCTTACGTGTCAGTATACAATTAGTTGTGTCACCAACACCGTATATTTTCTATCACCAATCTGAGCAGAATCTGAGGTGAAGTTGCTGAGCAATGAATGACTCATCTCAGTTAGCAAGCAGGGTTGGAAATATCAGGTTTTCCGGAGACGAAAATAGCCACCTGGTGTCCTCTTGTGTGCTACCGCCAAACCGGCCAGCTGACCGACGCGACCAGGGAGCCGTGGCAACCGGTCAAGGCCATTTGGCCGATCAGACGAAAACGCAAGAGCAAATGTGCCCACTCGCTCTTCGGAACGGCCCTGCATGTCCGACCCTGTCCACGGTCCAAGCCAGCCAGCCCAGCCCAGCAAGCACCGGTTCCGAGCCAGAATGCGCGGAGGCGGAGTGCAGTAGACGGGTTCACTTCGCTGGATGCACATGGCGTATGCAATACATGCGCGGAGGCGGAGTGCAGTAGGCAGGTTCACTTCGCAGGATGCACATGGCGTATGCAATACATGCCCGGAGGCGGAGTGCAGTAGGCAGGTTCACTCAGCAGGATGCACATGGAGCAACACAAAAATTAATAACCCGGGACAAGTCAGCTGAACCATACAACATGCTAGGCTCGTTAAAAGATGCATCAGCATCCTCGGGTCACATCAAACGGCAGCTCAAATACCGTTAACGCTGACAAGCAATGCGTAGCGCGACAATGATCAAGTGCAGATTGGCCCATGGCCAGAGGTCAACATTTGTGACAGGTTTATCAGCACATAACGAACGACATAATTACACAATTGCCTTTGCAATACTCTCGACTCGAATATGAGCATAGGGGCGTTATATGATCAACATGGTCGACGAGCACTTAAGCCCAAATAACTAACTAACGAATGAGCATATTCTTGGCTATCGTGCCCTAAGGCAAAAAAAAACAAACAAAAAGCATTCGCATACTCCAATACAACATACGTGAGCATGGTGCTGAGATATCGGAACGTTTCTCTGCGCATCATTATGAGTTGAAGTTAATTTTTTACTGACCACTATGTACATACTACGCACCTGCACCAACACCATACACCCACCGAAGCTCGTGTCCGGAGCGATATTCACAAGACACCAAGGCAAGCAACACTCCAAACAAACATTTCAGCCGGGAAGAAAGACAACATGCTACGGAAATGCAAGGAACCAGATAAGTCCACTGATTCTTCCGCATTGCGTTAACAATTGACTGTGCTGAATGTATAGTCGACGCGCCCCAAAACCCCAACATCCAATATAGTCGTTGAACATATTCCATCCAAATAAAGCCCTAACCATGCCCCACCAGTTTACAATTTCGTCCTAATTTTGAATTTCCTACATCCCATGAGGCCCTGGAATTCAAATACTCGTTCAACGCACTATGCCGAAATAATTCCCCTGCACGTGAAATTTAATTTTGTTTTTGATTTTGCACACCCACAACACAAACCTACATGCGGTCGCGGCGCATCACTGAAGCAAATAAATTGGTTAGGTAACATTTTTCACAAAAAACCTATTTGCATAGAAAACAAGTGGTCGCCTCATCTTAGTCCCCTGCATAAACATATTCTGAAGAAAAATCCCAAAAAACGAATACACCTTTTTAGACAATAATACCAGCAAATGCACATACAAGCTTTTTTTGTAACCACCTGGAAGCACAATAATACCAGTTTCCTTTTTTCACAAGAATGTTGCAAAATATTCAATTTTTTTCTTCAAAAGCAACCTGGGTTAGGTCCCTTTTTTAATTTTGCAAATTTTCAGAAAATGAATTTCTCAGCATTTAAAAAATAATATTTTTGTTTCTCCTAAGGGATGTTAAGTTGAAAACATTACTAAACTTCCAGAAGTTTAGTAGGTATTATTACTAAACTTGCCTATGCAGATATATACAGTGAGACCGGACATGAGGATGTAAAAGTTGGCCAGGTTCTGCCTAGTCAAGAGTTAAAAAATTACATATGAATAGATAAATAATAGAATAAAATAACATATCCTAGACTAAGACAAAAGCATAATATATAAAATATATTATATCATAATATAATCTACCGTAACCTAACCAGAAAATCAGAACCATCCGAAACAAATTTTTTAGCCATGTCATCAAATATGATAAATAAAATAATACATCACAAGGAACTTCCGGCCATAGTTGCGGACGTGTCGGGTTGTGAGCATTCACTAAATATTTACTATACTTCCAGAAGTTTAGTACATATTATTACTAAACTTGCCTATGCAGATATATAGTGTGGCCGGAAAGGAGGACGTGAAAGTTGGCCATGTTCTGCCCAGTCAGAAGTTAAAAAAAAACACATGAATAGATAAATAATAGAACAAATAAAATATCCTAACCTAGACTAAGATAACAGCATAATATATAAAATTAGCATTAAGCAATAAAATAAGCATTAAGAACAGCATAGACAATCATTATAAGAATAGGGGGCTTGTTTTTCTGTATTCCAGGGAGAGTTGATCAACACATTTGATGGACAACTGGTTCAGTGTACAGAGTGCAACCAAGAAGGGCCCTTGTGGCTCATAGTTGCACTGATCTTTTATGTCTTTATGTCTTTATGTCTTTAAAATATATTATATCATAAGATATAAAATATATTATATCATAATATATAAAATATATTATATCATACTATATAAAATATATTGTATTATAATATAATCTAATGTAACCTAACCAGAAAAGCAGAAACGTCTGAAACAAATTTTCCGAAAGGCAGAAACAAGGTTTTCTCTGTCAGAGTATTAAATTGAGTGTATGAAGTTTTTAATTTCTTCTTTATCACATCTGTTATGCACCAGGTATTGATAATTATACACGATGTACTATATTTGCAGTGCATATTATGACATGACATACAATCACATACACATTATGACGTATTACCACATCATTTTTAAGCTAAAATATCGTATTAAAAATATGTCCATGATATTAGCAACGCATTCGCATTCGCATTCAGCATCCTATTCGCATACTCTCCAGATTCGTTCATTTTTTCAGGATATGATCTTCGTCACTTGCAAAAGTAAGGCGAACGACGATTCTTCAGTAGGACGAGCGGTTCGACCTCCAGAGGTCCAGAGAGGTCACTCGGGTCAAAAACGGTGTACCGTATAAAATTCGAAGTATTTCACTTAGCCGAATGATTCCAACGCCTAGATGTCCGCTGTCCATCAAAGTTGCAGCACATCGAATTACGTAAACTTCAATGTCACCGTTTGACCTCAGGTCACCGAAATTGGTTTTACTTATGTACTATATCTATTTGCGGGGTACCGAATAAAATCATGGTGACTCATTGGATATGCCTTATTTTTGCAGGTCATAGTCTACATAGCACGTATATAGAGCACATGAATCAAGGTGACCCATTGTGGCCACTGATTCATCACCATTCGCCAAAAATGCCCCAAAAATGCAACTATACCAAATTCTTGTGTACCCGATAATTTCCGCACAATTTTACTTGCCACGACGAAAAAACACCCGGACATTGGTTATGGCCCATGGATGCAGCACATTGAAGCATCTGACCTACAATCTCATAGTTTGACCTATATTCGCAAAATACTGTTTTGACCATGCATTATTGCCATCTACGGGGTACCTGATAATACCATCCTAAACACATTCATCGGATGAACATTAGCGCCAAAAATATCCAATCCGACAAGAAAGCAGCACATCCAAGCATGTCACCTTCAAGCTCACCATTTGACCTCAGGTCAACTAAGATTTTAACATTACACCCTATGGGAATATCACGGTGTACCGAATACAATTTTCATCAATACATTTATCGGATGGATATTAGCATCGAATAATCGCCCACCGAGCAAGGACGCAGCACATCCGAGCATGTGCCCGTCAGTGCAAGCGTTTGACCTCAGGTCAGGTTTTATGAAATTCAGAAAAAGAAAGTGGTCCACTTGGGTACCGTATGTGGACCAAACAAAGCATTCAATGTAGACTATCTCAACACTAATGCATGCACTAGCAACATAAGAAGCAGCACACTGCGTGACCTGACCTCTATCGATGACGCATTTCATCAGGTAGCACTAGCGTCCTATTCAACAACGCATTCAGAAACAAATTCACAATGTTCTCCGATTCGTCTGAACATTTGACACAACCTTCGCAAACATACCCGTACATGCATCCCGAAACCATTTTTTGCTACGACGAACCGTTTTTCCTTAAGAGGCGAAACGTCAGCGAGGTCAAATCTGGGGTACCGCATAACTTCCCTGATAATTCACTTATTGGGATAATTCAAACGCTTGTGCAACCGTTATCACGGTGGCATGCAGCACACCAAGTCAACTGGTCACTCGAAGCCACCATTTGACCTCAGGTCAACGAAGATTTTAACATTACACCCTATGGGAATATCACGGTGTACCGAATACAATTTTAATGAATACATTTATCGGATGGATATTAGCGTCGAATAATCGCCCACCGAGCAAGGACGCAGCACATCCGAGCATGTGCCCGTCAGTGCAAGCGTTTGACCTCAGGTCAGATTTTATGAAATTCAGAAAAAGAAAGTGGTCCACTAGGGTACCGTATGTGGGCCAAACAAAGCATTCAATGTAGACTATCTCAACACTGATGCATGCACTAGCAACATAAGAAGCAGCACACTGCGTGACCTGACCTCTATCGATGACGCATTTCATCAGGTAGCACTAGCGTCCTATTCAGCAACGCATTCAGAAACAAATTCACTATGTTCTCCAATTCGTCTGAACATTTGACACAACCTTCGCAAACATACCCGTACATGCATCCCGAAACCATTTTTTGCTACGACGAACCGTTTTTCCTTAAGAGGCGAAAAGGTCAGCGAGGTCAAATCTGGGGTACCGCATAACTTCCCTGATAATTCACTTATTGGGATCATTCAAACGCTTGTGCAACCGCTATCACGGTGGCATGCACCACACCAAGTCAACTGGTCACTCGAAGCCACCATTTGATCTCAGGTCAGCGAAGATTTTAACATTACACCCTATGGGAATATCACGGTGTACCGAATACAATTTTCATGAAAACATTTATCGGATGGATATTAGCGTCGAATAATCGCCCACCGAGCAAGGACGCAGCACATCCGAGCATGTGCCCGTCAGTGCAAGCGTTTGACCTCAGGTCAGGTTTTATGAAATTCAGAAAAAGAAAGTGGTCCACTTGGGTACCGTATGTGGGCCAAACAAAGCATTCAATGTAGACTATCTCAACACTGATGCATGCACTAGCAACATAAGAAGCAGCACACTGCGTGACCTGACCTCTATCGATGACGCATTTCATCAGGTAGCACTAGCGTCCTATTCAACAACGCATTCAGAAACAAATTCACAATGTTCTCCGATTCGTCTGAACATTTCACACAACCTTCGCAGACATACCCGTACATGCATCCCGAAACAATTTTTTGCTACGACGAACCGTTTTGCCTTCAGAGGCGAAAAGGTCAGCGAGGTCAAATCTGGGGTACCGCATAACTTCCCTGATAATTCACTTATTGGGATCATTCGAACGCTTGTGCAACCGTTATCACGGTGGCATGCAGCACACCAAGTCAACTGGTCACTCGAAGCCACCATTTGACCTCAGGTCAACGAAGATTTTAACATTACACCCTATGGGAATATCACGGTGTACCGAATAAAACTTTCATGAATACATTTATCGGATGGATATTAGCGTCGAATAATCGCCCACCGAGCAAGGACGCAGCACATCCGAGCATGTGTCCGTCAGTGCAAGCGTTTGACCTCAGGTCAGGTTTTATGAAATTCAGAAAAAGAAAGTGGTCCACTTGGGTACCGTATGTGGGCCAAACAAAGCATTCAATGTAGACTATCTCAACACTGATGCATGCACTAGCAACATAAGAAGCAGCACACTGCGTGACCTGACCTCTATCGATGACGCATTTCATCAGGTACAACTATCGTCCTATTCAACAACGCATTCAGAAACCAATTCACCAAAGTTCTCCGATTGGTCTGAAAATGTTCACAACCTTCGCAGACATACGTACACGCATCCCGAAAGTTTGCGTCTGGAGCGCGTGCAGTTTGCGCTGCGATCGCGTGCATGATGCTGATGATGATCGGCCGCGTCCCCCGTGCGCTCTCCTTTCGATTAAAGGTCAACTAAAATGAATGATGTCCTTACCTCAGCTAATTGAAGCCCATGATCATTGACCGGACTCGTATTCCCGGACGGTCAAAGGGGACAATGCACAGGATCTCGACGACATACAAGCGGAAAATCTTGGCGGCCGAGAATCCGAAACTGAATTACTGTGTTCTGTACATTGCACAGCCTCCGTGCGGATACAGACAGCATTTGCCGCAAGCAGCGGATGCATCATTTTGACGGCAACACTCACCATCTCGCACTCTTTTCAGCCACCAAAAATTGTCGATGCAGCGTTTCTACAACACCTGTATTTACGTGCATACACTTTACAAGCATAATCACAACATGACTGGAACAGGTACTGAGCAATTGGACATATCACATGGAAGTCGGAGTGGCAGGCGACCTGCGGTTGGCCTAAACTCTCTGGCTGCCCCCCCCATTGCGTATCAGCCGGCACTTTACGCAGCCGGCCAACGGTGATCCTCCACCGGTGCTAGCGATGTGCGAACTTGTGCAGCCACTCGACGAGCGCCGCCGTGACGGCCGTGACCAAAACGTCGATCATGTTCTGTGTGTAGGCCACCGTCTCCTCGTACGACAGGCTCAGCATGCAGCAGAAGTGGCAGTCATGCACAAAAGTATACAGCAGCACGATGACACTATATATATATATATATATATATATATATATATATATATATATATATATATATATATATATATATATATATATATATATATATATATATATATATATATATATATATATATATATATATATATATATACATATATATATATATATATATATATATATATATATATATATATATATATATATATATATATATGTATATATATATATAGATATATATATATATATATATATATATATATATATATATATATATATATATATATATATATATATATATATATATATATATACAGAAGAATGGTGGCGAGAAGGGGTGTGAAATACTGCCTGCTCCGGAGATGAAAAGGGAATGCGAAATAATGCTCCATTTGGAGTTATAAGAGATATGCGAAAGCCTACCCTCTAAAGGGATTAGTGAATCTAGAACACTACTTCCTCACCAGATGAAGTCAGAACTTTAAATACTGCCCACCTGCGCAGATGAAGGAACGAGGTGTAGCACTGTTTCCGGAACGTCTCGTATTGTTCGGGAGTCAACGCCGCCTATCGCTACGACCATTTCCTTGCTAAGCTTCATGGGCTTCGGATTGCGGTCCAGGATGCAGTCGATATTGAAGTCCACATCGATGAGGTTGCCGGCTTAGGCAGCAGCGAGCTGTCCAGGTGGCGGTCTCCGACCCCCGGCAGGTCGTGGTAGGTGATGACGCTGTAGCCAGCTGAAGGGCACGGGACGCGGTCACACGCCGCGTCACGGTACACGGGCATTGCCTCAGGATTCCGGTGTCGCCGTATATATATATATATATATATATATATATATATATATATATATATATATATATATATGAAGTTAGGATATGCAAGAATATGTTAGGTTAGGCTAGGTGACATAGTAGGATAGTGTACCATTGTTTAGCGATGATACGGAACCATATGTGATTTACGAATTCATACTGGGGCAGTTAGATATTTATTTTTAAGGGAGCATCCAATATATCGATTAAGCCAAAACTAGCTATAGGCTAAGGTATCTGATCAACAGACATCCAAAAAGGTCGACTGTTCAAACGTTTTCTGAAACTGCCAATTACAGAGATAAAGAATCCGCAGCCTAAAAGTCGAGTGGTATCGAAGAAGGCATGAGGGGAGTAGTAATATAAAATTAATGGAGAAGGGTTGTGAACGGTCTTATTCAGTTAGGACCAGCCGCAGAGGTTCGTCATTCCAGAATGTCCACAAAAAGATGGAAGGTGCGAATCAACGCATCGGCACATTGCCCGCCCGAAAAATAAAGGACTGCAAGCCTAGCTGACCTGCACCTAATTGTACCTACCGCTCATATGCAATGCATCTCCGCTCGAAAGAACCGGTCGGAGAGGACCTCTTGTCGTCATCCAGAGTGAGTTATTCCCGCCCAGGAGCCCAAAGGATTTTGCAGCAAAGGTATTTTGACGGACCCGGCTGATCAGTTGATAGTCTGGTAACAATCGTATAGAAGCCTCTGAGCGGGACGTAATAATGCATCTGCTCTACATCTTTTTGTTTCAAACAGATGTGAGATTGCGTATTAATAATAGTTTCTGTGTAAGAATAGTGGATAATCAAACTCCATGCCTTTTGGGTAATGGGGCACTGGTATTGAATCCATATTATTGTATACTTTACTGAGTGTGATTTGCAAGCAGAGGTGGAGAAGTTCGAAAATTATTGGTGGGGCTCAATATTGGTGTATGAAATTAAATAGTGGTGCGGATTTGGTTGGCGTGCCCCACCCATGGAGTCAAATGTTGATGCTAAGAGAGCAAGAAGTGAAGTTGGTGGGGCCAAGGTCCCATTAAAATGAAAGGAAACTTCACCCCTGTTAGTAATCTTTCTGATATTTGCGCCACAACTGATGAATATTAATTTAAATGTGCATACCAACATTTATAATTGTGTTCAGTGTTGGATGAAGAATTAGAGCTGTACCACTCAAGTATCTGAACAAGCCTGGAAAATATAAAATAAGCACTAGGGTGAATAATTTTCTAGAAAGTACAATCTGGCCAGCTCGTCGATACGTCGCTGGCCAGCTGCCTGCCGGACATTTAACGAGACAATATTTCGAGAAGACGACGCATACCGTGTTTCCGTCTAACAGTTTCTTGTCATCTATAATCACCTTGATGGTGGTGGATTTGTGCTTTAGGGCGCATCGACTGCGTTGGTCATTTTGCGCCCATATAATCACCTTGAAAATGAAGGCTATGTAGACTGGCTCCCCACACAGTGCGCTGAATCCTGGCGAGCCAACGCACACCTGGGAACAAATATGACAGCTGTCACTTCTTTTGATTGTTAGTGATTCAACCCAACACACTGCTGGTGGAACTGTCATTCTGACACCCACACCGAGTTGTCTCCATCTTTCACATAAATCACAACGCAATGAAGCGTGTTGAATTGTTGAACTCGTGACATTCTTATATTTTTGTACCATGGCTGTTGCTACATCTGGTAAGATACTCCAGGTTGAGCCAGCTGCACCTAGGAAAAGTTGACGAAACAGCGCACTTCCAATATAACAAATATGTTTTTAGTCAACAGACGTGCACCCGAAAAAAAGTGGATCTCAATAACTTCGTCGTAAATCCCTAAGCATTAAACTTGACCAGGACAACAAAGCAGACCAACCAAACCCTTCGACAAGAAAATACCATTGTGCATACAAATAAAAGGATGGAAGAATGAACACATGCTTTCAATGTAAGTGGAATACACAATACGCTTTGAAAATAATTAGTTTGTCTTCAAATTGTGCATCTGCCGAACTACATTTGGCCAATTTCGTGCATCACAAATTGCGCAACGAGAAAACTTTTTATATATATTAATATTAAAATTACGCAAATATTTGCCATGATGGTATGATTAGCAGCATGGTGGCAGAGCAGCCGGGGATGCTGTCTGGTGCGGTTTGTGGCAACCTCAGCCAGTCAACAATAGCTGCTGGCAAGCACACTGGGCTCGACTATGACCAAGATTGTCGACCCGTGACATTTCAATGACAAGCCAGTGACCGATAACTGACCGACCAGTGACCGCCAAGTGAAATACCGTGTTCCATGAAGACACTATGATACGATAACAGTAATGATACTACCATGCGCAATATACGCTATGGTGCATATAGGGCTTGTGAAGCTGTCTCTCAATATGCAGAACGCTGGTTCGAAACTAGTCAGCGGTCGGAAATCCTGATCTCCCGCGACCATGCAGCATGAGAGCGGCGACGCCATGTAGCCGGCCGACGGCGTCCTAAAATGGCTAACGGTTCTTATTCTGCAGAGATCAGTACACAGCCTGTGAAAAAGGCCACTTATCACTTATCGTATGTCTATGCGATGTCTCCGCATTTTTGCATAACATGTGCCACCCGTCACGGCCCCACACCAGTACGCGCTCAGCTGACAAACAATTTCCCGCCGCTCGCGCCTCCGTGTTCGTAGTCCAAACACCCGGCTGCGGACTGCTGACTAGCGGATTGTGGCCATAAAGGCACTTCCCACTGTGTTTGGAGAGTGGGACGTAACATTTTCTGCTGGAAATAATCAACATGGTGCTGTTTGGTCGGCCAGTACCACGTCCTGTAAGAGATCATTGTCACATACAACTGGACGTAGGCCTTATTCCGCGCAAGGAGCTTACACTCACCGTGCTTGCTGCTGGCCGCCGAACTCCATAGGGTGTCAGTTTGAGGTCTAGGCTCTTGAGGCATAGCGGCTTGTCAATCAGCATGGTGATCCTCAGGATCAGCTGGTACTGGCACAGGCCGAACTTGTAGCTGGTGACGAACTCGTCGCCAGTGTTGGTGAGGAACGTTGTCAGGCGGGCAGGCCGGCATCAACGCCAACTCCAGCAGCGTCGCCCTGGCCGCAGCAAGCGTCCATGTCAGCGCATCATGGAGCACGACCAACGATACCCAAACGTACTCACCAACTACACAGCCGCAACTCGTCGCGCTTAACAAACCATGATCTGGCGCAGAATCTGGCACCAGCTGGAGAAAAACTGTGAGCAACAACTGCGAAACAACAGCTATTGGTCGAACACATTCTCACTTTATCTCAATTGGAGAAGGAAGTCTTGAACGCTGAGCTCTCCGGTAGTTGCTGTTACCCTGGGAGGGTTCCGGGGACGGCGAGCGCTGAAGCTTCTAGGGGACAATGGGATGTGTATCGCTCTCTCCGCTCCTTCGTCCCGGGTCTGGAAGAAAAGAAACATAACTTTACGTAGGAAATGAAAGACGCCGACAAAGGGTACATATTCACGTGGCTCTTCTCGACAACATGGGGTGGGGGTTGGATCCTCCCCATGGCAGTTTTTCCTGAGCCCCAAAGAGCATATCTCAGCGAAGTAAACATTGCCTTTCTGAGATTTGACTTCTTTGCACACATCTTGACCCCAATAGCTTAGCAGCTATGCCAGGTTATTGAGATACAATGCCCACGGTTCGCAAACAAAAGCCGCCATTCGTTAAAAAAAGTAAGACTTCATAATCGGACACACTTTATTCAGCCTTCTTGTTACAAACATCACCAGCTTCCTTCCATATGGTCGACTGCTCTGCTACGCAGAGTCTTGATTGTTCATATCCAGATAGTGTTAGTCTACATCAACTCAAAATTGGCCTGGGGGGGGGGGGGATCTGGCATTTCGAAGCAAAATATAAGCGTTAGTATAGTTGATTGATTATTTGGGCTTAAGGGCGCGCCGACTACAAGGTCCTATAGCGCCCAAGCGTTAGTGCAGTAGGAGCTTAGGGGCGCATCGACTGCGTCGGCCATGCAGCGAGTGCAGTAGGTCTCTTGTTAATCCACATTAATGTTAAACGAGAAGCAAAGCAAAGTCGAATGTGGAAATTCAGTTTAAGACTGGATGCTGATGGACATGCACGTTGCATATTTGCGGGGTTAATTGGATTGTTTTTTGTCAGTAATGTTAGCTCGAAGGGCATTTTATGGACAAGCATGCGAGGTCGATTAGGGGAGCCGCAATCAGGATCAAACTACGTAAGCATGAGCACGTTGCTCCTGGACCACTGAGAAAGGTGCATTCAATTAGTATACACACACACACACACACACATATATATATATATATATATATATATATATATATATATATATATATATATATATATATATATATATATATATATATATATATATATATACATATATATATATATATATATATATATATATATATATATATATATATATATATATATATATATATGTGTGTGTGTGTGTGTGTGTGTGTGTGTGTGTGTGTGTGTGTGTGTGTGTGTGTGTGTACTAATTAAAAGCACATTTCTGATATGAAATAGCTGCTGTATAATTATGAATATATAACGATACAAAAGCAATTAAGTAGAAAAGAGTTAACAAGGTATTCAAGGTATAACAAGGTACGAGAAAGGAGTTCAAAAGCTACTGCAGAAGTAATGGGAAAATGCAATAACTCACGCCGACTGAAACTCGAATTCTTTGTCGATGGCCAGGCATGCTCTCCGCAGATACATCTTGGATTTCTCCAGTGATAATGCATTGGGCGTACAGGCATACGTGCACGCCACAATCGTTGCCTCCGACCTGGCATTCGATGTTGTCCGGGACGACGAGCTGCCACTGTGACCACTGACCCACTCTTCCCCCGACATCGATTAAGGTTTGAAGATCCCTAACGACAGCAGCCTCTAAGCGGTATGATTTTCCTCGACTCCCGAACATTCGGGGTGGCTTGGGCTTCAAAGAGTCCAGCAGTACAATGACTTGCTTCTCCCTGTTTACGAAGAACAGCACCCAGTGGTAACCTGGATTATATGGTATCAGCCATATATTCTTGCAGCCATAATTGGAGAGGACAGTGGTCAGCTCACGAGACAGCGGCCAACGACGCATGGTAGCTAGGGTGTAGCTATCGAAAACCGAGACGTCTTCAATACCGTGTTCTTTTGCTCTGGTGGCTAGCTTCAACAGGTAGGCATCAATGATTACGTCGTGGAGCCAGTTGTTGACCTCAGTTGATGTCAAACTGTCTGAAGTAACAACAATATTGCCAATAGTCCACGACAGTGGCATTTTGGTAGCACAAACATCATCCGGCTGAACAGCCATTATGTCAGGATCGCATTCCACAGCAGCGTCAGTGCTGTCCTTGATGTGATCAGAGCATCTGTGCTTAATCAGTATGCTGGGCACAGTTTTTCTAGTACTGTACCCACAGCGCCTTTGTTTTTTCGACCTTTTCCCCCACTTTTCTTCATCCGGGGACTTCGGGCGTTTCTTGCCGCCGATGTGCGGTCTCGCTCCACTATGCAGGAGCTGCATTTTAATTCGAGCAGACATGTCGTGTATCATAGCACGAACGAAGTCACCCGCGAACAGTTTTGTTTTGCCGCCCAGGATGTTAGTCTTGACAGTCTTAAAAAAGGATTCCACGGCTGCATTTGACAGCAGGTTTGCAGAGGTCGGGAGCACACAGCTCCAGAATGGAGCCATTGGCGTATATGTTGTCAAGAGCTGCTTTATCATTTGCGGACAGTAGAACGGATTCAGCTTCGTCCCGTGCACCTCCGTTCCTGCTCTCTCGTGTACCGATTTAGCCACATTTGAAAAATGGACGCCGAAGGGTGTCGTGTCCCGGAGTGCTTTTTTTCTTGATGGAGGCAGTTGGCACGGGGAAGCTAACACACCATCTTCTCCCTCGTCATCGTCGGTCTCTTCCGCACCATGTGATTGCAAGGGCTCCTCCTCCAGAACGGTTGAGTAGGCTAAGCGACATATCTCTTCGAACCGCGCAGTCATTGTTTCCATATCGGTGGATTCAGACAGATTGGTTAGTAGCCACATGTATGCTCTTCGAACTTTCTTGTCATTGAAATGAGACTTCAGGATTACAGAAAACCCTTTCGCAATATGGGCTCGGCACAAAGCGAATGGAATGAACCCCTGCTCAGTTAAGTCAATAGCTGAACTCCAACATTTGTCCAGATACGTTTTCAAGTTTGTTTTATTCATGGAAAGCATGCCTGCCTTGATGATGGCCCAGCTGAAATCCGTGACAATGGAAGGCGGAAGGAGATCCTTTGCTGTTAGTCGTCGGTACTGGTGATTGACATGGTTGAGAAAGTGGCTGATAGTTACTGTTGTGTGCGAATTCGATAGCATGATGGCTAGTGGGTAGGAGCCTTCTTTGTCAGCCGCTACTAGTGAGTAACAGTATACATCTCGTTCCCGCACCTTGCGCACAACCGATCCAGTCGCGTCTATGTGAAGTATTGATGGGCTTCGATGGTATGCTCGCAGCATTTCTTCTTTGAAGATATGGACAACAAAAGGCTCGATACTGTTGGTGTGCACAAATCCCAGCACTTTCTCTGAAGTTAGATCCACTGCGCGGGAAGTTTTCATGATCACATCTATGTCGAAGTTTGGATTTTTACTGAACCTGTCTGCCGCTCTAGCTTCGCTGGCTGCATGCCGCAATACGTCTAGATCGGGAACTCCCGTTGCGTTCCCGTCTCTCAGCTCTTGCTCCGGGACGGCTTGCAGCAGGTCTTGTTGAGTCAGGTATGCCCAAGCTGCCAATTTCTTTTCGCTGCTTTCCTGTTAGCCACCTGCGGCGAGGTGGGCCATCGTGACAGCATGATCCTTCACGCCGGACGAATAGTCTGATGTCACGATTTCCTGTTGGTACATCCTTCACCCATATGAAGTAACTTGCACAGTTCGGAAATTTACACGTAGCATATGCTCTCATGTAGTGTACAACCTTCTTCCTGGAATCTTCATTTTTGATTCGATGGCCTCTAAACGAGAGCACGCATGATGGGCTAACGTGCTTTCCAATGTGCTTCGCCATAGCAATGGTCCACTCTCGTCGACACTTTTTACCAGATGTTGTAAGCATGTCTGTCCATTCATCAACGGTGAGTGAAACTTCAAACAGGCCTTCGTCGTTGTCTTCGCTGTCTGCATTGCTAGATTTTCTTTCTCTCTCAGGTTCACCAGCTTCTTCTTTGTGACAGCATTCCTCTCCTAGTCTGGTCCAGCTCCTGATTCCCTTCCTCGTTTCTTCATCGGACCGACCAGGTGCCTCTTCGGGACCTAGTTCCTCAACTGTTCTTATCCAGCTACCGATACCCTTTGTAGTTTCCTCTTCCTCCGACTGACCAGGTGCCTTTTCGGGACCTAGTTCCTCTCCAGTTCTTATCCAGCTACCGATACCCTTTGTAGTTTCCTCTTCCTCCGACTGACCAGGTGCCTCTTCGGGACCTAGTTCCTCTCCAGTTCTTATCCAGCTACCGATACCCTTTGTAGTTTCCTCTTCCTCCGACTGACGAGGTGCCTCTTCGAGGCCATGTTCCTCTCCTGGACTGATCCAGCTATCGATGCTCCTCGTTTCTTCTCCCTGCGACCCACCAGCTTTCTCTTCTCCGTAGCTTTCGTGTTCTGATATGGTCCAATAACCCGTGTAACTCATCGTGTCTTCTTTCTCCGACTCACCAACTTTTGCTTTTGCGCAACTTTTCTCTTCTGATCTGGTGGGCAGTTGTCCTTCTTCTATATCGCTATGTAACAGTGAATTTTCGGTGTCGTCGGTTGCATCTGAAGAGGTCATGCCTGGCTGTGCGTCACTATCATCCGCAACAAGATTGTCTACTGCATCATGAAACACGGAATTCCGCTTATATCCAATTTGAGGTTTCCTAGCTAAATGTTTTATTTGTTGTACCTGCTTGCCACCGCGAGCACGTTTTCCCAGCGGTCGCCCCTTTGCAGTCACGACGCCCGCCACGTCCATCCAGAAAGACAGGGTCGGCTCCAGGTGCAGGGGATATACATTGCGGATAGCGGTCCGGAATGCCTGGAACAGTGAAAGTATAACGGCAGATGAGGCATTGAATGCTTCGCACATACCACAGCGACATGCAATGGCGGTATCATGCATTTTTCAGAACCCTGTCAATATTAAACGAAAAATTATCACTTAATCAGGTCCAGGCAAGACAAGGATTATGGACAGGTATAAAACGAGCATTATAGATGAGTTATTATTGTCAGGGTTTAAAGCGTTAATGAATATTGATCACATGCATACTTCATGCTTGCACGCCGTTTGTTTCACCCGCTGCCATGTATGTAAGAGCATATGAGATTGCATTGTGACGAGGCCAATCTTGTTAGGAAGACTCCAGCTTTCGCATTTTACAATGCGCTGAATGGTACAATTCTTTATCCAACACGCTAGCTGGCTATAATATGCTAAGTCATAACAGATCGAAAGCCAACAAAATGAGGCCAGTGGGCCTTTGCTTCATAATACTACTAACATGTACTACCTGCTCTCTCATAATCCGCTTGTGTGATCCAACATAATTACACCATACTATACAAATACCACCAACTCATGTTGTACGGAATTCAGCATTCCCAACAAAAATTAGATTCTCATTTGCTGGTACCACGCTGTGAATATTTCATCTCTTCGTAATGCTCAGCCAATGCCCATTAATGTAGCAAAATCCAGGCTCAAATAACAATCAACCATGTTATTGGAACATTGACTGGTGAGAATCATCGATAAAAAGTAACTAGCATCCATACATCAACTATGAAATATTTGCTACTTTCCAAGATACTAACAACTTCGGTGGCGTAGTCGACTAATACGCTTGCTTCGAATGTGGAAGTCCCTTTGCTTAAGCATGATCCCGATCAGACTTTTTTCTTCACTAGCTCCTACCCAGAAGATGGCAGTGACTGGAATGTAGTGATAAATTATTCACGAAATAAGGTGGAAAATACCACTTTCTGAACACTGAATCGACATCCTTCCCAACGAAGTATCGACATCGGGTTTCGTGATGGGTCTTCATGAAGTCTTCATATCTAATTTATAACTAGAGGTCGGGGGTATGGAGTCAGCTTTTGCAATTGTGCTCGTGCATGGCGGATTCCATGTTTTATCGCTGTCATTTGATCATACCTCCCACAAAATCGAAAAATAATTGATTAATTCGAAATTCATCACCACCACCTAATTAAACTAATTAGCTGTAATAAAATTGCTATATCTGCCAAACAAAGCCAGATATGACTAATTTGAAGTTACCTACCACCACTAAATCGACTATAAGGATATAAAAACAAAAATTCAGTTGGGTAATTGCCAAATTTCTCGATCAATCCGATTTGAGCACGATATATTTCTCAAACAAAGCCAGATATGGCCAATTTGAAGTTACCTATTTTTGAGAGACTTAAAAATTAAGCACACTTTTTAAGACGAAATTTGTTGTCTGCGTTTTCAATAAACGAACATTTTGCTTTCTAGCACCAAAACTGAGAAGAACTTACTTTTGGCCAAATTCATGGGGGGAGCTTATATACGTAAAACGGAAAAATGTCTACTGATGGGTTTCGCAGAAAAAAAATCCTATTTTGTCACAGAATTTGATCATATTACATAAAAAGGGTGGAATGATCAATATCCGGAACAAAAAATGTCTCCCCCCTAAGTCTATTATAACAGTAGCTTGTTGATGATAGCATGCATATATTCACCATTGCGGATTGTGATGCAGAAACATCTCTGAGCACCATTCCAGGCAAAAGGATTACCTATGCTGTGGTCTGTTATGCAATATCAGTTGATAATGATATGTATTTTGCATTGTTATCGCGAAAATAGCCATCCATAAATTAGGTGCTTCAAATTAAAGGGAAAGGTGCACGTATGAGTACGCTGTCGGATCAAAATTGTGTTTGAAGAACTTGTAAGCTAGGTTAAGCGACGTCGTTTTCATCGCGAATTTTGACATCCTAACCGTACTCGTTTCGACATCTCACACCTAATGACAAGCCATAATTTAACACAGCTTGAGTGTTCGCCGTGCCGCGGGATTAATGATGATATCAACCATATCAACCATATCAAAATTAAAATGAACTTTGATCACGGGGAACTTCGCGGCTTTAAAGCAGACTTTCACCCCAGATGACTCAGATTCAGCATTGTGCCATCGCTGAACACGTGATCAAATCGTTACTATTTGTGCCGACGTTGGCTGAAATCTGACTCCCCACACCTCCACGCTCCGCCCTAATATTTTGACGAAGTTCCGCCGATGCCATTTATCGATATGTATGCTAAGACACACACCAGCACACCTTGACATGTTTAGCCATAATCTTTCGAAGTCTCCAAAAATTATGCATAGTCCAGACACTTAGCATGAGCTGGAGTTAACCATAGTGGTTCCTTTATTATTTGAAAATACAATTTAAAAAAAGCGCTATCGTCAACATGGTGATATTAAACAATAATCCGTAATAATGCAATGACAAGTACTCGATACTAGGTCGATATCCGTTAGCTGTAACACCACCATGACAAGCATTCGGCATTCGATCAACATACCCATTTTCCGACCCGATAACTCCGTTGGGTAGAGCGCTGAACTTTATAGCGCATCTGGGAAGGTCATCTGGCGGCTGTCCCGATAAGGCCGGGGACGCGGCACCAGGGTGGCCGTGTTGATTCAAGACGGCAAGTACAACTCCCAGCCGAAATTATACCGTTCGGCTGGGGTTTACATGTTTAAGCAACACATTCTGCTTAGGATAGCACGCTGATCCCAAAAGACAATTGGTTTTCGGGAGCTTCAGCTGCACTGGTGATGCAACGCACTAGCGTCGACAGTAAGTACACATTGAAAACATTTGGCGCAACGCGGCAGGTGGAACATTTCTGCTAGATTAAATGCTTTTCGATTGCCAAGCATATACACATGTATTTTGGTGTGTGTAGGGTGGGGTGCGTCCTGGAATACACATGAGGGCGGGTATAATGATATCAGGTTAGTTAGTTATTGGGGTTTGTTAGTTATGTTGGTTTCAAGGGCGCATCAACTGCACTGGTCATATAGCGCCCATAACTAGCATATTCATGAAAACTCGGCAGCAAAATTGTGGTAAAACGGTATCATACTTAGATGTAACTCCCCGCATACTGTCTCAGTTAAAGCATGATTTTGCAGTCAGCCGCTAAAAAAATATTATTAACAATTTGAGAAAAAAAATTTGTTAATATAAACAAATACATTTGTGTTTCAGAAGAATCCATGGAAGCGTGTTGTTTAGACCCTGCGCGACGTTCCGCCACAAGGGGCCTACTGGGGAGGGAGCGCCTGCTGTTGTGACATCAGGACATCCGCGAAGCTATACGGGGCAGGTAGCGCCTTTGCGCGGCCGGGAGAGAGAGGCTCACCACCACGACCTCACGTCAGCGCCGCCCATCTCTTGACCCCCCGGCTGGCCAGGCCGGCAGGCGCTGGGAAGAAACCCGGAACCCCAGCCGTAGGCCAACTGTCTCTTCGCCCGTATGGGGCCCGCTCGCCCCTACGGGATATCTCGACCAATGAGGCGTGTTGGTCCCCGTCACAATTAGCACCGTGCGGCGGGGGCTCACAACCGCCAGGACTCCGTCAACCCCGGGCCGAGAGGGCGCAGCTACCCCGATAACACTGAGAAGACGAGTAGACCAGGGGAAGCTGGCCTACCTGCTCGTGACAGGGCAGGGTTTGTTGTTGCTGGGTTGGATGCAGGACATACAAAGGGACGTTGGCACGGGATGGATATTTGGAATGTAATAGGGGGATGGACGATGGAGACTGCGTGAGCCGAAACAACTCCATGCTTCCAAGCTCCTTATTGGGGCGGCTGTGGTAACCCGAGGGAGCGCCATTTCCCCAGCCAGCCAAGTAACGAGGCCGACCCCACTGCGGGGGAGTTGTTGGGGTATATGGGCGCTTCGACGACATAAGTCATGCAGCGCCCATAACATCGTCAGTCATACAGAAGTATCCAAGTAGGTGCTATTTGAGACGACGTACTATGTAATATATTGCCAAACCCGTGATGGTCAAAACATACAGTAAATTCGTCCCGATGCTACCACTTACCACCAACCCGGCATGGTATTAGTGATGCGTATATAACATAGAAAGCTTGAATCAACTTAGACATGAATGCAGTGCAATGTCTTATCTCCCTGGGTAAACAATAACAAACCGCACTTGCGAGAGAAGCTCAAATAGTCGTCCAGTCTAAACCATACGTGACCGGTTACCTGGCAGATTTGCCATCGTTAGCGTGGATACCTCTAGTCGAAAGAATCGTCTTCGTTGTGCTGAGAATAGGGGGTAAACCGGAAGAACGTGCCTCACTGCCAGTGGCCTATCACAGCGAATACACATCGGCTGCCTTCGTTTCGCTGAACGTAGCCGTGGGTAGCATGTGTGGCCTATTGGCATCCTGGCGAGCATCACCTCTTCCTTTTGGGAAATTATCGATGATGATTCCCAGCGCCCCAAAAATTGGCTTGATAGTTCTTAGTTTGCTTTCGTCGGTTGAGTCCCAAAATCGTTGCCACTTTTCCTATCAAAATATATTAATCGTTTGATTGAGGTGTGTCGCGGGAGCGAATGGTTGTATTGCATACAGGTAGCACGTTTTGCTGTCTGGTCAGCCAGCTCGGGCCGCCTTATTCAAAGTGGCTTGGTATTCAGCAGAGCGGTACATTTTTCCCGCTCGATTAAGCATAGTTAAACGCAATAAAACATCGTGCACTATAGGGTTATGCGGATAAAACTGCTTTATCGCGAAAAGGCTACTTAGAGAGTCCGAAAGTATTACATGTTCGTTATCGCACACTATTTCCATGAAACACATGGTCTTCGTGATGACCAGTAGTTCGGCCGTGTAAACTGTTGCGTGAGGAGGCAGCGTGAACCATCTGGTCGTGGTGCCACTTACAAATGCACAGCCCACACCATCATCAATTTTCGAACCGTCGGTGTAGGTGAAAGTGCATGAGTGATAGGTGTGAACGTGTTGTAGAGCCTTCAGCAGAAACATGTTCAGGCCAAGTGCATCCTTCCGAGTGTCAGAGAGTAGTGTGTCTAATAGCGGCTGAATCAGTTCTCAAGCGGGAATGGAAAGCGGTTCAATCGTTCTTAGTTTGTTATTTGAGTTTTATGGCGCCTCGACCAAAATTGTGATCACTTAGCGCCCATTCAATCGTTATAATGCTGCGCATTTGGATACCGCTCTCCTCTGCTAGTTCCCGTAACTGCACACATAATGATGAGAGGGCCGGGGGTAGAATATTATCACGTCCGCCACAGAACAGCGCAAACGTACCGTGCGCAAACAAGGCCTGGTATGCCGGATTCAAAGGAGACTGTCTCACCCTGCACGCATACCGCAGTCCTAGTTTTGTACGTCTCAGGGCGAGTGGTGCGGGACGAGGACAGGTTATGTAGGGGGAATTGTTCCCTAGCTGCTCTACGAGTTTGTGCTATTCCCACCAGCGATGTGTGGGAAATTGGTCTGGTCCTTACGGGAGGGAACAGGAGGTTTTTTTAGTGCTGTGGATGCCATGCAAATGTTTTCGTTTCAGCTCTCCGGGCTCCACATCTCACCGGGATCATACTGGAGGGGGGGGGGGACGTCCGTTTCCCGCGAACGGGAGGACGCCGGGCACCAGAAGAGCTATACGGGGCAGGCGGCGCCTTGAAAATTGTAATTAAATGAATTGTAATTGAAAATTGTAATGAAAATTGTATTCGGTACACCGTGATATTCCCATAGGGTGTAATGTTAAAATCTTCGTTCACCTGAGGTCAAATGGTGGCTTCGAGTGACCAGTTGACTTGGTGTGCTGCATGCCACCGTGATAGCGGTTGCACAAGCGTTTGAATGATCCCAATAAGTGAATTATCAGGGAAGTTATGCGGTACCCCAGATTTGACCTCGCTGACCTTTTCGCCTCTTAAGGAAAAACGGTTCGTCGTAGCAAAAATGGTTTCGGGATGCATGTACGGGTATGTTTGCGAAGGTTGTGTCAAATGTTCAGACGAATTGGAGAACATTGTGAATTTGTTTCTGAATGCGTTGTTGAATAGGACGCTAGTGCTACCTGATGAAATGCGTCATCGATAAAGGTCAGGTCACGCAGTGTGCTGTTTCTTATGTTGCTAGTGCATGCATCAGTGTTGAGATAGTCTACATTGAATGCTTTGTTTGGCCCACATACGGTACCCAAGTGGACCACTTTCTTTTTCTGAATTTCATAAAACCTGACCTGAGGTCAAACGCTTGCACTGACGGGCACATGCTCGGATGTGCTGCGTCCTTGCTCGGTGGGCGATTATTCGACGCTAATATCCATCCATCCATCCATCCACGCTAACATTAATATCACAAATGTGCGTCAGAAGCACGAAATAAACACAGCGGAACCCTAAGAGCACAACGGGGCCGAAAATGCAACTGGCCCTCCAGAGTCCCGCAAAAAGTGGCAAGGCCTTAAAACATGCGTTTCAGCCCTAAATAAACATACCGGGAGCTCCAAAGGAAATACACCGGAACTTCTCAAGGCATACAGGTGCCATGTGACCGCACAAGGGCCTGAAGAAGTGGGGCTGGGGACTCAAAAAGCAACATGGTCCCAACACGAACAAAAAGACCGGGCACTAAATAAACACATCGGGATCTTTGAAAACGCCCAGACATCTAAAAAAATTCCTCGGTGCACAAAAAAAAACTAAAACGGGCAGAGCTTTCGAAGATGTGCTGGGCCCCTAACAAAAATGGATTGAAGCCCTAAGACACATCCGTAGACGAAGCAAGACGAAACGGGTCCAAAAAGGACACGAGACAGGGCCTCGGTTCGTTAGCCAATCTGGGAGCATATTTAATCAAAGATATAAGGTTCATCAAAGCTCAGCGGGTATCCGCATTTCTTAACCACCATAAAATGTGGGAAGTAGGGAACTAATGATCGAATTTAATTAATCGAATTTTCGCAGTGAACGCCCATACGAAGCATTCCGTTACGTCACATATGGCGCAAGTCTATCATGTGGCAGCAACTAGCAAAACGTAGGAGGCCTAGCAGAAACCGTAGCATCGCACTAAGTGTGGCAAATGCGCCGAATGCGCAAGATGGCTGTGCACGTGCACGAACATTGGCGTCGTGGCGACCGGGCGCTATGAATTGGAATGTCTGAAATTGGGAAATTTTACATTTTAAAGTGATTTGTATAGGTCTAATTTTAGCAGTGTGAGGTGACTTAGCAAGGGATACCAAAAGAAAACCTTGGAACAGGGTGGGGGCGTTAGGGTTGAAATCCGACGAATCAGAAACGATACTGGTAGAATAGGCCCCTCCACAGGACAATCTAGTCGGTCACTAATGATTTTATTTAAAAAGATCCCCTTTGCCAAAATAGTAGTCGAAATCTGGTCTTTTTAATGGGGTAGGTGGACCCCATCCAAATACTTTGCCCCTCCCCCTTAACGCAAATATAGGTACGCCACTGGTCCCCCAATACTTTTTAGAAACATACGCCCATGGGGCAGTGAGGGGACAAATTCCCCTCACAAGCATACAAAACAACACCGATGCCCATATAAAATGGGAGGAATGATGTTTTCAAATGCATTTTCTTCCTACAAACTTGTCTTCTGTGAATACAGCCTGCATGATTAGAGCTTCCCAGCTTTAATACCTTCTCAACCACGTCATTTACAAAACGGTACAGCACAGCGAAAACCATGGGCGTGACGGCGTGAAATTTGAAGGTTTTGGATTATTTATGCATTGCCATTGATTTATTGTCGCATTATCATTCATGCTTGCTGTTCAATGCTTGTTCTTGCTGTGAATTTTTTCGCTGAGGTTTTATTATTTTAGCTTGTGTGCCAGGTGCCTTGCAACCAGCACCAAATGTTATTTTTTTTAATCAAGAAATCCCTAAGATGGCGATCAGAAATCCAATTCAATCCATGTCTTGTTGTCACCTTCGCAAAATGGTCGTCCTGGGACTGATAAATGATCGTTTAAGCTTGCTTATGACATCAAGCTGGTGGGAATGACTAACAGTAGTGCTGAATCTAGCTATATTCAGTTATAGACTTGGTGGACATAGAAGTGGGATGATCAATGGGATATATCTTTAAGATATGCTTAGCACCAGCCCCGCCAGCTCCCTGCAATCTAGAGGCCAGCGGGAAGATTTTTCAGGTCGAGAAAGCATTAAGACATTGGTTTGTTTTTGCACTTAGGTATTTATCCACATATTACTGATTTATGCCCTTGTATGGCTCAGTTTATTTTTGCTATTGCGTCTTTCGTAAATGATGCACCATACCAAGAACAAACAAGACATCAATATGAAATCATGCTTCCCATTCTGGAACCATAGGAAGAGTCTAAAAAACAATAGGAGGCCCTAACACGGTGGAGGCCTCTTTCGGGGAACAGGAGGCCCCCTTTCAACATTTCCCCCCCTGGAAGAATTTCGTGGCGACGCCACTGAGTGCGAGGGTACTGTGATCGTCAGTGGTGCGGAAGCCACACAAAAAGATTGGAGGAGAGCAATGAGCTGCGTGACAAGGTCTGCAGCTCTACTTCCCTGGAACTGTGGTGAAGCATGTCGTGTGCCGATGCTGATCAGTAGCGCAACCAGGGGGGGCAAGGGGCCATGCCCCCCCCCGAAATTTTTTGGGGCCCGCTCCGAGCCCTGGCTAGGGGCCCGCGAAGCGGATCTGTGGCTCGAATCAGGGGCCCTTTGAACCAACTGAAAATCTGGGGGCCCGTTTTAACCAGGGCCCGCCTCGAACCGGGGCCCATTTTGATTCAGGGGCCCGAATTGAACCAATAGCCCGCTTAGAACCAGGGGCCCGCTTCGACTTGGAGCCCTGTCTTGAACCAGGGGCTCTCTGGAACCTCTCTGGAGGGGGGCCCGCTTGCGAGGGGGCCCGCTCTCCAACCCTGCCCCCCCCGAACTGAAATCCTGGTTGCGCCACTGATGCTGATGTTGGCGGCACACGAGTAAGACATTTTCGAATGGCTTCGGTGATATTCGTCTCTGGCGTCTCGAAAGCTCAGGTTTCTTATGACTTTCATTCAGATGATCTTCTTCTCCTTTAGGTAAGTTGGGCATAGTCGGTCATACGTCGCATGTGGTTTTTGGTCGCTGCCACAGTTAGTGCACCATGGTCTGTCAGCACTGCACTGTTCGTTCTCGTGGTCGGGTGACGAACATTGTCAACAGACTGGGCGATTCCTACAGTGCTGTCTAGTGTGACCGAACCTCTGACAGCGATAGCATCTCATGGGGTTTGGGATAAAAACACTGACTTTAACCTTGGCATCCCCACACGAATGTCACTTGGTAAGTCAGGACGGTTAAAAATGATGTTGTTTGTTGGAATCATTGTGGTGCCTTTCGGCACACGTATACGCCCGACATTAGTCACTCTGTATTCCTGCAGTCCCTCCGTAATGTTTTCGTCGTTGACGTCCTGAAGAACATAGCAGTTAATAATACCCTTCACATAGTTTTTTGTCTGGTGTGGTACCACCGACATTGGGATAACTAAATCGCGCCTTCCGTCGCGGTCTCTGACCGTGTACGCAAACTCTGTAGCTGTTAGTGCCCTTTTTGCCTCTTCTGCACTTCTAAACTCAACCTCGAGTGCGCCGTCTCTCAACTTCTCACATTTGAGCACCGTACCAAATCGGTCACATCCATCACGCCGCTGGAAGGGCGACTAGCTCGCAAGCTGCTTTGGACCCTATGAGACCATGAATATCAAAATGCGTGGTGTTCTATGTCGTCACTGCTCTGCCGGTAATTTGAACGCTGACCCCCGCCAAGTGGTCAGCCAGTCTGGCTTTTACTAGAGGGGCCAGGAGTTGTTTTTAGGTTTGGGTTTGCCATGAGTTTGTGTTGTGCATTCAAATTCCGGTGGCACCCCACCACACAGGGGCCCTACAGGGGGGACGTTTGTGTCCCGCGGACGGGAGGACGTCAGGCGCCCGAGGAGTTATATGGGGTGGGCGGTGCCTTCGTACGACCGGGTGAGAGAGACTCACCACCCCGACCGGATTAACAGCGCCGCCCACCCCTTGACCCCAGCCTGTCGGGCAGGCAGACACTGGGAAAAACCCAGGCCCCCAGCCCGAGGCGACTAGTCGCTTGGCCCGTATGGGGCCCTACGGACCCGCCCGCCCCTCCGGGATATCTGAACCAAAGACGTATGTTGCTCCCCGTCACAACTAGCACTGTGCGACGGCGGACCTCAGCCTCCAGGACTTCGTCAACCCCGGAGGACGGGCCGTGGGGGCGCGACTACCCCAATAAAACTGAGCTGGTGGGCAGGACCGAGGAATTTGTCCTACCTGCTCATAGTAGAGATAGCTGGTGTTGGAAGGCTAGGTGAAGGACATGGATGTTGAGCTGGGATTTGCATTGGAATGGGAGCGTATGGATGGGAGGACGAATGAGGCACTCTTCGTCTGACCCCTCCCCGGCTTCCCGGTGGTCCGGCCGCCGGATCCTTGAGGCACGCAATCCCCCCCCACCACCACTACCACCGTTGGGGTATACGGTTATCAGTAGAGACATATTCCCTCCATGACTTCCGCTTGGCTTCCTGCATTATTCGGCGTGTTAAGGCTCGTGTCTTTTGGAATGCAATCAAGTTTGGCCGGTCGCAATGTCTCTTAAATGTTTTAGATGTTCGCTAACGTGCGCGTATAGCGTCACGGCATTCTGTTGACCACCATGAAACTGGTGATCGCCGTAGAACACCAGAAGTTCATGGAATGCAGGAATCGGCGGACTGAATAAGCATGGATGTAAACTGTTCCACCGAGAGAGCATAGCCACCAGCGTTACATGGTAAGCAAGCTTCCACATTTTCATCGAATTTCCCCAGTCCGCTTTCTTGAAGTTCAATCGTTCAGGTTTGGAGCCAAGCATCGCGCTGTCATTGTATTGAATCAAAATAGGGAAATGGTCGCTACAAAGTGGGTCCTCGGAAGCCGACCATGTCATATAATGCGCCAGAGACGGGCTTACAAGACTTAACACGCGCTCTGGAGGGGGGGGGTGCGAAATCCGCCCACCCATCTGGTTTTTCGTACATAACTCCATATTTTACCGGTCGATATATACTATTTTTTGTGTACCTGCTTAGACATGACCGCCGCGTCGTTTAAAGCAAGAAAAATGGAAATCGGCCGAAAATGTTTCGAGTTAGGGGCCGTTAAATAAAAACAATCGTAGCGCCAGACCAAAAAATCGGCGCTGATGCGCTTCCCGTATATCCGCAAAAGGGAAGTGTTCTTGGCAACACTAGCGACTTGTTTGATGTATATTGATATGCTATATAGTTTCACGGTCATGTTAGGTCACCGAGGTTAAGTCAGGTCAAGTTCATGACAGGTTAATGGAACCAAACTTGGTCAACTGGAATGTTGTCATAAATGCACTACTGTTCGTCGTTGTGAACTGTTTGTCATTACGTTTACATACTTTATTCATGTACTTACTCCTTTCTTCGCGAAGCCGATTGCGCCGAGCTGCCCGACGGAGCAGTCGGGCGGGCGACCTGGTTCCGGTAACTGGAACAGGTAACTAACCTGATAAAGTGCTGCTATATAGGTGACCTGAGGTCAAATGTCGGGTCTAGCATCTGTATTGCATCATTAGGAATGTCCAAAACATCATTGATGCCCATTTTGGAGCATTTAAACATAATCACAGCGATCCATAACAATGACAAGCCAAGCAACGCAAAACAAGAAAATTTTTACAAATGTGACCTCATTTGACCGTGAAGATATTGACCTAAGGTCATGACATTTGCACACAATAGAGTTCACTGCCGTACCCATCCACCCTACGAATTTTGTTTCTCCAGCTTTAATAGGAGACGAGATCTTAGGGGGGCGGAATCCGCCCCCCCCTTCCAGTGCGCGTAATTTTCAGAGGCCCTCCAGGGCGCGTGTTAAGTCAATCGCAGATGTAAGACTAGAAGGAAGAGTGAAGTGGGTGGCTGCACCAGTGTTTGAAAAGCAGGGAGCTTCGTCCAGAATATAACTCCACAGCTCGACCGCGAGAGTTTACAGACTGGTACACCTCCGTGTACAACGGTCTCCGATGCCCTGTTTTTCGCTAAAACAGAATAATTTTTGGTCGGAGAGAGGAGTGTGGGGTTAACTTTGTCTCTTGGAGACACACAACCATCGGGCAATGCTGATTTAAAACTGTCTCGAGGTCGGCCATGTTTGTACGAACCCCTCTGCAGTTTCATTGTAAAATGAGAAGCGGCTAGTTGCTAGTTAAGGGCAGTAAAACAGTTTAAAAAGGCGACGTCGCCGACTAGAGTTGACTAGAGTGCTCCACTAAAATTGGCTGTCTTCTCGAGCCTTCGGAGGTCGAACGTACTCTCCTGGATTCACCCCCAGCGAGGATGTCCGCGGCCGCGACCTCTGCGAACCACCCTCCGGGGACGATCGCGCCCAGCACGCACGCTTCGCCCAGCTAACACACGCTTCTCAACACGCAGCAACGGCGCCTGGGAGGAATCGGTCTGGGACGCCGATGGAGGGGATCCACACCGGACAGGCTCCCGGGGGCCTGTGCGCGGGGCCGGTGCGCGGCACGGGGCCTCCACTCGTCGGCGGGGCGAGGAGGAAGTCTGGAGAGCACTCGCCCAGGGCGGACGGGGAGGGCGCATTTTTTTCGGAGGTGGACTATTCCCCAGAGCTGGAGATCCGGACGGGCTATCCAGTGGACGAGTGGTCTAGGGGTAAGATGCTCGTCTCACAATCGAAAGGTTGTGGGTTCGAGTCTCACCTGTCGCTACTCTTCGCCCGCGACCAATCGGCGTGAGAGATTGGCGACGCTACATGACTCAACGGTCGACGTGTCGTAAAACCAATAACCAACCAACCGGACGGACTATCCAAGCGCCTTCGCGGCGAAGGACTGGCTGGGCTGGCAGGAGCAGGCTTGTCCGCTCCTTGGCGGGCTGCCGCACGGACCCTTTCCATATCAGCAAGATGCGCTCGCTTCGCATCGCGCAAGTTATAATGCTACTAATGTAATATAATACTAGCAACTAATGTAACCGAGCAGTGAAGAGATATCTAGTTTATTGTACTTTAACGCCTGATTTAGTAACACTTGCACTGAATAAACGACAAAATATATCTCTGCTTCCACAAAATAAACTAAGTAAAGAAAATCTTACTTATCCCGACTCCCACCAGCTTCAAACTACAACTAAACGAAACTAATGCTAATACAATCCAGAAAAGCCTAGCTACCTCTACAATTACACCAGTATATGAACATATACCTAGTGTAATTTAAGCTCATCAGTTTATTCTTAAACTCTATCTTAAACTTAAACACCAAAAAGAAACCAGCTTATTCCTCTACACTACAGAAACCTAAGCCACGAGGCCGCGCCACCCGCCTACAAAGCATTCACGTTGCCGAGCGATAACTCTAGAAGCTACCTGATGTAATTTAAGCTCACTATTTTAATCTTAAACTTTATCTTAAACTTAAACACCAAGCGGACACAAACTTATTCCGTTATGCCAACAGAAACCTAAGCCACGTGGCCGCTGCACCCGAAGGTATCTCCAGTAAACACTATATACCACAAGACTAAATATATTATGTTAAGAAGGAATTAGTATTCTATAATTTAACTTATAATATCTACACACATGAAAGAAGGCAACAAGCTATCTACAGAATAAATAAAACGACTAATCTTATGAACGAAACTACACTGTGAACTCCACAATTTTAAGGTTATCCAATGTATACAATATTCACTATAAGACGAAGTGAACTGTAAGAAAAAATAATATTCCCTGACTTAACTTATAATACCTACACACAGATTAAAAGCCACAAGCTGTCTACAAAATAAGCAAAAAGCTTATCTTAATCACTAGTGGTCTAATCTTTTTTTTCTCCTCGATGTCCTCAACCAGTCCTCCCCAGGCCTCGGAGTCGCGCGAACACGTCCGTTTAGAACAAGAGCAGAACCGTGAGTGACATGATTATGTTCTATTATTATTATGATAATATGTAATTATGATTATGCATAAACGACATGACTATGTTCATCGATGATCTTCAGAAATCGATATAGTGACAATTCTACAAAATTTGACATCATTATGCTCATCGATGATCTTCAGAAATCGATATAGTGACAATTCTACAAAATTTGACATGATTATGCTCATCGATGATCTTCAGAAATCGATATAGTGACAATTCTATAAGATTTGACATGATTATGTTCATCGATGATCTTCAGAAATCGATATAGTGACAATTCTACAAAATTTGACATGATTATGTTCATCGATGATCTTCAGAAATCGATACCTGTTTCTAAGACGTGGGCCTTGCCGCGGCCTGGGATGTGGAAGACGTGTTCACTCGCCCCCTAATTAAGTTAATTTAGTATTCCGCCTATGGCTCCGTATGCACACAATCGACCAAATTCCCCTGCCATTCCTATCCAGAAATCCATGCCGCCGCCGTCACTGCAGGTATACCTACTACCGCAATCCATAAGTCAAGTTGTACGCATAACGAGGGATGCTGGCAAGACAAACGAATGTTTCCCTTGCTCTTTGAAGCATTGGCAATGCCCAAGCTCAAGTATCCTTCATAAAGAACGCGTTCAGAATTGTGCTTGGTCCGCACAATTCTGCTTGCTCTCTTAACTTCTTCTTACAGTTCTGCTTGCTCCCTTCACTCACTTGAATGGAGAACGAACGACGAAATTTGTCTGAATGTAGAGACGACTGCGAACTCTTCTTCCATGAGCTCAGGCAGGCAGGCAGAGTCGAAACAAATATGGCGCCCGATCTGCCACGGTTCACATTCTGGACTGCGCGCCAGCAGCTCACGCCGGCGCAAGGAATTGAACTACGAAAGCACAAGCGCAAGTTGACACCTTTTTATATAAGCGTATATGAGGTGTTTTACACCCAGCTTTGGCGAAACTACACCCGGTAATGGAGTTAGCGGAATGGGGTGTTACAACCCCTGCCTTGGGGTGTCATTGGGCTGACACCCACCACGGGTGTTTGCGACTCCGAACTCCCCTGTGAGGGGTTAACAGCGTGCTTACAACACCCTGAGGTCCACAAAGAACGCTACCGACACCACTCACTGGCGGATCCAGGGGGGGGGGGGCAAAAGGGGCTTTAGCCCCCCCAATCAAATCTGGGGGGGGGGCTAACAGTACAAATTAGCCCCCCCCCAACAAACTAAAAAAACTAGGTAACAAGTGAAGGCTTCTCTTGTTAGCTATCCAAATCTAATAGGTTTTTGTTTCATTGAATACATGATTGTGTCATGCCTGCACTTGCTTATTTATCCATTATTCCTTCTTCCTACAGCAAGAGGCAGAGCTATCGCTATACGAGTAGATATGAAGCGTCAACTTTCCATAAAGGATTTATTCTCTAAAAATAGGGCAAAAGGTAAGTCCATACATGTTTTGTGCTTTCATAGTTTTCATATATGCAGGTATTTATCTTAGATGTGCTGCCCCTGTAAGAAGCCTTTCAATTAAAACATATTTTGAGTATCTGACCTTAACTATTTTAATGCAACTTATGTAATACTTTTCTTTCTGAAAGTTGTTAGAAAAACCAGAAAGAATTAGGTACATAACTAACTATCTTTGCCCTAATAGTTATTAACCCTCGTACTCCCAGCAGATTTCACCACCACGCACAACTGGGGGGTCAATTTGACCCCACTAACTTTTGTTATACGCCATATGGAAAGATACGGAAAACGGCATCGTTTACCTTGTTATTGAACTTCTAATATTAAATAAAAAGTTGCATTGTATGACTGATAGTTCACGGTCCAGCTGGAGTGGAAGCAACCTAGTTTCGGGCCGCGACCGCTTGTTCAGCTGCAACCAACGCAGCGCGGTAAAAAGTGTGAACCCCGGCTACGTTTTCATTGATAAAAACGGAACCACAGTATAAGATTTGAAGCTGATATTTGTGCACTGATAGATACGATAGTGCTCTATAACATACGTTACGGATGTTGAATTTTTTATTAATTCGACAAAAATATTGTCAAATTGACCTCGTATCCTCGCCTTGTTCGAGGTCGCACAGATCTGGACTATTTTTCAACTTGTATTTGATCAATTGCTTATCGAGAATATGCCATTGGTTTCGAGAATATGCCATTTGTTTTTCGATACCTCTTATTGGTTTTCCTACAGACAATCCTGAAAAGATGAATAAAAATCTCATTTTCGGAAGCAAAATCCGAATTTAACGTCGAATATCTCGGTGAACCTGGATCACCCAAACATAAAGTTTGAACCAACGCATCGGCTATTCCTAGAACGCATGCAAAGTTTCAGCCGATTATCTGTGCGTGTTCGGCACTTAGGTACTGTGGACAGTGGCGTCGCCACGAAATTCTTCCAGGGGGGGGCAATATTGATAGGGGGCCTCCTGCTCCCGAAAGGGGGCCTACACTGTGTTAGGGCCTCCTATTGATTTTTTAGGCTCTTAGTATGGTTCTAGAATGGGGAACATGGCTTCATATTGATGTCTTGTTTGTTCTTGGCATGTGCATCATTTACGCAAAGCGCAATACCAAGAATCTTTTTTTTTTTCGCTGAGAACTGAGTCATACCAGGGTATAAATAAGCAAACGTGCATAAATACGTCAGTGCCAAAACAAACCAATATCTTTATGCTTTATCGACGAGAAGAATCTTCCCGCTGGCCTCCAGATTACAGCGGGCTGGTGGGGCTGGTGCTGAGCATATCTTAAAGATATCTCCCATTGATCAACCCATTTCTATGTCCACCAAGTTGAACTGAATATCGCTAGGTTCATCACTACTGTTAGTCATTCCCACCAGCTTGATCTCATAAACAAGCTTAAACGATAATTTCTCAGTCCCAGGACGACAATTTCGCGAAGGTGACAACGAGAAGTGGATTGAATTGGCTTTCTGATCATCTTAGGAATTTATTTATTTTTATAACATTTGGTGCTGGCTGCAAGGCACTTGGCACAGAAGCTAAAGTCATAAATCCTCCGCGAATAAATTCACGGCAAGAACAAGCATTGAACAACAATGCATCAATGGCAATGCAACAATGTAACAATGACAATGCAACAATGTAACAATGACAATGCACAAATAATGCAAAACCTTAAATTCCACGCAGTCACGCCCATGGTTTTCACTGTGCTGTACCGTTTTGTAAATTATGTCGTTGAGAAGGTATTGAAGCTGGAAAGCTCTAATCATACAGACTGTAATCACAGAAGACAATTGTGTAGGAAGAAAATACATTTAAAAACTTCATTTCTCTCATTTAATATCTGGCATCGGTGTTGTTTTGTATGCTTGTGAGGGGGAATTTGCCCCTCAATGTTGGCTTTGCTCCATGCGCGTATGTTTCTGAAAATTATTGGGGGACCAGTGACGTACTTATATTTGCGTCAAGGGGAGGGGGGCAAACGTATTTGGAGGGGTCCACCTACTCAATAAAAAGTCTTCCGATTTCGACCACTATTTTGTCAAAGGGGACCTTTTTATGTAAAATAATTAGTGACCAACTAAATTATCCGGTCGAGGGGCCTAATCTACCACTATCGTTTCTGATTCGTCGGATTTCAACCCTGGCTCCCCCACCCTGTTCGAATGTATTCTTTTGGTGTCCCTTGATAAGTCACCTTGCACCGCTGAAATTACACCTACGCAGCTCACTTTAAAATGTAAAATTTACCAATTTCAGACATTCCAGTTCATAGTGCCCGGTCGCCACGACACCAGCGTTAGTGCATGTGCATACCCATCTTGCGCATTCGGCGCATTCGCCACACTTCGTGCGATGCTACGGATTCTGCTGGGCCTCCTACACTTTGCTAATTGCTGCCACATGATAGACTTGCGCCTTATCTGACGTGATGAAATGCTTTGTATGGGCGTTGGCTGCGAAAATTCGATTAATTAAATTCGATCACTAGTTCCCTACTTCCCATATTTTATGATGAAGAAATGCGGATACCCGCTGAGCTTTGATGCACCTCATATCTTTGATTAAACATGCTTCCAGGTTGGCTACCGAACCGAGGCCATGCCTGAGTGCACTTCTTTGGACCCGTTTCGTATTTCTTCGTCTACGGATGTGTCTTAGGGTTCCAATCCATTTTTGTTCGAGGCCCAACGCATTTTCGAAACCCCTGCTCGTTTTAGGGTTTGTTGCTTCTTTGTGCAGCGATGATTTTTATTAGTTGTCGGGGCGCTTTCAATGATCTCAATGTATTTATTTAGTGCCCGGTATTTTTGTTCGTTCTGGGACCATGTTGCTTATTGCGACCCCAGCCTCTTTTTAGGTCCTTGTGTGGTCGCATGTCCCCCGTGTGCCTGTGTTATTTATGGATGCAACGCATGTTTTAGGGCCCTGTCGCTTTTTTGCGAGACTACGCTTTGGAGGGCCAGTTACAATTTCGGTCCCCGTTGTGCTCTTAGGGTCCCGCTGTGTTTATTTTGTGCTTCTGACGCACATTTGTGGGGCCCAGTACGATTTTGGGTCTTCGGTGCGGTATTTCTGGGTCTTAGCGCAACTTATCGCGTCCAGGCGCGTGGTTCCGGGGACCCAACGCCAGTTATCTGGGCTCAACGCGATTTTTGTGGGCCTCTTCTGAATTTTCTTTAAATTCCGAATCTCGGCCTGATTTTTCGAGTTCCTGGCGCCATGTTTTTCCATCTCACCAAGATTTTCTTCGAGCTCCGGTATGTTTTTCCATGCCGTACGCGATTTGTCAAGGCATCTGATGATATGTTCGGTGCTCCAGAACCATTTTCCTTACCCGGACTTTTTTTTGAATCCCTCCTTATTTTGGAGGGCTCCGGCTTTCTTTTTCGGATACCGATGCGACTTTGGGGGTCACACGGTGCTTATGTGGAGCCCTAGACGCCAATTGTTGGCAGCCCCGACGTGAATGTTTTATGCCCAGACCAAATTTGTGGTACTACCGATGGGAATTGTGGGTCCGAGCGCGATATTTGGTGGGACCGGTTCGAGTTTGCGGGGCGCGTTGTACTTAGCTGTGGCCCCAACACGATCTTGGCGGTTCCTGCTGCAGATTTTCGGGCCTGGCGGAGAGAGTTTTCTGGGGCCCGCCGTATTTACTTGGAGTCCCTACGCGAATTCTGGTGGACCGACGCGAATTTTTGTGGCCCCAGCGCGACTTTTGAAAGCCTCGGCTCGATTCTTGGGAGCATATCCCTCTTAGGAGGGAGGGGGCATTTGCCCCTTTGATATGCCACTGCGGCCACCGAAGGAGTTTTTTTTTCAGCCGATGGCACCTTTCGGAGTATAAAAGCCCTCCGGGTAATTTTTGCCGGAACTGTTCTTAATTTTCCGGTGCTGGGGTCCATTCGATCGAATCTCGGTGTGAACTTTTGGACATCGAGTTCTTTTTTATTAAAGGTCTTGATGTGATATATTTGATGTGATAGCCTCCTTGACAATCATGTAGGCCTCCTTTGCAATCCAGGGGACCTCCTTGATAATCCTGTGGGCCTCCTTTGCAATCCTGGGGGCCTCCTTTGCAATCATGGGGGTCTCCTTTGTAATCACGGGAGCCTCCTTTGCAATCCTGTGGGCTTCCTTTGCAATCCTGGAGGCCTCCTTTGCGATCCGGGGGGCCTCCTTGATAATCCTGTGGGCCTCCTTTGCAATCTTGTGGGCCTCCTTTGTAATCCTGTGGGCCTCCTTTGCAATCCTGGAGGCCTCCTTGATAATCCTGGGGGCCTCCTTTGCAATCCTGGGGGCCTCCTTTGTAATCCTGTGGGACTTTGCAATCCTGGGGGCCTCCTTTGCAATCCTGGAGGCCTCCTTTGCAATCCTGGGGGCCTCCTTTGCAATCATGAGGGCCTCCTTTGCAAACCTGGGGGCCTCCTTTGCAATCCTGGTGGCCTCTTTTGCAATCCTGGGGGCCTCCTTTGCAATCCTGGGGGCGTCCTTTGCAATCCCGTGGGCCTCCTTTGCAATCCTGGAGGTTTCCTTTGCAATCCTGTGGGCCTCCTTTGCAATCCTGAGGGCCTCCTTTGCAATTGGGGGCCTCCTTTACACTCCTGGGGGCCTCCTTTGCAATCCTGGGGCCTCCTTCGCTAGCCTGGAGGCATCCTTCGCAATCCTGGGGGGTCTACTTTGCAATCCTGAGGCCTCCTTTGCAATCATGGGGGCCTCCTTTGCAATCCTGGAGTCCTTTGCAATCATGGGGCCTCCTTTGCAATCCTGGGGGCCTCCTTTGTAATCCTGTGGGCCTTTGCAATCCTGGGGGCCTCCTTTGTAATCCTGGGGGCCTCCTTCGCAATCCTGGGGGCCTCCTTTGCTATCCTGGGGGCCTCCTTTGCAATCCTGGGGGCCTCCTTTGCAATCCTGGGGGCCTCCATCGCAATCCTGGGGGCCTCCTTAGCAATCCTGGGGGCCTCCTTCGCTAGCCTGGAGGCATCCTTCGCAATCCTGGGGGTCTACTTTGCAATCATGGGGCCTACTTTGCAATCATGGGGGCCTCCTTTGCAATCCTGAGGGCCTCCTTTGCAATCCTGGAGACCTTTGCAATCCTGGGGACCTCCTTTGCAATCCTGGGGGCCTCCTTTCTAATCCTGGATGCCTCCTTTGCAATCCTGGGGGCTCCTTTGCAATCCTGGGGAGCTCCTTCGCAATCCTGTGGGCCTCCTTTGCAATCCTGGAGGTTTCCTTTGCAATCCTGTGGGCCTCCTTTGCAATCCTGAGGGCCTCCTTTGCAATTGGGGGCCTCCTTTACACTCCTCGGGGCCTCCTTTGCAATCCTGGGGCCTCCTTCGCTAGCCTGGAGGCATCCTTCGCAATCCTGGGGGGTCTCCTTTGCAATCCTGAGGCCTCCTTTGCAATCATGGGGGCCTCCTTTGCAATCCTGGAGTCCTTTGCAATCATGGGGCCTCCTTTGCAATCCTGGGGGCCTCCTTTGTAATCCTGTGGGCCTTTGCAATCCTGGGGGCCTCCTTTGTAATCCTGGGGGCCTCCTTCGCAATCCTGGGGGCCTCCTTTGCTATCCTGGGGGCCTCCTTTGCAATCCTGGGGGCCTCCTTTGCAATCCTGGGGGCCTCCATCGCAATCCTGGGGGCCTCCTTAGCAATCCTGGGGGCCTCCTTCGCTAGCCTGGAGGCATCCTTCGCAATCCTGGGGGTCTACTTTGCAATCATGGGGCCTACTTTGCAATCATGGGGGCCTCCTTTGCAATCCTGAGGGCCTCCTTTGCAATCCTGGAGACCTTTGCAATCCTGGGGACCTCCTTTGCAATCCTGGGGGCCTCCTTTCTAATCCTGGATGCCTCCTTTGCAATCCTGGGGGCTCCTTTGCAATCCTGGGGATCTCCTTCGCAATCCTGGGGGCCTCCTTTGCAATCCTGATGGCCTCCTTTGCAATCCTGGGGCCTCCTTTGCAATCATGGGGGCCTCCTTCGTAATCACGGGGGCCTCCTTTGCAATCATTGGGGCCTCCTTTGCAATCATGGGGGCCTCCTTCGTAATCACGGGGGCCTCCTTTGCAATCCTTGGGGCCTCCTTTGCAATCATGGGGGCCTCCTTCGTAATCACGGGGGCCTCCTTTGCAATCCTGGGGGCCTCCTTTGCAATCCTGGGGGCTCCTTTGCAATCCTGGGGGTCTCCTTTACAATCCTGGGGGCCTCCTTTGTAATCACGGGGGCCCCCTTTGCAATCCTGGGGGCCTCCTTTGCATTCCTGGGGGCCTCAGTGCCAATTATTGGTACTCTCTTGATTTCTGGGGCCTGCTATCTTCTCCTAGGTGACTCCTTCTTCGAATTAGGGGCCTCCTCTCACGTCTTGGAGGCCTCCTCTCATGTCTCGTCGGCCTCCTTGCTCACTTTTTTTCCTGTGCATTTCCGGATAGGGGCCTCCTCAAATTTCAGGGGGGGGCGGCGCCCCCCAGTCTCACGACAGGGGGGCGACTGCCCCCCTGCCCCCGGTGGCGACGCCCTTGACTGTGGAAAAACCTCACGGCTGTGATGCGAAAATGACCATCCCCCCCCGTCCGGAGTGCGAGGGTTAATGTTATTACAAGAAACATTAAGATACAACATAACTTTGGCCTAGATATTCTTAATGTATATGTATAAATATATATATATATATATATATATATATATATATATATATATATATATATATATATATATATATATATATATATATGCACATAGGTCTGCCTATTTCAATACAGGGTCATATTTTCAGATAACTGCATGGCTGTGATTGGCCTCAAGTCAGGAACACCATGCACGTGCAATGTGCTCCGGTGTACATCGTAACTGGCTGATACTGGCCGAAAAGACATTCCGCGTATTGATGTTGTTCAAATTCAGTCAGTATTTAACTTCTTTAGACCATTGCGAATTTTCCTTTTGTAATGTACTTTTATTTATGAATATTGAATGTGTCGTGGTGCAGGTAAATGTTTATTTAATGACAGACTGAAGACTGTGGAACGCTCTCGCGATATTAACATCCTTTTGACTATATCCTGTGTCTGATTACAGTCCCTGTTCCTGATTCTGTTTCGGCTCACTTACCGGCTCCTGCCACCGGTCATGCACCGGCCCCTGACTCTGCTTCGGCTCCCGTATCGGCTCCTGGCGCCGGCCGAGTGCTTGGCCCTGCCGCCGACCAAAAGCAGGATCCTGATCCTGCTCCAGGTTCTGCTCCGGCTCCCGCCCCAGGCCCTGCCGCCGGCCAAGTACTGGCCCCCGACGCCGGTCATGCGCCGGCTCCTGAATCTGTCTCGGCTCCCGTCCTGGATCTTGCCTCCGGTCGAGTGCTGGCTCCTGCCGCCGGCGAACCGCCAGCTACTGATCATGCTCCGGTTCTTACCGCCGGTTGCAGCGTTTCTCCGAAGGACATCGGTTATCTGGTCGGTGACGGCGTCAAGACCACAGACGCCCAGAAATTTGCTGGTCTGACGGATAGGTGGCATCCAACTGACAAGAAGGACTTTCCGGTGTCCTACCACTTGAAGAAGGAGAAGGGGGAAAATGTCCTTCGCCCGCGACGAATCACACCAGACCACCTAAACCAGTACCCCTGGCTGGCCATTTCGGAACTGGAGGACCGGACTGGCGCATGGTGCAGCGCATGTGCTCAATTCGGAGGGAGTAGAAACTCAGAGGGCAAAGTGACGGAACGCGGACAGCTGCTGGGGAAGCTGGTTAACAAGCCACTGAACTACTTTTCGGACCTAACCGGAAAGAATGGCGCGTTGGTGCAGCACAACAAGCACCCACATCACTTGGGGTTTGTTGGGCTGCACCGAGGCCCAACTCAAGGCAGAGTTCGATGTGTGGAAGGCGATTTGGAACAGGAGGCCGCAGCACAGCGACCCCGTCACGTCGATCGGCGCTCTCAATGAGTGTGTGGCGGACGTATTTCCGTCCATCCACAAGTTCCTCCGAGTACTGGCCGTCATCCCTGCATCCACAGCGGAGGCCGAGCGTACCTTCTCGAAGGTAACGCGCACGCTGACCGCTTTGCGAGCGACGATGGCCGAAAATCGCCTTGAGGCGCTCGTCCTGCTCCAGGCCCACCGCGAGAGCCTGTCTCCCACCAGCGACGTCGTCGACGCCTTCGCAGCGTCTGGCGCCCGTCGGATGAAACCGAGGATACGGCTGCACTAAGGAATCAAGTACAAGGTACATATATAGATTTAGTTCGTTTCTAAATGCTACTGGCATGCGCCCCTTTTTGTCATTGGATTTGTTATTGTTGCCGGTGAGTTTGTAGTTGCTATTGTAACTACGAACTCACTGATGCACTTAAATTGTCTATGTCGTAGATTTTATAGCAAATAACATTTCACCTGCACTGTATGGGAATAACGACCGCAAACAATTATGTCTGATCATTGTCGTAGGGATACGAGGAAAATAGCACTGTTTTTGCAGATTTTTTTGCAAGTTGAGGTTTAACTGTAAATGAGCCCCACACTAAAAAAAAAAACATGTAAAATAATGTCGCTAATATCTTCACATATACAGAATGAGCAAATAAAACAGTGCGATCCATATAAAGTAACTGTTCACGTTTGATTAATGCCGATCTACCTGCGACATAATGACCATGCTCAAGAATGACGTACTTTTCATGTCCACCAATAAGAATACCCATGTATGGTCAGTTTCTTTAAAGTAAAACCCGACCATATAGGGTGCAGTGCAACACCACAAGGTGATTTTGAATTGTTTCCTCAAGTCTGAGCCGAACTCTCCCTCCTCTGCTCAGGCTTGGCTGTTGTTGGCGGGCCGCAAAGTGTGACTGGAGCGCAGCTCGACGCGGATTCCAGGGCAGAGCTGACATCTCAAGTTTGCTGCCGCGCCCACCGCTGCTGCGCGGATGCTTCCCTGCCATGTTTCTTGCGTGCGCAACTGAGATGTTCGTTTTTTTTTAAATAATGTCTTCGTGGTTTACTGTTTTCGTTTCATTCAACTCCTACGGCATTCCCATTCAGAACATGTGCAAAGGCAACAAAATAAACAATGCACAAAATAAAATGTGTATGAGACTATGGTATTTCATCAAATCTCCATGAAATATATAAATAGAGCATGTACAAAACATAAAATTCCAATAAAACGTGGTAGTTAAACAATGTTTAAGTGAGCTGTTCCTCCACAGCTACAGGTTTCAACCACAACCCACTCCTGGCGGCCAGTCAAACTTCGACTCTCCCCCCCTCTCCGTCGCCAGTTGAACTTCGGGTTCGCCCCCCCAACCAGTGACTGGATCCGCCCATTGCGCTTCCCACACCCCCCCCCCCCCATGGTCGACAACAACACATCGCTTCGCACCCTACGCCAGGTCAGCACGTCAAACGCCACGTCTACGTTGCTCCCCCCCGGTCGACGACAAACGCCCCGCCAACATCGCTTCCCCCCCCCATCCCCCGGTTGGCAAGTCCTGGAGACCCAGTTTAGCCCCCCCCCCCCAAACCGAGCGGCTAGATCCGCCAGTGACACACCACTGACAGGTGTTTGAGGTGTTCGAGCTTTGGGTGTCGGGGTGTTGAAATGTTTTTCAGTGTAAGAGTGGGAATGTTTACTGACTGTGGGGGCGGGCACGCCCATCCAGCCTCAACATCCAGCGCAGCAAGGATGTTCTTAAGGGGGTCCGTCCAAAAAAATAATGTCATGAAGAAAAAAAAGGTTTGCAGCCGCTTTGGCGCGAAATGCGCCGAAAACGTTTGGCTTTGCATAGTCAACATATCACAATTTCTTGTTTGATATGCATTTTTGGTTGGTAAGGGGGCCGGGCCCTCGCCCTTTGGCTGCGACTCTGAGCACGTTAGAGCCTTGTGGGTTCCCCGATTCATTTATAGCTCAAATCCGATCGATTTCAAGCACAGATCCACACTTCAAGCTCGTGCTACGCGTTCACTGCCGCCCCAGTGGCGACACTGGAAAAATGTACCGCCTGGGTCTGTTGTCTACCAATCTCAGAGGGCGCCACCGTCGTACCCATCACCCTTTGGCCTGTCCCTGTCGTAGAACGAACGTCCTTCTTGCTCCATATTCACGGCTTGAACATGTGGGGAAATTACCACGCCCCACGTGGCCCACGTGCGACTCACGTGTCTGAGATTACAACACCACGTGCACGTCCGGCTGGCCACTCACTGCAGGGTTGCAAAAACCCGCGAACTCGCAAACCCGGGTTTGCGTGACAGTTTTTGTATTTTTCCCTACGAAAGTGACAGAACAGAGCGACGGCGACGTGTTTATTAACTGCGTAGCATCGTGAAAAATAATTTCGCCAGAAATGTAGCCTGTTGACACCACCAGAAAAAAACGATTTGACATGACTACATTCGCGTGTTAAAAGAGTTTCATAGAATCCGTCAACACATTTCAAACATCCTTCAGAGCTTCCTTTTTATACCAGGTTTTTATACCAGATCTGCGAACTTTCGTGACAATTGTCATGCCCGTTGGAAATTCCCATTGGCAATCGAGAGAGTTTGCGAAATTTTGCCAAGAGTTTGCAGAATTTTGTCACGGCGTGACTCGCTGCGGAAGTTTTCCTATGACGCGGAGGTGTGGGTAATTCTTCAGACAGTAAATATTATATTTGAAGGGCCTTTTTTATTCATAGTTGTTGAGGAACAGTGCTGGTGATGGAGAAGGGTGCGGGAAAAGTGAAAAGGGTAACACCATCAAGGCTGAAAAGACAGTGCAAGTACTGGAAGTCTTGTCAGTACAGGGGACAGCAGCGATCATTTAAAGTTCACTTTAAAGCTGTGCACCCAGGCAAAGAAGTTGAGTTTGCGGATAAAGACAAGGCATTTGGCCCTGAAGGGCGTTGGTCATGCTGGGTGAAGAGACCTGTGGAGGATGTGGAGAAGCCAAGGCAACAACAGCAGTGCATGGATACAAGTAAGCTTATTAATACATATTATTAACTATTAAGTGAGGGTAATCATGGGACAGTTGCCACATAACGATATGCCAAATGTCACCTTAGGATCTAGGAATTTAGTAGGGAAAGGTGGGTATTTTGGGTATTCATTTAGCAGGTGACACACATTGGGAAATGTCACATTTATTGATTTCCCAAGGTGGGGCTAAAACCTAACATAACCTGACCTAACCTAACCTAAACTGACCTAACCTAACCCCTAACCTAACCTAAAGCGTACCCTAAACCTCCTAATCTCGGTAAAATTTTCCCAAGATGTGAACATTTCCCAATGTGTGATGCCTGCTAAATGAATACCTTTGGGTATTCATTTAGCAGGCATCACACATTGGGAAATGTGCACATCTTGGGAAATTTTTACCAAAGATTAATGGGTTTAGGGTAGGCTCTAGGTTAGGTCAGTTGGTATCGTACGAGCAGGTGTCACACATTGGGAAATGTCACATTTCCAAATTTCCCAAGGTGGGCCTAAAACCTAACATAACCTGACCTAACCTAACCTAACCTCATAGGCCTGGGAACAGGGGGGGGGGTGGCTTGCCCCCCCAATTTTGGGACCGGGGGCGTCACCCCCCAAATTTCAGATAATTTTAAGGCACCAAGGGGGAGAGGGCTGCAGCCCTCTCCGACTGACCCTAGATAAATCCCGACTCAGAGTCTCCAGCCTCCCGAACTTTAAAATCGTTCCCGGTCCTCTGCCTAACCTGACCTAACCTAACCTAACCTGACCTAACTAACCTAAACTGACCTAACCTAAACCCTAACCTAACCTAAAGCCTACCCTAAACCCCCTAATCTTTGGACAAATTTCCCAAGATGTCAACATTTCCCAATGGTGTGACACCTGCTAAATGAATACCCCTAATCTTCGGTAAAATTTTCCCAAGATGTGAACATTTCCCAATGTGTGATGCCTGCTAAATGAATACCTTTGGGTATTCATTTAGCAGGCATCACACATTGGGAAATGTGCACATCTTGGGAAATTTTTTCCAAAGATTAATGGGTTTAGGGTAGGCTCTAGGTTAGGTCAGCTGGTATCATACGAGCAGGTGTCACACATTGGGAACTGTCACATTGATTGATTTCCCAAAGTGGGGCTAAAACCTAACATAACCTGACCTAACCTAACCTAAACTGACCTAACCTAACCTAAACCCTAACCTAACCTAAAGCCTACCCTAAACCCCCTAATCTTCAGTAAAATTTTCCCAAGATGTGAACATTTCCCAATGTGTGATGCCCACTTGTACGATACCAGTCAGTTTAGGTTCAGTCAGGTTAGGTTAGGTTAGGTCAGGCTGGGATAGGTAGGTATTAGCCCCACCTTGGGAAGTCATAAATGTGACATTTCTAATGTGTGACGCCTGCTAAATGAATACTGTATTTTGTACCACTTAAGCATTAACATTGGTATTCATTTAGCAGGCATCACACATTGGGAAATGTCACATATCTTGATTTTCCAAGGTGGGGCTAAAACCTAACATAACATAACCTAACCTAACCTGACCTAAACTGACCTAACCTAAACTGTAACCTAACCTAAAGCCTACCCTAAACCCCCTAATCTTTGGACAAATTTCCCAAGATGTGAACATTTCCCAAAGGTGTGACGCCTGCTAAATGATTACCTTAATATTACCTAGCTGGGAAATGTTCATGTGTATCTTGTAATACATTTATGAACATACAGTTCAACATACAGGCGCGGTGTGCGAGTGTTTCGTGTGCCCACTATGGTGGTGTCGGATGAACATAAACATGTATTTTTTGTGTGGCTTGCTTGTGCGTTTCTCTATTGTTACAGTGTCTTGCTGATTGTGGAAGTGAGTTCCAGGTGCGGATGGCTCCGTGAGTAAACCGCTTATGCGTGGTGGCGAGGCGCGGTGTGCGAGTGTTTCGTGTGTCTACCATGGTGGTGTCGGATGAAGACGAAGTGCGTGTTTTCCAGGCGGAAACTTCATGTCTGCGTGATATAAGTTATTTGTTCAATTGTGGCCCGTCGTCGATGTGGATGAATTTGTGGATTGCGCTGCAGTCATGGATCGGAATGAGCTGGTCAAAGCGACCAACCCAAAGCCTGTCGAGCGGGAGTGGCATGTTCGTTCTTTTCAAGCCAGTGGCAATGCGCACTCGTATTTCGCACTGTTCATAGTATGATATCAGTTCATCTATAATATGAATCCGTAAAGATGTCCGCAGACCTGGTGATGGAAGAGAGGCCAATCAGAAGCTTGCCTGTCCACTGACTGCATGGAGTTATTGGTTGTCAAGTTTGAGCGCTATTTTTGCGACCTATATGGCACGATATCAATTTCGGGCAAATGGGTATAAAATTGTGGAACTGGTGACATATCAAACATTATTGGAGGTGACCTCACTATACCTGCAATACCTCGGTGAGATGAAATGACCTGACCTTTAAATGTTCACATATCATTTCAAATTTATTCCCGGAAAGGTGTACCAATCTCGCGGTGCTGCGCGCCACCGTTTTTTTTCGTTAACCCCGAAAAACCTTAGAGGGGGGATCAAACATCCCGCCCCCAGCAGGGCGCGGGTTAAATACGCAATTTCAATTTCCTGTTTAACCCGGCAGGCGGTGGGCCTCTCAGCCATCTTCCAGGCGGTGGGGGCATTTTTTTGCCCCCCTTTACTTTTTTCACGATATCTCCTAAACGCTTGGCAATAGCGACACGAAATTTTGCACACGGTAAGATGAATATCTAGGGCATGCGTGTCTCAAATTTTGAGTGTGTACTAGGTCAGGTCAGGTCACAGTAAGGTCAAAGGTCAAATTATAGGATGATTATTTTATCCAAGTGCAACCGATGCTTATAAATCAGGCAAACCTTTAAAATGTCTAAGACATACCTTTACAGTGTTACCCAGAGGTCTTAGTTTAAATTTTGCTTGACCCAACCTGACCTGACCTGGCCTAACTTACCTGACTGAATCAGTTTCGGCGAAGAAAGTTGTTATGGATATCGTTAGAACATCACTGTGACCTGACCTGACCTCAGATGTACCTGAAATTTTGTACACGTATGCGCTAGGTATTCATTTGAAGCTATACCAAGTTTCGCGTTGCTATCTCAAAGCATTTCGGAGTTGTCGTGAAAACGTAAAGGGGGGCAAAAAATGCCCCCCCACCGCCTGAAGGGTTAAGATTCCGCGTGACAGATTTTGGGGTGATGACAAAAGTTTGTGACAGTCTGATCACTTTTTGCAGCCCTGACTCACTGTTTCAATTTACACACTATTATCTAATTTCGCTTGCCCGCATCAACAGTTTGCAATCCCCGCGGCCCGAGCCTATGGGTGATGTTGTGTCCCGTTGCCATATTGGCGCAACGGCGCCGAAGGTGTATTTTGTTTCCTTTCATAATATGTTTTCGAAAACTGATGAAGAGGGACTTCCGTTGTTCTGGCATTGATTTACTAGAGACTGCAGGTGTGGACGGTGCTCTCGTAATTCCCGTATTATACAATATACGAGACTGAAGTAGTGCTATGAGTGTCATGCAATACGTTGCGTCGAGCGATACAAGACGGAACAGGGGAGATGTGCACGAATCACGTGTCGCACATGCGATGCACGTGTGTAATATTTTACCACCAGGTGCAGGGACGATCGGCCAACTGCATTGCAATATTCGCACTGTCGGCGCATTCGGTTTGTCCACTGGAGTCCATTTGAATTATTCGGCCAGCCTGAGCCCAAGGCGAGTATTGGCACGTGTCACGTGGCCGGCACAACACGCACGTGTGCCATGCTCCCTAACAAATAGACCGAACCTGACTGATCTTCCCCGTATTGGCCCTGGCTTAACACGCACCCTGGAGGGCCTCTGAAAATTATGCGCACTGGAGGGGGGGTGGGGGCGGATTCCGCCCCCCTTAAGATCTCGGCTCCTGTTAAAGCTGGAGTAACGAAATTCTCAGGGTAGATGGGTACTGTAGTGAACTCTATTGTGTGCACATTTTATGACCTTATGTCAATATCTTCAAGGTCAAATGAGGTCACATATGTCAAAATTTTCTTGTTTTGCGTGGCTTGGCTTGTCATTGTTTTGGATCGCTGTGATTATGTTTAAATGCTCCAAAATGGGCATGCTGTGATTATGTTTAAATGCTCCAAAATGGGCATCAATGATGTTTTGGACATTACTAATCATGCAATACAGATGCTAGACCCGGAATTTGACCTCAGGTCACCTATATAGCAGCACTTTATCGGGTCAGTTACCTGTTCCAGTTACCGGAACCGGGTCGCCCGACCGACTGTTCGTTGGGCGGCTCGGCGCAATCGGCTTCGCGAAGAAAGGAGTGAAGTACATGAATAAAGTATGGAAACGCTCGAGTACACAATGACAAACAGGAGTTTCCAGGATGTGTAGGGAGTAACATGCAAAGTAACTTCAATCGCATGAGAGTCATTTGCATTTATGACAACATTCCACTTGACCAAGTTTGGTTCCATTAAGCTGCCATGAACTTGACCTGACTTGACCTCGGTGACCTAACATGACCTTGAAACTATGTACTATATCATAACAATGTGCATGAAGCAAGTCGTTAGTGTTGCCAAGAACACTTCCCTTTTACCGATATACGGGAAGCGCATCAGCGCCGATTTTTATGGTCTGGCGCTACGAATTGTTTTGACTTTAACGGCCTGCAACTCGAAAAATTTTCTTCCGTTTTCAGTTTTCTTGCTTTAAACGACGCGCCGGACATTTCTAAGCAGGTACGCCAAAAATGGCGTATATCGACCGGTAAGATCTGGAGTTGTCTACGAAAAACCGGAGGGGTGGGCGGATTTCGCCACCCCCCCCCTCTCCAGTGCGCGTGTTAATGTCATGAATGTAATTGCATTCATTTATGTTAATACTTCAATAACAATTTCGACATAACATGCCTGCCGGTCCGGCGAGGGCTAAATAGCTGCAAGAGATGCACCTAAATTTCCCACAATACACTTTATAGTTTCGCATGTTTATGTCACTGGATGGTCACTGCTTTACACCATCAAAACAAATTGGTTACGAAGCATGCCTGCGAAATTGATGTGAAATAATACCCTGCACCATTGACCTCTATATATAACCAGACGGCAGACTCGCCGCCTGCCGCACTCTCCGCGTCCTATTCCGGCCGGCCCCGGCTGCAGCAGCGGTATATGGGCAAAAGATCGAGCCCGCCGCCCGCTCCCATGCATATTGGCCTTGGAATGAAATGTTGTAAAATGAAAAGGTGTGAATATATTTTGATAAAAAGTAGCGCAAAATGGTGCTGGGTTCATCATAAGATAGAAACGGCGAAACATCTTGCAAAAATATTGTACTTGTGCTTTTGAGGTTTAATTTCTATCATCGTTTTGCCAACTTTGTGCGGTATTCAGCATGTGTTCTCCATGGAATTAAGATCCCGGATACCCGATAAACACTTGCGAAATGACGCTGGAGATGTTTGTAGTTATATAATCTACTAATCAGGGGCGGATCCAGGAATTGTCATGGGGGAGGGTATTTGTTTGGAGGCGTCATTTCGTAGGAGGTGCACCCCGCGAAAATGCCTGAAGGGGCGCCTTCGGCCGAAAATCCGTATAGCGGGTGAGGGGGCGTGCACTTGAGCACACTGGAGGGGTGTTTTAGCTGCAAAATGTGAGGAGGAGCACTAGAGCCATCCCGGAGGGGCGCCGGTTCCAAATTTCATGGGGACACGTCCATGAATCCGCCGACCATCCCTGAATCCGCACGACCATCCTGCAGGGCACGGGTTGACACTCAGGCAGGGTGTTGTTTCATATACTTTCGAGGGGACAAGTGCCCCATCAATGTTGGCTTTGCCCCTCCCCCACGCACCAATCATTTCAAGCTTTAACATGGTTCCCTATGGAGTGTGATCCCCCAATCAATTTGTTAGTTAGTTATTTGGGCTTTAGGGCGCATCGACCAGAATTGATCATTCGCGCCCATAACTTTTACACTAGTACTTCACTGTTGGTGAGGGCCATTACCTGGGTGTGTACGTGGTTTGAAAGCCAATCGCCGACAAGTAACGGAACAAGTTTCCAGACTGCATAAGTTTTGAGTTGTTTCCCAGGATGACTTGATATGTCAAACGATCTGCGTTTTTCCATAAAACAATCGGCACTCTGGTACAAATTGTTGGCACGAGAGAAGTACATGACGTACAGTCACGGTTTTCGGACAGCGAGGGCAGCGCGGTCTCTCCTCCCCACACAGGAGGTAGCGATGGGTAGCGTAAGTGTGCCCGATGCGCATCCTACAGAGTGTGACCTCCTCTTGTCTGGACCAGCGAAGGCATGACTCCCAAGGTCCTAGATGTGGCTTGATTGCATGTAACTTATTGTTGCTTTCTCTGTCCCATCATCTTTGCCACTTAGCAAGTATGAAATTTGTGATCCTTGAGAAGTGGTCCCTCGCAGGAAGTGCGCATATGCGTGGGCGGGGATTCTGAGCTGCCCACTTCGCCGCAGTGTCCGCACGCTCGTTTCCCCACACCCCGATGTGGCTTAGGATCCAGCATAAGCAGACGGTTTTCCCTCCCTTTCCAACGTCGCAATTCGTATGAGAATTTCAAGTAGTAGAGGGTCCGAGGGATGAAATGCAGTCAGTGCCAAAAGGCTGCTAAGGGAGTCAGATAGAATCACATATAGTGTGTCCTGAGAAACCTCTATAAAAGACAGTGCCTTCACGATCGCAATAAGTTCAGAGCTATAAACCGAGATATACACAGGCAAACTGAACGAACGTACAGTAGTACCGCACACAAAAGCACACCCTGCTCCTGTGGTACTCTTTGAACCATCAGAACAAATATTTGTGTGTCCTCGGTAAGAGTCCAGGTGTTCAATTGTTCTCGACCGACACAATTCCGACGGGATGTCTCCCTTGTGCATGGCTGACAAAGATATGTCAATTGGAGGTGAAACCAGGTTCCATGGTGGTATCAGTAGTTGGCCTACTCGCATCACTTCGGCGCACTCTGGTTCTGCTACTTTTAATAAGGTTCTGCCATCCGATTTTGCCCATTGGAGAACAGTGCCAACGTGCGGCGGGAGAAAACTGCGTCGTAAGTGTGGTGCGTGGGAAACTGCCGCAGCCTACACGCATATCGCAGGCCCAACATTTCACGCCTCAGTGCCAGCGGCGGTTCGTTGGCCTCTGCCGTCAGGTTCGCAGCTGGTGAGGTTCTGAAGGCACCAGTAATAATACGCAGTGCTAAGTGGTGCACTGTGTCCAAAGTGCGCTTGTTGCTGGCGCAAGCGCCATTATACACGTAACACGCGTAGTCCAGTTTGGACCGGATGGATGACTTGTAAAATATCGTCAGGGTTTTAAGGTCCGCGCCGTAAGACATTTTAGCAATACATTTCAATAGGTTGAGAGACTTAAAACATTTTTATATAAGTGTCTTGATGTGGGGTTTGTATGTCAGACGACTGTCAAATTGTGCTCCCAGAAACTTCACGGCTGGTTTAACTGGGATAGGCTTGCCATACAGCTAAACTTCCAGTTCCTGGATACATCGTCGACGGCAAAAATGTATTGCAGCCGTTTTGTCGGTGGAAAATCGGAAACCATTTTTAATGCTTCAGCTTTGGAGCTTGTTCACTGCAAGCTGCAACTGGCGTGTCATTGTTGAAGTATTCGAGGCAGAGGACCAGATTGCGAAATCATCGACAAATAGAGATCGTCCGATGTTCGAAGACACATCATCGCCAACATCGTTGATCATCATGGCGAACAAAGTAACGCTGAGGACACTGCCCTGCGGAACTCCATTGGTTTGTTGGAACCGTTCAGATAGTTCGCGGCCTACTCGGACGCGGAAGGAGCGTTCAGTCAAAAAGTTGCGAATAAAAATGCCCAGATGGACACGGATTCCACACTTTCGAGCTTTCATTAAAATACCGTGGCGCCAGGTTGTATCATATGCTCCTTCGAGATCGAAAAAGATTGCTCCAGTGTGTCGCTTCTCCTTAAAGGCTACACATGCAGCAGTGTCGAGTGTAAATAGATGGTCCGTTGTTCCACGGTGTTTTCTAAGCACTGGGTGTTGGTAAAAAAAGTCGTGTGTTTCTAAAAACCATGTGAGCCGCACATTTACCATTTTTCTAACAATTTACACAAGCAAGAGGTCAGGGCGATGGGCCGGTAGTGGAGCGGATCGAGCCCACTCTTGCCTGATTTTAAGACGGGGACCACGGTGGCTTCCCGCCACGTGGCCGGGAATTGTCCTTCCTCCCAAACCATGTTGAAAGTCGCTAGTAGTGTCTTCAAAACTCGTGAGGGAAGATGTTTTAGCATCTCGTTGTGGATGCGGTCAGGCACCTCTGACACGCTCTTCAGGCTCCTTATTGCCAACCGCAGTTCTGCTGTGGTGAATCGCTCGTTATACGAGAAGTGCTCAGATGTGAAGAAAAAAATTTACCACTTGGCTTTCTAAGCGAGCCTTCCGACGACGAAACTCAAGGTGGAGGTCTCCTGCCTAGCTACGTGTCGCTATTGCTTGGCCGATCGCGTTTGCAACATCGGAAGGATGGTTAACCTCTGCACCAGCTACTTGCAGCACTGGGAGAGGAACTGAATTAAATTTACCCACGATGCGCTTCACACGAGACCATACTTGTGCAATTGGAGTATATCGGCTCAGAGTGGCCAGATACTCCCTCCAGGATGTGCGCTTGGCCTCTCTAATTATTCGTCGCGCGGCGGCTCTCGCCTTTTAGAAAGCTATTAGGTTCGCCGAAGAGCAGTTATTGCTAAATTTCCTTAAAGCTCGTTTCCGTTCGCATATGGCGTCCCGACATGCTTTGGACCACCATGGAACTGGAGCGCGGCGGGGAGCTCCTGACGTCCGCGGGATGCAGACATCGGCAGACTGCAAGAGCAGGGACGAGAAGTGTTCTACTGACAAAGTGGTGTCATCGTCGTCGTTTCCAAATGAAGCTTGCACTTCCGTTTCGAACTTCTCCCAGTTTGTCTTCTTAAAATTCCACCTCTGAGGTTTCAAACCAAGCACAGCCCGATCATCATACTCAAGAAGTACCGGAAAATGGTCACTGCCCAGAGAATCGTCATGTACTGCCCAGGTAAAACATTGCGACAAACGTGGACTTGCGAGGCTAAGGTCGATCGCAGATGTAGCACCAGAATTCAGATTACTCCTTTTGAGTGTTTTTTTTTGTGCTGTATGTTACCACAGAGAACGGCATGAGGACCTCGCGCCTCCCACCATTTTCACGTATTGAATACTTGAATACTTGATACTTGATTGCATACTTGAATACGTGAATACTTGAATACTTGAACTCACGAACTTCGAGTGCCCTCTTCGCGTCCTCAGCGTTACCGAACTCAACCTCTACACCTCCGTCAGGTAGTTTTTCGCAGCGGAAAACGTTGCCAAGGCGGTCACAGCCACGTTTGCGTTCGAATGGTAAGAGTGATGATAGGGATTTCTCGGGATCACACGATTTCAAAATAAGTATTCGTGGTGCAGGTAAGCTTGCTTTAGATTGGTTCGCATTGTGGGGAACACTGGAAACGCTTGTGTTGTGAGATCCGCGCTCGTTCGAAATATTATAAGGAGACCGACGGTACGCCTCAGCAGGGGTCGGATTCGTGGCATGATTACCACACGATGTTACGGTGGTTTGGACCTCGTGGGAAGGTCCTGGGGGAGTTTTTGTGTTCGGTGTTGCCATGAGAGTATGTTGGTTTCGGCTTTTCAGGCTCCCCACCTCACCGGGGCCCTACTGGGGGACGCCTGTTTCCCCGCGGACGGGAGGACGCCAGGCGCCCGAAGAGCTATACGGGGCGGGCGACGCCTTCGCACGGCCGGGAGAGAGTCTCACCACCCCGACCGCACTACAGCGCCGCCCACCCCTTGACCCCGGTCGGCCGGTCCGGCAAGCACCACGCCGAAGCCTAGGCCCCCAAACCGAGGCGACTTGTCACTTGACCCGCGTGAGGCCCCACGGGCCCGCCCGTCCCTCCGGGATATCGGGACCAAAGAGGTGTGTTGGTCCCCCGTCGCAACTAGCACCGTACGACGGGGGACCTCAGCCTCCAGGACTCCGTCAACCCCGGGGGACGGGCCGAGGGGGCGTGACTACCCCGATAGAACTGAACGGACGGGTAGACCAGGGGAAGCTGGCCTACCTGCTCGTAATAAGGGAGGGGTTGGTGTTGTAGGGTTGGATGAAAGACATACAAAGGGTCGCTGGAACGGGTTGGACACTGGAATTTGAAGAGATGGATGGACGATGGAGACTACATGAGTCCCCGGAAACGCCTTCCGTGTTTCCACACCCCTTATCGGGGCGGCTGTGTTACCCCGAGGGAGCGCAAATTCCCTGGCCAGCCGAGTAACGAGGCTGAGCCCACTGCGGGGTCCCCATCAATTTGGACCTGCCCATTGCCTTCATGTATTTTGCCCCCCCCCCCCACCAGAATAATTTTCAGAAGTCAACATCCGGGCGCTCAGAACTTCCTCTTTAAATTTGGTCATTTCTATCAGACCGGGACCTCTTCCAAGGGCGTAGCCAAGAGGGCAGGCGCAGATCCAGGATTTTTCATGGAAGGGGCATGTCTGGAGCCACTGTATGAGCCCCAGGGGTGCATTCAGATGAAAATTTCGAGAGGGCGCACTCGAGGGTCTTGAAAGGGAGACTTCGGTTGAAAATTCAAGGGGGTGCACTCAATGATTCTAGGGGGCACATTTTCATCTGTATGGACGCCTTTAGCTGAACAATTAGACAGGGTTGCACTCGAGCCTCACTGTAGGACCACTTTTCTTGGTAAGATGGGCGCCACCTTGCCATGAGCGGACACATGTCCCCTGTGCCCTCTGTATGTGTCTCTGCAAGGGGATGAACAGCAGGGACGCGGCAGGTCGGAGTACAGGCTTAATGGGGAATAGATGATGTGGTTTTTGCTTGGTATATGCATATATATATATATATATATATATATATATATATATATATATATATATATATATATATATATATATATATTTTTTTTGTTTTTTTGTGTGTGTGCGTGTGTGCGTGTGTGTGTATATACATAACAAAAGTTTTTGCTTCATATATGACTATCATTTGAAAATTATATAGTCAATTTCACCACCTAGAACCCCACCACAACACACTGCGCAGCGCCTGCAAGCGCCGCCGTTTTGCCCATATGCGGCACCGCTGTCGGTGCCGTTTTGAAAAGTCGAGTTGTCTGTCTAGTTCTATATATATAGGTAAATGGCCTGCACTGGAATATACTTAGTTTGATTCGCGTTGACTCTCGCGCAACTTTCCAACCAGCATCCGCCAGCAGGACAATCTTTCGCTCGTTGACTTCGGATAATCACCGAAATCTGTTCAAAGGCCGGATACACTCGCATGCCATTGGATGATTAACACCTCGGCGGCCATGCTTGAAAGCAGCGGCAGGTATATGCGTGGCCATGCCACCACGGTCGATTTCATGCATGAAATGAAATGAATGAAATTATTCATGATGTGGATGGCCACACATTCCTAGTACATTCAAGATCAGATTATTTGGACGTCGCCATCAAAGGTATGTGCCGTCTGAGCGATATGGTTCGAGACGTGCTGCACCGCGGTGGCTTGCATACATTTCCGCCTCGGTTTGTATTCCATTGTCACTGCGAGCATAACATAACAATGTAATCAGTAATCATCAATAATGTTCAAATTCCCGACGTATTGATTCATTACAGCGCTTGCATTGTCTCGAATGCAATGCCATGGACTAAAGCGTCGACAAAAATGTAGCACCAAGAACTTCCATGTTTTCTGTCCGTGCACACTTTGTGTTTCCTGCCACAGCTCACAATCTACACCGTCCATGTTATACACCGTCGCCGTCCATGTTGACTTGGCTTCGCCTATACCTGGCACCTTATCATCGCCGCTTCCTCGCAGACCTGCTTCGCCCTCTGAGGAGCATCAACTACCGCTCTGATCTTTGACTGGGCCTGGCAGGGGCTCCCAATACGGTGCGCTCAACATCAGCTCGACAGCTGGTGCGGGTTGACATGGCCGCGCGATGACCGTGCACTCCGCTGCATGACGGTGTCGTGATCCAGACTCAGGGTCGTGACGGTGTCGTGATCCAGACTCAGGGTCGTGACGGTGTCGTGATCCAGACTCAGGGCGGCGTCACCGACAAAGCGCTTGCAGCGATGTCTAGCGATAGACGGTCACAGCTGCAGCAACGTCTCATATCAGACAGGATTAGGATCAGACCAGGTTGGAACGGATCAGAGGAACCCTAAAGCAACGTCTAAAGATCTGCAGGCACGGCTGAATAAAAATTTGAATTCGGCGCAGTGGACATGGTAGAATCGGCTGCCGTGGGACTGCTGGTCTGGAATTAAGTGCCTGTTTGGTCCACCGCTCTGGGGGAAGATGGACCTCATAGAGGTCCACCTCTGTGAAGTCAGCCATTTAGCGATGCGAAATTATTGAAAGTCTCCATTTTGACGTCAATGAACACTATGCAACATTTACCCTTCACTTACAATTATAAAAGGAAAAAAGAACGAAAATAATCATTGTTGCCATATCCACCTCCCTCCTCGTCGCCAGGAACAGCCATAAAATATCCGCTACTCAACGATGATTCACTAACGGGATGAATTGTGAAAAGATGATTAGCTACTTTGATTAATATGGTGAAACTGAATGCTTACGGTTTGAGATGAAGCTATTACTTCCATTGGCGAAATTTGGGAAATCCACATTAGTATACGAAACGCAATTGGGCACGTGCACCCAATTTGATGGTTGCATACTTATTGACTTTAAACAGTGTTGCTGTTTTCATTTCAGTTATGCTGCTTTGCTGATTAAAGAAGTACCAAAGGGGACGAGTGGTCTAGGGGTAAGATGCTCGTCTCACAATCGAAAGGTTGTGGGTTCGAGTCTCACCTGTCGCTACTCTTCGCCCGCGACCAATCGGCGTGAGAGATTGGCGACGCTAAATGACTCAACGGTCGACGTGTCGTAAAACCAATAACCAACCAAAGAAGTACTAAGCTACACGATGCTCCCCTTGGCGTTATGGCTATCTGGCTATGGTGCACAAAGCGGATGCGAGTCCATTATTTCACAAATAAACACGGTTCATTACGCGGTAGGACATCTGGAGGGTGAAGGTGCTTCGATGTGCATAGCAGAATAGGCGTTGGAACGCCGTGTGTGGGGTTTGAACGCTCAACACCCCCGCCGTATGTGGGGTTTGATCCTCAAGCCCAGGTCGCATCCTTTAGCATACATGCACGAGATAAAGACTTGCTACAGTTGACGGACAGATGACATGAAGCTTGATGTGGTGTAGGATTGATGTAGTGTAGGACAGTTAAGCGACAACAGGTCTTCAGTCAAAGGGTTGTTGATCAGTGGAATGGGCTGCCTGCTGATGTTGTGGGGAGTTCCTCATTTAATGTATTTAAAAGTAGGGTGGATAAATTTTTTAGACAGGAAAATCTTGTTTTTCAGTTCTAATTTGTGATGGATGGGGTGAGATTTATGTTAAGTAAGTGTGCACGGCACAGACCCCTTTAAGCAGGCATGGATGCAGTTTGAAAATTATTGATAAGGCATTCAATCCACATGTGCTAAGAGAGATCAGGGGAATAGGGCTGGAAAGCTAGGGTAGATAGGCATTGATAGGTGTGTGGGATATTGGAGGACTGGTTCTTCAGGATGTGGGATGGTTGGGGAGGGTCTTTTTACTAGGCTTATATTATCTTCCATTTACAGACTTAACTGGATGGGCCATTGGGTCTCTTATTAAGTCTAAACGCTTTATAACTTTAGATAGGGTGTACCTAGCAGTGGATTCAGCACCTTCCTTCGGGATGTGATACTGATGAGATTGTCTATGGTAGCACAATGGGTATGATGGGAGGAGTTTGTAATTGTTGAGTGTGTTATGCAATAGCAAGTTAGTCTCTTATTAAGTCTAAACGCTTTATAACTTGATATAGGGTGTACCTAGCAGTGGATTCAGCACCTTCTTTCGGGAGTGCTACTGATGAGATTGTCTATGGTAGCACAATGGGAGTGTGTTATGCAATAGCAAGTGAATTGGTGCTAGATAGGCTGCGATATATAGCTTCCTAGGAACTTGAGATAAGGGATTGATTGGGGTGAGAGTATGTACATTTCTAGTACCTTTTCCAGATAGGCTTAACCCAGATGGGCCCCTGTGGCTCTTATTAAGCCTTAACACTTTATGACTTTATGACTTTATGTAGGAGATATATTGAGAAAAAAATTGCCCATTTGGATAAAACGCGAATCGTCACCGAGAATGTCGGTAAGCGTAAGCGAGTCCAATCGTCGCTCAAAATGCTGTCTTCGTTGCACTCGAAAGCGGGGACGTGACAACAGGGCATGGCACACTGTAAAAGACACATCACAATGGTCACAGATCTGCCTGGACTCGTTCATTACCAAGTAGTGATGAGTGGCATACGTATGCCCTATCCTCAGCCTAGCAAGTACTACTTCTTCCCACCGGGATTTCATCACTGATGATTCCCATAACACTAGACGGTTTTTCAATGTTTTGAGCTGGTTGTTCTGAATGGAGTCCCACTCTTTCTGCCATTTAAGCTCAAATAATCGTTAGGGACCGATGGTTTGAAGGACCATTTGCTGGATATTATATATTTATTATTCTATCAGGCAACTTCTTGAGCAGCTAGCCAAACATTACACGAATATTTATCATGCCTTCCATTCCGTGTCTCATTCTTCCTCAATCCGTACTGTACATACCTCGCAAGAAGTCAACAAGTTCAAACTTTAGTGGATTTCTGAGCGATCATGAGTGGAATATATTGGTAATGTGTGAGTTTTCGTCTGCCCTTCTCTGCAGGCGGGCTTCTACATTTCTGGCGCGCGTGCGACATTCGCTGTAGTTGTGCGTTTATGCTGGAGCCATATGTTGAGGCGTCCCACCTTTGTTAATTGTACGTATACCGCGCGTCCTTCCTTCATTTATGTGTGGGGCGCCTCATCATAGCGAGTATTATGGATTGACGTAAGTAGCCAGAGGATTTTTTAACTTGCTCTCAGTGTTAGGCATGCTAGACCGAGTTTGAATGGGAAATGTTCCTGGAAAAGACTGAGGTAGGTAAGGTGTTTAGCAATCCTGAGGTCAGAACTATCTTCTCGTGACTTTGTTTGTGACGAACTTGAAATGATTATGCATATTCACAAATCAGCATAGTATGAGAGAAGGCTTAATAGGTGTTAATGTATTGTAAAATCATACAGGCCTGTTTATTTTTACAAAGCTCAGGCTTGGTCACGGGAAGCTACATACCTTCTGACTTTCAGAAGTGTAAAGCTTTTAATTTTTGAAGAACACATTTCATTTTTGAATGGCAGCCTTCTGAGTTTTGCGTTTTCAATTCCACTTGCTATAATACTGGGCCGCACCAGCGATTCATGCAATTATATGTGATTGCAATGCATTTGCAACAGTTGCAAGCAAATGTCCTTGTTAGTGCGTTATCGACGCGAATATGTATATATGCCATAATTGGCAAGCAGCAAAAAAAACTAAGCGAAGGATTATACGACAACTGATTTTAAACCATGTTGCAATGTTGTAAAATTGGCACACATCGCTACGCTTGCGCATATTGAATGCATCCACAGGCACTTAGCTGGCGCTTGGACGAAAGCTCTGCCAAAAACATGCAGTATAATTCAAGCCATCCCATAATTTATAGGCGTATCATGGTAATTAGCTGTTTCATCTTATGGCTGCCGCACACCAATTGCACATTTTGCAAACAAATGTATGTAGTGTGCTCGCGAATGTCGAATGTTTGTGATATATCACGTTAAAGGTGTACAATCTCTGATTAATTGGTTGAACTATAGCATCGAGTAAGCATTTTGGCAATTTACAGCAACAAATTGTAAATGCAATGCAATTTGGCCTCTAAAGTTACAATAGTACGACATCCCGGATATTTTTGGCAGTTGCCTTAGACATTGCTCTACTTGAAAGTGGGCGTCGAAATTTGAAAATGATTACACCGCTAAGGTGAGGACTAAATAAGATCAGGTTGCGTGTAACTTTCACGGATGTCCAATGTTAAAATCGGCTTGCATGCAAATCTTTCATGCAAATTGTCCTCTTAAGTACGGCCACTACGGCCACAAGGAGTAGTGCATCTTATAGCGAAAGCTTGGTTCCACTTGGAACCAGGCGTCGAATTTTAGTTTTCCCGGTCAGTTAGTGGCTACACCGATTACATCACGATTTTAAGTAAATTTCCCTATGGCGGGTTAACGCTTAGAACCGGCCCAGAACGGCTAAATGAGCGGCTCGGTCCGTAACGTGCGTTGCTGGTCTGGTTGAGATTTGTGGCAGGGAGTGGAAGTCCATGGGTAGAAGGCCTTACCGGCTGTCCTCTTTGCCGCCGCATCAGCCATGTCGTTTCCGGTAGTGTTCACATGGCTGGGGACCCAGCATAGCGTGACGCTTTTCCCAGATTGTGTTAAGACGGATTGCGATTTCCTGTAAAAGTGAGTCAAGAGGATAAAGGAATTCCGAACCAAAAAACTGCTTCAAGAATCCGAGACGATAACGTGAGTGCTCTCATGCCCCACTTCAGTGAAGCATTGCGATTTTTGGGTCGCTATCAATTCCGCGGTGTACGCGGATGCGTGTGCAGGCAGTGCAAATGTCCTTGTGCTGGAGCCACTCACGAAAGCACACCCAACGCCACTTTCTGTCCTTGAACCGTCGGTGTAAGTAAAAACACATCCACGATAAGTTTCCAGGTGTTCCAGGGCTTTCATGCGAAACAGTTCTGGTATCACCTTCGCTTTGCGAGTGTCCGCCAAGTCAACGTCTATCATAGGTGGAGTCAGCTCCCAATGCGGAGTGGGTATAATTTCCACCCTCATGATGATGCGCAGGAGAATGCTGCTCTTCTGCAGCAACTCTCGCACGCGGAGACAAAATGGGTTCAAAGTGGTGCCTCGTCACTGCTGGAACATCTCTTCTTTCCGAGTGGAAAACAAGGACTCGTAAGCTGGGTGTTTGGGGAATTGCTTTAACCTACAAGCGTAGCGCAGTCCGAGTTTTGCTCTTCCCATTGATAATGGCGCCTCGTGTGCTTCCGCTAGGGGACTTGCGATTGGAGAAGTTCGAAATGCTCCTGTAGCGATTATCAAGGCCGCATGGTGAATGGTGTCCAGTATACGTTTGTTTGAGTCGCTGGCCGAGTCATGGACAAAGCAGCAATAATCAAGTTTGGATCGTATGAGTTATCTGTATAGCCGCAAAAGAGTGGTTTTGTCCGATCCGTACGTTGTCCTGGACAGGCACTTCATGAGATTTAAAGATCTACCGCATGATTCACGCAGTTCTCGGAGGTGGCCTTTATACGTGATGCGACTGTCGAAGAGGATGCCAAAGAACATTGCTGTCGGGTGGAAAGGAATGGCATGTCCGTAGAGCTGAATTTTTGGGTTGTGGCAGTTTCGACGCCGGAAAAAGTGCATGGCTACAGTTTTTGCCTTGGAGAAACGAAAGCCATTTACAATACTCCACCTCTCCAGATGGGAAATCGAGATCTGCAACTGTTTCGACAATGATGATGCGCGTGATGCTGAGGACCACATTCCGACGTCATCAACAAACCGGGACTTGCCAATGGGAGACAACGCGCGAAAGCTTCCAGACGCAGCCGCCAGAGCGGCGACACATGCGAGTAGGACGTGAATTGCCGGCCGCATTAGCCGTGTCCCTGCCTTTTGCTTTTGAAGAGCGGGAGATTGGAGTGGAAGAAGTTTCCTACGATTAATTACTTTGTGTTGGGGAGTTCGGGGCTGAGTTCCTGGTTTCGCATATAGGTAATTTATGTGTCTCGGTAGAGCCAGTGGCCTACTGAAGGAGGGGCAAAGGGGCAAAGTGCCCTTTTGTCCCACAATCCCTGAGAGGCTGTTGGGGCCCCCAAGAATGTCGCCGGGGTACAGAAAAATTGCACCGGACCGCTTAAAGATCCCGCTGGGCCCCCAAGGATTGCACCGGAGCCAATTAAAAAATCGCTTTGGGGGCCGCAAGAAGTCGCGCAGAGACCGCTAAAAATGACTGGGCCCAAAAAATTGCAACGGGGCCCCTGAAAATTACATTCAGGCCCCACAAATCTGCTCATGGCTCACAAAAATGACCCTGCCTGGGGTTGCCAAAAAGTGGGACCGGGGCCCTGAAAATACCATTGGGGCGCCAAAAAGTCGCGCTGGGCCCCATTAAAATCACTTTGGGGCCAAGAAGTCGTGCGGTGGCCATCGAGAATGACGCTGGGGACCCAAAAAGACTGGCCGGGCCCCTAAAAATCACGCTAGGGGGTCAAAGTTCGAGCCGCGGAGCCTGAAAATCACGCTGGGGCTCCCAAAAAAGTCATGCGGTGGCCTTTGAAAATCACGATGGTGGACCTAAAGAGGCGGACCGGGCCCCCGAAAATCACGCTAGGGGCTTAAAGGTCGGGGCATACCCAGGTGCCATGCCCCGCTCTTTGCATGATGGGTGGGCGTGGCACTCTTGGCTCCTGGATCCACCGCTAATGTGACCTGTATATTGTGTGATGTGATCTGAATTGTGTACCTGATGTCCTCAGCTGTTGGTGTGATATTTCGTACATAATGCACGATATCGTTTATGGTTTATCTCTTATTCCATTTCATCATGTATGCAGCATGTATTTTTGGCTTACCATCTGACTTTTTTGTCATGGCCCAGTGGACATGCCGACAGAGGCCCGACGTCGGCCCGATACTCGGTCCTACGTCGGGCCGATGTCAGACGCTAGCGGCCCGCTGCCGGCTGGGGAGTGGAATGTCCGCCCATGCCGACATGTAGCCGACGTGGGGCCGATGTCGGAAAGATGCTGTGTTGCTGTCCGGACGCTAGCGGCTCCTTGTGGGCTGGGGAGTGAAATGTTGGACAGCCGCCTGACGTCGGCTGACCGCTATTAATATGCCAAACTCAACCAGACATATTATATATTCCAGGTCAGTTTGCCGATGTTGGGCCGAGAGCGGCTCGATGTCGGTATGCCGTTTACGAGATGCCGAGCTCGCCCCGACACATGCCGACAGCGGGTCGACATCGGCATGTTTACTGGGGGGCTAATGCAAATGTGGAAATGGAATATTAATTGTCCGGAAGCAACGCATAACAAGCTAAAACTTATTCCCGCCTGGGTGTAATTGCCCAACCAAATTATGAAATTTTATATTTGAAACTACCATCACTGTGCATGTAGTGTGAGCTTTCCAGACTTAGCTTCGGCCAGGGATCTCAACATTGCGCACACGGACAGGTCAGAGGCGGATCCAGAAATTTCCATGGCGACACTCGTCTGGGGGGGGCACATTTCCTCGGAGGACCATCGCTGCGAAAGTCCTGGAAGTGCGTATTTTCCTGAATGTCTGTTGAGAGGAGGGATGTGTGCACACGACCGTACTGAAAAGGGCACCGTTTACCCTCAAGAGGGCGCATTTCCCCTCAGAGCAGCGTCTTCGGCTGAAAATTGAGCGAGGGTGTCGTTGCACTCTAGTATTCCCAGACAGGTGCTCCGGTCAGATGGGCGCCATCTTTCCGTGGGGGAGGGGCATGCCCCAGTTCCCTCATGTATCCACCCCTGGGGTAGTTGCACTCCTAAGGTATGCACAACAATACCCCTGATAGCTGCCTAGCATAGGTGGAGGTTTCTTAAAAATTATCAGGAGGGCACAATACATGCAGGCAATGGCCCGGTCCAAATGGATTGGGGGGAGGGGGGTATCACATTAACGACTGGGGGGGCAACGCCACCCCTCGTTTTGAATAATGATTTTACCGTCATACGATTTTCCTGCTAATACGGCACGTCTTTAAGCAATTAATCGGTCAAATTTCTTGGCCGCTAAGTAAAATGTTTTGGCAAATGGCTTCCTCGCTGTGTGACACTGACTTTTGTGATATTGATATGCTGATGTTTGGTCTGTTGGTGTGGGTCTGAGGTTTGGAACAACTTGATCACTGAATGTTGCCTAAACTACTGGTTGTATTTGTACTGTTTGTTTGGTTTTATTTATTATGTACTTCCTTCGCCATTGTCCGCTGCCAGGGTCGGGCGGCCGTTCTGTAACTGGAACGGTACTGACCTGATAGTTGTATGGTGACCTGGGTCATGTTGTCTGATCGCATTTTATAATGTGACATCACTGCCCTTTTTGAGATTTACACATCCGCAACCTAACATGAGAAGCACGCAAACGAATTTTGCCAATCACCTCATTTGACCTTGAAGATATTGACCTAGGTCACATTGCACATTCACTTGCCCATCCCCCTGATTTCTTACTCCGCTTTACTGCCATCTTGGCATCCCCCCTCGTGCTATTTGGCCCCCGGTTAAGGTCCAAAATTAGAAGTTGAAATTATTGGAAGGGCACATCCGACACAGGGAGGGGATACCCCCGGAAGATCGTCTTCCCAGGCACTGCTGCGTCCGTAAGGCAAAACACAGTACATGAGGCAGATCGTCGGCATTCGGGAAGCAAACATTAGCATATTTCATGTTTGTTTAGAAATATCCACCATGCCACATCTACGCAACACAATCAGACTTTTATAAATGTGCCGCACATGGATACCTACACGGGAGTGCTTAGTTCGTTGGATGGAGGCTTCTCTTGAATTTTTCATAATCCATGCCTTTTCTCTAATTTCTCGATCGGGAACTGCTTCGGGATCGGGAACGATCCACCTGCTCCGCTGGATGTAGGGACATAGCAAATACCCATCCAATAAAATGGTTCCTGACATATTACGCGTGAAGTGTTAAAAACCAGCATCAACAGCCCATCAACACACACTCAATGCGTTAGCGGGCCGCAGCCTGCCGCCTTTCGTGTCACACTCGCCTGGACTGCCATCTGGTGGCAGGAACTCCGCGATGTCTCCCATTACAGGTGGCAGACTTTCTCCAATGTCATTTATCATAACTGCGAACAGTGCGACGCTCAGAATACTTCCCTGAGGAACACCGTTCACTTGGGTGATGGTATCCGACATGGCATACCTAACTCGTACACGAAACGTCCTCTGGGCCAATTTAAAAAAAAGAAAAGTGCCCATGTGGCCGCGCACACCAACATTCCAAAGCCTTTGAAGCATACCGTATCTCCATGTTGTATTGTAGACACCCTCGATGTCGAAAAACACAGCGCCTACGTGTCGCCTCTGCTTAAAGCTGGCTCGAATTTCCGTATCAAATCTTAAAACATGGTCCATTGCAGAGCGGTGCTTCCCAAAACCATACGGAGTATTCGTAAAAAAGTTTCGTTTCTCCAAGAACCATGTTAGACGCAGGTTTACAAGACATTCCATCAGTCTGCATAAACATGAGGTAAGCGAAATCGGACAATAGTGCAAGGGTTCAAATCCGTTCTTGCCCGGTTTCAACAATGGAACAATGGTAGTTTCTCGCCAAGCGGAAGGAAACTCACCTCCGTTCCAAACAGCAGTAAGGGTCCTTAGGAGTATTTCAAGTGCGTTTGATGGGCGATGACGGAGCATCTCATTATGCACGTTGTCTGGTCCCTCGGACGCACAGCGCAAGGCATCAATTGCTGAAGTCAACTCAGTCATTAGCCCGTTTCACGACGGCCAATGAACGCCGGGATGCAATGACGATGACTTCGTTTAGTATGAAGGGCAAATCATGGAAATATATGTACTTTATCGGTATATATGAAATATTCCGGAAGTTTTAACTATAAAGTAATAAATTCAATATAAAACTCAGCCAGAATATTCAAATAGCGGTACTGTTTGAGAAAAAACACTCGATTCACAGAGACAACTAGCCAATCTGACAAACAGCTGTTGTCATCGAGTTTACTTCCGAAGTCAGGCTCGCTTGGTCTGACTTCCAGATTTCCGACTAGATGACGTCCCAGGCGTGGATGTAGGTGTACATTTCCAGGGTTTGTGCATAAGCAAGCTGTTACTAATCCAAAAACTTGTAGTATCAGGTAACTGAACCTTCTGTGTTTGTTTATTCATATAATATATTGGTGAAATCTCCGGTTTAAAGGTTTCAGATCAACGTCATTAATATGACCTGACATGCCATGGCAATCGTCATTGCCATGGCATGACGATTACTTCCCGCTAGTGCACGCGTGAAAATCGTAAAATTGTAAATGGTAAGTTTGTATTATTGTAAATGGAAATTTGTACGAGTACTGGTCCCGGGTTTCAACGTCTACCGGCGTGGCTTCGCAGTAGGCTTGTCGCCTAGAACTGGGGCTATTGTTGCCGTTCATACCGCCTTCTGCAAGGGCGCCAGTGATTATATTTGCGACATAGGGTGGTTCCATAACGACACAGCCATGCACGTGTCGGGTTGGCAGTGGGGTTGACCGAAATTGACCTGAAATACGCTTGATTTGTGACTACACTTGCGACGATGGTACAGGACGGTTCAGTTTACTGACAAAGGCCCTCCATGACACCTTCTATGCCTCCCGGATCGTACGACGTGCAGTTACTCTGGCTTTCTGAAAAGATAATAGGTTATTGGTGGTGCTATTTCGCTAAAATTGCTTCAGTCCACCATGGAACGACCGTACGTCGAGGGGAGCCAGTAGTGCGAGGTATGCATTCGATAAAAAAAAACACTGTAAACGTATAGAGGTAAAAGCCTCCACAGCACTTGCACAAGAAGAGTCGTATTCGTTAAAAACTGACTGCAGCCGCGCAGTAAAACCGACCACTCAATCGTTCTAAAATTCCATCGCTGTGGCCTGAGCCCCAGAACTCCTCGTTCCAGGAATTCCAGCCAAACGGGGAAGTAGTTGCTACCGCGTGCATCTTCGTCGACGAACTGGTCGAAATATTTTGTTATCTGCGGGCTAGCAATATTTAACTCTAGCGCAGACGTACTTCCAGATGGTAGTGAAAAATAGGTTTGTGCGCCAGTGTTCAAAATACATAGGGACTCTTCCAACACGAAGCTGTCAAGGGTTCGTCCACGTAGGTTGGTGTCTGCACATCTCCATACAGCGTGGTGGGCGTTAAAGTCGCCCAACAGTAAGATTGGTGGAGGGAGCTCGGCTAGCAGTAGTCTGAGTGCTGCGGAAGGCAACGCAGATCCAGGAGGGAGATATAATGAGCACATGCTGATCGAAAGGTGGCCAAAGACGACTTTTGCGGCTACCGCCTGGAAAGGCGTACTCAGAGTAAGATGTTTAGCGGGAGCACCGCTAACATGACATCTCCATGTGCAACAGTAGCAATGTCGCAGTCCTTGCGAAAAACCTGGTAGTTCCTTATGTATAACGGGTTATTTAGTGAGAGCTTTGCATACATGCGACAAGTGGGTTTCGGTCATTTAGTAAAATATGCAGCTCCTGGAGACTGGTCTTGATGCCTCTACAGTTCCATTGCAAAACAAAAGGTATGTTGACTAGGAGTGACTAGAGAAGAGGGTGTATGGGCACGGTTTTAAAGTCGGCACGGTCGAGCGCAGTTTCAGTGCGACCAATCGTCCACGTCCCAAGCGAGTGGGTTCTAGGGCGAGAGCGTGGCGACTCCTCTCCGTCTGACATGGAGCCGGCCCAGGGTAATACTCGTTTTTGGGTAGCGTTCGCGCGGAAAGGAGGGGGAGGGCTGCTCCCCACAACTGAGGATCCAGACGGGCCCTCCCGCCGTCGCGGCTAGGGCGTAGCTGGTCTCAGGGGAACTGGCTTGTCCACTCCTTGTCTCGCTGCCCGGCCTCTTTCCAATTCCGCGAGTCGAATTATCTTAGCCTCGCGGGCGCGTCTTTCGGATGTTTTCCTCTGGAGGCTCACGTCCGGTATCGGTGGTAGCCTAGTGGTGCTGGTGGCCGGTAACGTCGAGGCAGAAATCGTGCTTCTCGGCACGTTAGCCAGAGGTGGATTGGATTTTGAGCGGGGGTATTGTGAAGAGTTGACACGGGGGCACTGAAAGCGGGAGACGACAGTTCGTTAGCCTTGGCTAATTGGGCCTTCGCCGGTTTTTTCATACTTTGTGCTTGTGTCCACTCGTGATTCGAGGCGACACTTTCGGCCGCTGCCTGCACCCCTTGTGCCATCGGGAAGAAATCATCCCTGGACAGGGTGACAGGGCGTCTCTCCTTACCCGGTGAACGAGACTGGCCAGAGGCCTACCTGCGTCTATCGCCGGTATGCAAATGATGCCAAATGAGCTAAGTAGAGCACTGAGCACCGCAAGTAGCTGACGGGCGTTGGTATGTTACCGTAATGTGGTGGTCCTGTTAGTATCTGTCACTGCCGCTGAGTAGGAAACCTTTGGGTGTGCTTCTTCAGACGCTTCTCGGGCTTGTCGAAAAGAAAGGTTTCTGGTGCTCTTAATGGCTAGTACTTCCATATTCCTAACGTATGCTGGGCAAGAACGATCGTATGCTGGATGCGGCACCTGACGATGATCGCAGTTGTCGCTGCTGCAGTTCTTGCTTCTCTAGAACTGCAGCTGTCACCCATATGCTCTGGTGAACCGCAATGTCCACATGCTGGGCGACCTCTACAATGCTGTGTGGTGTGGTCGTACCGCTGGAATCGGTTGCAGCGCATAGGGATGGGGACACTCGTATGTAGCCAACATATATGGTGGTTGGCTGGTCTGTCGAGTTGAAGGTAAAATGATGCTGTTAGTTCGTGTAAAATCACTTCCACGACGTGCCTTGATCCTGTGAGCCTCCACTACACCGTACTCAGACAAACCATCCACCATTTCCTCTTCTGAGACATCCCCTAAGTCATGGCAGTTAATCACACCCTTAGAATGGCTTTTGGTCCGATGCGGCTGCGCTGCGATCGGAATGGTATATCGCGTCGCTCACTGGCGGATCTAGCCCACCGGTTTCGGGGGGCCCAACTTTCGGTTTTCGGAGTCAGCCCCCCCCCCTCCCCTCCCCCAGTGGAGTACCTAGGAATCGCATCAGGGGAGCGGTCGAACGGATTTGGAGGGTGCCCATTCTCCCACTATTTTTGGTTAAAAGCACCGGATTTCGACCACTATTTGGCAAAGGGGCCCATTTTATAAAATAATAATTAATGACAACATATTTTCCTGTGTAGGGGTCATAGCTTACCTGCACCGTTTCTAAGTTACCGGATTTTTGTTCTTGTTTACCAAAACGTTCACGTTCACGTTCAACGTCTTGTACCACGTCAACGTTCGTGCACGTGTACATACTGGTGGATCCGATTTTGCCAACTGTTGCTGTAAGCAGAACTTGAGCAGCATGGAACCCTCGATGTGTGTCAGAATCTACTATGCTACCATATTGGCCTCCAAACAATTATAAAAATACCTTTAAAATTGGAGATTCTTTCATTCGGACGCTATTTTTTTACCTCGGCAAAGGTTACTGCATTTTAATTTAATTTACTTCTGTTGGTTTCGGGGGGCAAAGACACTATGGCCCACTTTTAAGCGCTTCGGGGGGGACATGGCCGGAATGGCCCCTCCCTGGATCCGCTAGTGGCGTCGCTCACTCTGGTCTTTAACGGTGTACTTAAACTCACTATTTTCTGGAGCATTCCATGCCTCCTCCACGTTCCGGAACTCAACTTCCAGTCCTCCCTCTCGCAAGGGTTCGCCTGTGACGATATCTCCAAGGAGGTCGCAACCGCGTTTGCGTTGAAAGGGGGACAGTGAGGGAGCGTCTTCCCAGGTTCCTTTGATGTCAAGACCAGAACCCGAGGAGATCGTGGCCTCGGCGCCGAAGTATTAAACTGGGTGTTTGACTGATTCTGGGGGTTCCGACCACGCGTTGTTGATGTGGTACGAGACGGTGGGGCACGGGACGGTACGACTCCGCGGGTGTCCGGTCGATGTCTGTGTATTGTTTGTTTATTAGGGTTTTTGGGTGCGTCAACCACAATTTGGTTACTTTGCACCCATAACAAGATTAATTCAACTTTTCACATCAGGAGAGCAAGAAATATATGGCACTAATTCAATAACTACCCGGGTGTGTATATTATTTGGAATCCTACTTCCGCAAGGAAACGAAAAACTGCTCTATTTTGCACAAATCGAGAATTGTCACCGAGTAGGTCCACCAGCCTAACAGTGTTCGAGTTATATCCGAAATGGCGCCTGCGTTCCTTTGTGTAGTTCGAGCAAGATACTAACACATGGTGCACAGTCAGTGCTGCGTCACACCTCATACATTTGGGCCTTTCATCCCCGCACAGCAAATACCTATGTGTAGATAGTGTATCTCCAATTCTAAAGCAACACAGGGCTACCTCGTCCCTTCTATTCTGACTGAAGGACGAGGGCCACAGCGCTAAGCGTGGTTTAATGTCTTTCAATTTGTTGGGCGCTACTTGGCCCCATCTGTCCTGCCACTGTCTTAGAAGAAATGATGAAATAATTGAGTAGTGGTCACTGGTGGGAAGTGGAAGCACGCGACTACATGGTGCGTGCGCTGCACGCCTTGCAGCCTGATCTACGAGCTCGTTACCACGGATTCCAACATGTGCTGGAATCCAGCAAAGTGTTACTTGTTTTCCCATGCGGTGTAGCGAAGTAAGTTGATATGAAATGTCACGCACAATGACATGTTGTTGGTTAAAACTACGTAATGACAAAAGACTCCTCAGAGGATCGGTCAGAATGACATGAAAATCCTCGTCGTCAACCTCGATGTATGCAAGGGCCTTGTTAATGGCCAGCAACTCGGCTATGAACACAGTAGCATGTGAAGGTCGGGTGAAGGATCTCGTGATGGATCCTCTCACGAAAGCGCTACTCACGCCGGTGTCAATCTTCGAGCTGTCTGTGTATGTGATAATGTAGCCACGGTATGCTGAGGAAATGTGTTCTAATGAGCATCATAGTAGCTCCTCTTTTGTAATATCCCTTTTTCTCTCAGCAGCGCGGACGACATCGATAAATGGGGAGATCAGCTCCCACGGGGGACTCGATATTCGTTCATACTGCCTGATTCCTTGCAGTCTAATTCTTGTCTGGTTCAAGAGCGTCCTCATTCTCACATAGTAAGCTGTTCCCCTCCTCACGTGACCACGAAGGACTGCATATATATCACGAGAAAAAAAACAGCCTGATATGATGGGTGTGTCGGGAACTGACGCATTTTGCATGCGTAGCGAAGTACCAGCATTTCTCGTCTCATGCTTAATTGTGGCTCATGGGCATCTGCCAGTATGCTGACCGTGGGGAGGTGCGAAATGCTCCCGTAATTATACGCAATGCAGCGTGGTGTATTGGGTCTAAAATACGTTTTGTGGTAGCACACGCACCGTCGTATATAAAACATGAGTAGTCCAGTTTGGAACGAGTCAGACTGCGGTAAAGCAGGAGCAGAGCCCTTCTATGAGCCCCATACGACGTTCGAGAAACACACTTCAATATATTCATTGTTGTAAAGCACTTGTCTCGGAGCGTTTTTATGTGTTCTCTGTATGCAAGACGATTATCAAATTGCACGCCAAGAAAGCGAGCCGTTGGTAAGGATGGAACGTCTTGCCCGTAAAGTCTTAACTGCATGTCCGGGCAGTTGCGACGACGACGGCAGAAATGAACCGCTGCTGTCTTTGCAATGGAAAATCTGAAACCATTCAGGTGTCCCCACTTTTCGAGGTGAGAAATCGCAAGTTGCAGCTGTCGCTCCATGAGAGGGGTTGACGAGCTGCACGACCAGATGGCAAAATCGTCAGCGAAAAGAGATCGTCCGATTGATGGGGATAGCGAGTTGCCGATGTCATTTATTATAAGCGAGAATAGGGAGTGCTCAGAACGCTGCCCTGTGGAACTCCCCCAACTTGGCGTTGCCAACTTGAAAACTGGTTGCCGACGCGCACACAAAACTCTCGATTTGTCATGAAGTTTTTTAAAAACGTGCCCAGGGATCCGCGGATTCCGCACTGGTGAATCTTCTGCAGAATACCGTGTTTCCAAGCCGTGTCAAAAGCACTCTCAATGTCGAAAAACACGGCTCCTAGGTGTTTGTGTTTCGCAAAAGCTGCTCGAACTTCAGTGTGGAGTCTTAAAACATGGTCCATCGTACCACGGTTCTTTCTAAAGCCGCACTGGTCATTGGATAAGACGTTCTGGTTGTCTAAGAACCACGTGAGTCGGAGGCTAACCATTTTCTCCATTAACTTACTCCATGATGACAGTGATATGGTCAGTGATATTGGACGATAATCAGTGGGGTTCTCGCCATTTCTACCGGGCTTCAACAGTGGAATTATGATTGCCTTCCGCCAGGCTGGTGGAAAGTATCCCCTATCCCAAATTATATTGAAAATCTTAAGAAGTGTATATTTTGCGCACGTCGGTAAGTGCTTCAACATTTCGTTGTGCACTCTATCTGGTCCTTCGGACACGCTCTTCAAACCACTAATTATAGAGTCCAGTTCGGTTTCAGTAAACGGTAAATTGTAGACAAGTTGTTCTGATGTATAAAAACTGATCTCTTTCCTCTGACACCGGGCACGGTGTGGTAGGAAAGTTGGGTCAGTAGGTTCACTGCGCTTTGCAATGGCATGTGCAATTCGATTGGCTACATCTCCCGGATCAGTTATAACGTTTCCTCCAATGCTAAGAACCGGCAGTGGGACCGAGGAGAACTTCCCCGAAATCCCTTTAATTCGAGACCACACTTCCGATGCCGACGTAGTTCGATTTAGTCCGCCTCTATATGTTCGCCAGGATGTTCGTTTCGCGGCATGTATGGTACGTCGAGCCAGTGCTCGGGCCTGTTGGAAGTCCAGCATGTTATTCATCGTGCCATGCTTACTGAATGTTTTAAGGGCTCGTTTGCGAGCGCAGATATGCTTTCCGCATTCCTCAGTCCACCAGGGAACTGGAATGCGGCGTGGGTGCCAGAGGTACGTGGAATGCATATATCAGCGCACTGGATAATCCGTGATGTAAAATTATCGACACTAGTACAGTGATTTTCAATGTCAGGTGTAAAAGCTGTCTGTATCTCACATTCAAAACGTGCCCAGTCTGCCTTCTTCAAATTCCAGCGTGGCGGCCGTGTTCCCAAAACTACGCCTCTACGAAACGTTAGCCACACCGGATAGTGATCGCTTCCGAGACAATCGTCGTCGACAGACCATTCGAACTGATGGGTCAGCTGGGGGCTGGCTAGGCTTAGGTCTAACGCTGATGTCCGGCCCGATGGCAGAGTAAGATGAGTGTGTGCACTTGTGTTTAAAACGCATAGCGGCTCATGTATGATTAAATCCCCCAGTACTCGGCCCCGTGTGTTGATGTCTGAGCAGCCCCAAGCGGTGTGGTGAGCGTTAAAATCACCCACTAGTAGTAATGGTGGTGGAAGATCAGCAAGTAGATGTTTCAGCTCCACAGCAGAAAACATGACTCCAGGAGGCAGATATAGGGAGCAAAGACTAATGTGGGTGTCGCGAAGCGTGCAGGCAAGCAGGACCGGGGCACAAAACTGAGCAGGCGGGCAGGACCGGGGAAGTTGTCCTACCTGCTCGTAGTATGGAGGGTTGGTGGTGCGGGCCCAGGTGAAGGACAGTAGGCTGTTAAGATGGGATGGGCGTATGGATGGAAGGACGAGTGAGGCACTCTAGTCTGGCCCCTCCCCTGCTTCCCGTTGAGCTGGCCGCCTGATCATTGGGGCACGCAATCCCCCCACCCTCCACCCTCACCACCTCCACCACGAAAGGTGGTGCCTCGTCGGTGGGGGGGGAGTGGAGACATCGGGAAAACATCTACTGATGGTTCCAGGCATACTCTCACCCAAGGTGAGGAGAGGTGAAACATTGTGCCAGAAAATAAAAATATCAAAACCTAGGGCAGGAAATTGTTGCCTTATGAGCCTGAAAACCTGAACATAAAGACAGGTGCCCGACCGCTGAACAATCTTTTTCTGAAAAAGGTTTGCAAAAAAGTTTGCATCCTCTTACCAACGCAAATACAACTGAGAAGCTTCGACCATTCGGCCCATATATTTTAATCCCCTGCATTGACCGGGCTCCACAACCACCCACCATTAACCCGAGGGGAGGGGAAAATATTCCCCCAGCATATCTCAAAAGCTGCTGGCCCGATTCAACAAACTCAAGCCGCAGCCGATGCACAGCGACGTGGCGTGCTGTCTTGGAGAACGTACCAAATTATGTTCCAAGTGCGAATTGGGGCCGCCGCTGCTGGGGCGGGGGCGACGCGTCGTCGCCACGGCGCGCCACACCGCACCGCACTGCTCTACATGACAGGCCACATCGCAGTCAGTTGTATAGATAATCGCGTAAACCGCCACAGATATCATTCACACTCATTTCGTGAAGAATTTGCGAATATTTTGTCAACAATTTGAATTCAAGGGTAAACATTTTCGAGAGTTCATTTCTATCAATGCTCTTCACTGAAATGCCGAACTTTCAAAGTGCAATGTTGAAACAGACAACATGGCATGTGAAGTATCTACTAATGGTCTCTCGCTTCCTCTTTACAAACATCGAATATCCTCATTCGTTTGGTTTTTCTATGCACAATTTGTGTAATGCACGTGGTATATGAAGCGGCATCAGGCTCCTGCACTGCGGTGCTACAAATCACTCGAGGACATGTACGATCGCTCACTCTGGGCAAAGTCCAGTGTGCACGCAATTGAAAGTACCTGTTGAATTGGACAAAGTCGGCGGGAGAAACGATTGCAGACAAAAACAGCACGTACGAAGATGACATGTAAAATCGTTGTGAACGGTGCATTCTGGCAGATAGCACACGACATAGGCCCGTGGGCCAACAACGTCGTCGAATGTCAGAGAAGCAATCAGCGAGGTCAGGTGCACACAGTTTTTTAAGATGACGGTACAAGTGGTGCAAAACAACATGTGTGTCGGAACACATCTTGCTTTCATGCATGCGGTTTGGAGATATCTCGAAATGTCATTAGCACGTTTGCTCAGAGCAACAGTTATTAGCGTAGACTTAGCCGGAGTGGATCAACACGCCCACTCACACGGCGTGATGTAGACTTAGCCGGAGTGGATCAACACGCCCGCTCACACGGTGTGATGTCGCCGAGAGGAAGTCGAAACGACTCACGCACGGCAGTGCCGTGTCGTGTTCATAGATGGCGCCAGGTGCGTGTTTCAGCCGTAACCGCAGTCGGCCAGTTCCACGATAAATCGACCAGGCAAATGGTAATTGTCAACCCTCATGGCACAGATTTTGAGCACAATGGGTGTACAGGGTTATCTTATGCCCTGAATCCACCTGTGGACATTTTACTTCGATTAGGTCAACGGTTCAGAAGTTATAGCCTCGGGCATTTCTGGAAGGTAACGCTGCAAGGTTATGTTCAATGGCTGATAACTAAGTTAATTATGAGTCAAAATATAAATATCCAGACATGTTGAAGTCGCAAAGATTCAAGAAATCCAATTCTGGCAATATGTGTAATGTGTGATGAATAATAAAAGAGTTACCCCTATGACCTCAGGTGACGTGACCTCCGGTGACCTCGATGCCCGTGAAACTTTACTTTTTATAATTGACACGATGGAAAGACCATATTTTTGTTTGGCATATAACAAATACAAATAATAGCGTTTTTGCTACACATGTTCGTTTGGAGAGCGCAAACATTATCATATGTGAATATTATCGAGAATTGAAATTCTAACTCGGCCAGGCCGCGCTGTCAGCAGAGCCCAGGCCAAGAAAGTGCCCCTGGCTTGATGGACAAGGTCCAAGCGTTTGAAAAGGGCCCTCCGGCTTGCCGGAAAAGGCCCTGGGTCGTCAAATAGGGCCCCTGAAATGACGGGGGCCCTAGTTGCCGCAGTGGATCTCGGGCCGTCAGAAAGGCCCTTCGGACGACGGAAGTGGCCCAAGTTGTTGAAAGAGGGCCTCCGGCCTGCCAGGGGAGGCCCTGGGTCGCTAAGGAGGTTCCCTGCGCCGACGAAGAGGACCCCTAGCCATTAGAGGACCCAGGTCGTTGGGAGAGCCCAGAGCCGGCATGCAGATCCCTTGGGCCGATGAGGGCCGGAACCGCACAGGGGCCCCTTGCATGATAGAGGAGGCCCAAACTTTTGAAGAGGAGATTCCGACCGGACGGAAGGTGTGTTGAGCCGTGGAAGAGGGTCTCTGAGGGTCTATGAGGGTCTCTGAGGGTCTCTGAGGGTCTCTGAGGGTCTCTGAGGGTCTCTGAGGGTCTCTGAGGGTCTCTGAGGGTCTCTGAGGGTCTCTGAGGGTCTCTGAGCCGACGGATGGAGTCCCGGGCCGGACGTGCAGAGACACTGGGTCGGCTTTAAATTACGCTGGGTTTCAGAGCTGATGGCGGTCCTCAGGCCGATACAGAGACCCCGATCTTTGAGGACGATCCGGGCTGACGCGGAGCGTTCCCGCTGCTACGTAAAGGGCTTCTAAACCCATGGAGGGGCCCGGGCTGCTACGCAGTAGTGGCGTTTCCAAGTGGTGAAGGGGTACCCGCTCCCTGTCGAGTCCAATTGAGCCCTCCAGGCGACCGCCCTGAGGGGCAGAAACGTAGCAGAAGAAATGTTGAAGTACATCTAATAGCTTGTGTGGTAAGTGCCCTTGACACGTGAAGAGGTCCACCCTGAGGGTTAGCAAGGGCCGTGAAGACAAGAGAGGACCCGCTCGAGAGCTGGAGTGCCTTTACTTTGGAAAGAGCAGTTTCAGCTTGAATTGACTCCTAACGGCTGAAGAATAAACAGGCACGTGAGGGTCTGAGAAGGCTGGGATGCTCTTTGGGTCTGAAAGGGCACCTGAGGGAGGAACAGGACCCATGCGAGCTGTAGAGGACTAATGAGGGCCCATCTCAGATCTGAAATTCCCCGAGATGAGAGCTAGACAGGACTATTGGGAACTGTGATGGGCCCCTACAAATAGGAGAGAGCCTTGAGTGATGCAGAGGATCTCCTGAGAGTCAGAGAGGACTAGACTGGGATTCTTCTGATGCTGAGAGCGGCCCCTAATGAATGAACAAGGCCATCCGAGAGGAAAAAAACCTTGTTGGCTGGCAATTGAGGTGAGGAATACCGACGGCCAGTCTCAGAGCTAGAATGCTTTTGATACCACGAGAGCTGTCGACGACTAGGAAGGATCCCTAGCAGCATGAGAGGGCCTTTGAGGGTGAATAGAGTTCCCTGATATCTAAGAAGAGTCCCTAGGTCAATGATTGTGAGGAGTACTGAGGGTCAATGTCAGAGCTAGAAGCCCTTGAATTTAGAGAGACTGTCAATAACTGGGAAGGGCCCTAACAGCTGGAGGGGACCCCTGACGATTGCAAATGGTCACTGAGAGCTAGAGGGGACTGGACTGGGATGCCCAAGAGGCTTGGAAGGGGTCCCTATGAGCTGAACATGGCCCCTGAGAACTAAGGAGTCCCTAAGAGCTAGCAATCGTTGTGAGGAATACTGAGAGTCAACTCCAGAGCTAGAATGTAATTGCCAGCCCGAAAAAAAAACTTGAGGAGTAGGGAGGTCCCCTGAGAGCTAGAGCGCTGAGCTGTGCGAGAGCTGTGCGAGAGCTGTGCGAGAGCTGCGCGAGAGCTGTGCGAGAGCTGTGCGAGAGCTGTGCGAGAGCTGTGCGAGAGCTGTGCGAGTGCTGTGCGAGAGCTGTGCGAAATCTGTGATGCTTTTGAGGCTTGGAAGGAACACTGGGGGATGAACAGAGCCACCTAAGAGCTAAGGGGAGTTCCGAGAGCTGGCGATGTTTGCGAGAAATTGTGAGGCCTGTCTCAGAGCTGCTTTGTCACGAAGGAAGAGGTGAAGAAGGTCACTGCAAGCCTCGCAGGTCGCTTTACGAAAGCACTCGCCGTCAAGGGAACACAAAAATGTCACAGGTTCTCGCCTACTGATGTTACGACTGTTTTCCTACATGTATTGTGACAATACATATGGTCGACAATACTATTTTCGAACGACGAGGAGCGCGCCGTGAAAATGTCACGATAGGTGGACAAAGACGAGCTGGACACGAGACAGAAAGACAAGCTAGACAAAGAAAGACAAAGACAAGCTAGACACGAGACAGAAAGACAAGCTAGACTAAGAAAGACAAAGACAAGCTAGACACGAGACAGAAAGACAAGCTAGACAAAGAAAGACAAAGACAAGCTAGACACGAGAAAGAAAGACAAGCTAGACACGAGACAGAAAGACAAGCTAGACAAAGAAAGACAAAGACGAGCTGGACACGAGACAGAAAGACAAGCTAGACAAAGAAAGACAAAGACAAGCTGGACACGAGACAGAAAGACAAGCTAGACAAAGAAAGACAAAGACAAGCTAGACACGAGACAGAAAGACAAGCTAGACAAAGAAAGACAAAGACAAGCTGGACACGAGACAGAAAGACAAGCTAGACAAAGAAAGACAAAGACAAGCTAGACACCAGACAGAAAGACAAGCTAGACAAAGAAAGACAAAGACAAGCTAGACACGAGACAGAAAGACAAGCTAGACAAAGAAAGACAAAGACAAGCTAGACACGAGACAGAAAGACAAGCTAGACAAAGAAAGACAAAGACAAGCTAGACACGAGACAGAAAGACAAGCTAGACAAAGAAAGACAAAGACAAGCTAGACACGAGACAGAAACAATCGGTGCACATATGAACCATTGTTTTGTTACCGCAGCTACTTCCAGATTTGTGTGTTGATCTGTCTTTGGACAGATTACAAAAACTTTGGATCGTTTCCATGCCCTCAATTATTCAAACGGTATTTCGATGCACTTCTGACGGGCATGGTTGTAAGATGATGTACCTCCTTATTTCTCAGTTGGATACATGTTTGCTCTAAACATACAATGATCGTGTTGTCATGGTGAATACATTGCCCTCATGAATCCCTACGGATCTTGTTTTCTATGAGAATGCAAGCATTAACAGATGTCAGAAAGTGTTCTCGGCGAACGAAATTGAGACGCATTTACTTAGCGAAATTCCTGGATGTAACAAAACACAGGCTACTGGTGCCGAACACAGTCCAGTTGAGGCCAATGGCCACTTCTGACATCAGCAGGCGCCTTTTATCTCATATAGATAACTGGATATTGGAGGTAAATAAGTACTTTAGAAGACATAAATCTACACAATGCCAGAGAATACTGTGCTATGTGTTATCAAACCGCACCTCGATTTTGGACGGAGAGACGGGCGAGTTAGTAGCTTCAGTCTTCGAAATACTTCAAATATGGTAAAGTTTGTGCTCTTCGAACGAGGATTTATAGGAAAAACGCCTATTTTTTATTTGCCATATATCAAGCCAAAACATGGTCCTTTCATTCTGTCAATTAAAAACAAAATCATGGGCATCAAGGTCACTGAAGTTCACGTGACCTGAGGTCATGCGGTAACTCTTTTATTATCCATTACATATTATTCATATTGCCAGAATTAGATTCCTTGAACCTTTGCGAGTTCTAAAATGTCTGGACATTTATATTTTATCGATAATTAACTTAAATATCGGCCACCGAACATAACCTTGCACCGTGACCTTCCAGAAATACCTGAGGCTATAACTCCTGAACCGTTGACCTGATCGAAGTAAGATTTACAAAGGTGGATTCATGGCAGAAGATAACCCAACATGCCAATTTTGCTCAAAATCTGAGACATGAGGGTGCCGGGCCCTGGTCGACCTGTCGTGGAATGCCTGAACAATACGGCTGAAAAGGAGACGAGACCACCACACGCCAAAGGAGACGAGACCACCACACGCCAAAGGAGCCGAGGCCACCACACGCCAAAGGAGCCGAGGCCACCACACGCCAAAGGAGCCGAGGCCACCACACGCCAAAGGAGCCGAGGCCACCACACGCCAAAGGAGCCGAGGCCACGCCAAGGAGCCGAGGCCACCACACGCCAAAGGAGCCGAGGCCACCACACGCCAAAGGAGCCGAGGCCACCACACGCCAAAGGAGCCGAGGCCACCACACGCCAAAGGAGCCGAGGCCACCACACGCCAAAGGAGCCGAGGCCACCACACGCCAAAGGAGCCGAGGCCACCACACGCCAAAGGAGCCGAGGCCACCACACGCCAAAGTCACGTCACGACAAACCGAACAATGTGTCACTACAGCACCACTCCAAACCACACTGGCACACTCAGCCAATGTAAGGTGCCATTACCGTGACAAAGGGCTGGTGGGCCGCGGGACTGTCCTGCTACAGGCACAAGATCAGACACCAAACCGCGAAAGGGAACTGGTGGGCCGACCGCAACAGCACTCTCTTGACAGCCTGTGAAGCTATGTATCGTGCCTCAAGCTTAATGCACCATGCCAAAGTGTCCGATCAGAATAGGTGCCACGCCGTGTGAGGGTCACTACGTCTGACATTCAGGCTAGGGTGAAAGCGGCCCTTCGGTGCGATGGACTTAGTATTGTTGTGGTGTATTTATGCCACACAATCTCTACTGTCAAAGTGGCATGAGATCCAAATCTAAAGAATCGGTGGGAAAATGAATCACACCCCACCTTGAATCTTAAAAAAAAAGCGGCGGAACCACAAGTCTGAGGCACTAGTACTCAGAAGAGAATTAATAGCGAGAGTACGCCCACATCTGAGAATGTCGTGCTCTGGTGCGGGTAGGTCACGTGGCAAATGGCATCACAAGGTGAACCAGCAGTGGCTGAGGCGGACGAAGGGCGTCCGCAGCGGTCCGATGTAGAGCTTGAGCTGCCCGCGTGGAAGAATGTCGCCGCACTCCCCTGTCTTTGAGCATACATTGTGAATACTTCCGAAGAAATATTGTGATGGCAGCTGGTGAATATCAAAAGCAAAAGAGCATATCTATCTTGGAGGAGAAAATTAGAATTTGACATGCAATATTCCAGCATGGAAAGCTGAGGAAAGTTGTCCGCAAATGCAAGACTCACCGCAAGCCCCTTCCTAGGACTAACACCCTACAAAATATCGGTGCATGAACAATGTCTGAAGGCGACAAAACTGCAGAAGTTGCCTTTGCAAGCCGGTTCTGTGGCGTATGCACCGTTGACGTCAACTTCGTTAATAACATTTGGTTTAATGACAATACTCATTTTCTGCTGGACGAGGGCATAAACACACAAAATTGCAGGATCTGTGCCAACAGCGTCCCAGATAGTGGTGGATAAGCCTACGCACTCAGAGAAGGTTACTGTATGGTGCGCCTTCAGCTCAAAAGGGATCATCAGTCCATCTTGGTTCCAGAATTGCATGGGCTCCGCTTCAGCGCTCACTTCAGCGCTTAAAGTCAAGATGTTCACTCGTTTCTGGAGTAGCGTCTGCAAGACATGCAGACCATCCCAAAGCATCATGTGAGTCCATCAAGATGGAGCCACAGCAACAAAATTAACATGGCGATTGAGTGTCTGTAGCGACACTTCAAGGGCGCTTCGTCAGCTGCGGGACACACCACCCCTGGCCGGATAATTCCCCAGACGTGACACCTTTGGACTTCTTCCTGTGGCGCTACCGCAAGAGCAAGATCTACCAGGGAAGCTTCAGGAGCCTCCAAAAGCTCAGGCCGACCATACAGTGCGAGGTCAAGGGGATCTCGGCAGACACGCGTGCCCGGGTGATGGAGGAGGTGGCCATGCGCGCGACTCTGTGTGTTAGGCGAAAGGGCGGCTACGTGGAGCATGTTCTGTAACTACTATCAAATGTTTTGAAGTAGATGGCCGTGGTTTTGTTGTATTTTTCCGCGAAATGGGGATTCGAATGATGTAACACATATATTCATGTGAACGATATTTTTCCTGCTAAGAGATGTATAATGTGTGGAATCCTTTCAGAATCACTCCACATTAAGCGAGTCGCGGATTAATTCTTCTTACCAGGTTCTGGACAGATGATATTAGACGTTGTAGCGTATTTGAACCTCCACAGGCAATAGTAGATTGAAATGGAAGCTTTCTAGATAGAAAGCCAGACTTCTCATTAAAGTTCTGCAAAAACGGCAGTTGTTCTTTTCAGCAGAGGGTTACTGGTAGGCGACATATGAAGGTGTGGGGATTGTTGCAAATCTCTGTAGTTGCACCCTCATCAATACCCCATCCGATGGAATTCCTCGTTTCAGAAGCGACTGCGTTCCACTTCATGACGACACAGTTCTTGCCGCCGCCAAGAGATGGCTCTTCTTCCGTCCAGGTCATCTCCTCACTGGTGCCATCTACCGAGAGAAATTCGCCTTCCGACATGTGGTCAGATATGCCGACGAAGACGTCGCCGTTTGTTAAGAAGTGCTGCATGAGAACTAGCCACGTGCCGAGATTGGAGACCGCAGCGAGACGAGCAGAGGCCTCCAGGGCGGTGCAGTGGCTGTCAGCTTCTTGCCAGGTGAGCGGGGAGGAAATGTGGCGGTAGCAATGGTCGTCGAGGCCGATCCATCCAGCCGGGCAGGCGCTGCGGGTGGCGCAGCGGACAGGCCCCTCGCATACGTAGCCATCGCGCCGTTCCGCACATGGACGCCTAAATAGTGTCGCATTGATCCTGCCCTCTCTGGTATTGACGCAGCTGCCGCTCCGCACGGCGTCCTGGTGTATCTTCGGCTGGAAGGCAGACGGCATTCCGTTCATGTTGATGAAGCCGTCGACGGTGTACTGCAGACCAATGTACTCACTGAGGCTCGGTCGTGATGGGTGGTGTAGAAGCCAGGCGACCTCCGCGTCATCGTCAATGGTGATGAGGTCGGAGTGGGAGTTGTTGGAGCGGCAGGCGTCGCGAGCGTCTGCCCAGTTTAGCCTGGTGGATGTCCGCCGATGGCTGTAGCAGCTGTCGCGGAAGAGGAGCCAGCCTGCGAGGCAGGGTGTGACCCGTCCTGCGAGAGCGACCCGTCCTGCGAGAGCCCCCCGGCGGGTGTAGTCGACCGGCACCCAATCTGGCTTCTTGATCGCGGTCATGGACACGTTCTCGAACAGCTGACACATGCCCCCGGTCAGGCTCAGCCCGAGGCAGTCGCCGCTGGTGGCTCTCTCGCAGGCAACAGCGCAGCTCAGGACCGAGTCGATCCCGGCCACCGACACCGCGACTCCATCCGGCGCTGAGGTGTTCCAGCTGCGGTCGTAGTAGGTGGCGGTGACGACGGCGGCACCTCCGCAGAGCACGGCCACGACACAGAGAGCAGCCATCTTCCTCGATGGCAGTGCAGCGACTGTGCGGTGCCGGAGCTTGCCAACAGCTGTTTAGGCCGGTGTCGTGGCAACGCGTGTCTTGTCGATTCTCAGAATCGTTTCAATAAAGCAACGTCGGCTGAGTTGTAGATGTAGTAGATTGCATAGACGAACAATGCATCAGCTATTTGCACACTTCAACAGTAACAATTTCCCCAGTTTTCACAAACTCTGGTATGCCATGCGATGCTTTGAAGCCACATGAGTGAACGTCATGAGTTGGTGAAACTTCAATGACAATTGTTGACGAGAAGTTGGTGTCCTTTGCATGGGTTGCAAGGACATTGAACATTCCTATTGATAGTGCACTACCATACACTTCATCCTGATAATTTGGATAATTTAAGATGTCCATGAATCCCAAATTGGCAAGGCATTTGCAACACCCAAGGGAGCTGCAAGGCAGTTTTATAATTTGTCCTGGTAGGCTCTCTAGGCATAGGGTCAGGCCCGGATACGGACGGAGTCCGGCCCACAATTTACATCGATGAATGGTCATGGGCCGGGTATGATTCTCTATTTTACTGTTCGCACTGCAACTTTTGCTTAACTTTTACTCCAACTTTAATTACAACTTTTACTGCAAAACGTTTCCTTAGCTTCAATCAATGGAATACATCAGCGGCCTAACACAAGTCCGCTGGCCATTTCTAAGACAAATCGTCAAGTTAATTGACCAAAATAACACCCAATATTTTATATTTTGACGAAATTAATTGTGTGGGTTATCCAATGCACCGAACCCAGTTATGCCATTTTTAGAAAGATCAGGTCAACGGTCAAGGAGTTATAGCCTCGGGTATTTTCGAAACGTCACCTAAAAAGGGTGTCTTTTGAGGTCTTTGAGAGTGAAGGTGACTCAGCCCTATATGATATGGATAATGAGATTAGGCACAGGCGGTGGATGGCCCTCATCGATGTACACTCGTAGTTAATTAGTTGGTTATTTGGGCTTTAGGGCGCCTCGACCAGAAAATGTGATCATTTAGCGCCCATAACGTTCATTTAGCATGCCAGCGAGGACGGTGTGGGCAGCGCTTTTATTTGTGGCCTTCATGGGGCCTTCATGTGTATGTTCTCAATTTGTGGAAAAACCTCAGAACAGAGTCCAGAATTGCTCAGAAGAATGTATGGCTGAACACATAGCTAGAGAGCCAGAGTTGCATTCACACAACTGGTAAGCCACAAAGGGTAGCACTTCCCCCAAATCCCAAAAATCTTGGTGGATGTGAGCCAGGTTTTGCCATGGCATAGGAATTTTCAGGGGCATTATTGCAGTTTAAGGTAACCACAAGACAAGCTTTACACACATTTCACTTCCATGAAACATACAAAGGTGCTACATTTGGCTAGGTTATGTTAGATTAGTTTTTTTTTGTAAGCTAGAGAAATGTCAAATTTCCTTAGGGATTTTATGAATTTATTTTTGAAGTTTTTTAATATAAAAAGTTCAGACTAGCTTAGGCTAGGTTAGGTTAGAATAGGTTTTTAGTTTGAATCAGACAAAAAATTGGTTGGAAATTTTTGATTAAAAAAATTGCTTTCAATGGTTAGGCTAGGTTAAGTTAGGTTATGCTACATCTTTTCTCTACATTTTGAATGTTACGTTCCATTCTATATTACCCAACCAACTCCAAGCCACTTTTTGGGTACCATTTTGCTACCCAACTGCACTTGCCAAAAATATGAGTGGTCACATCACGCACATTATGAACATTCATAATGCACATTATGCACATTCATATGCACATTATGCACATTCAACATTCATATGCACATTCATAAACATTGCATAAAACAATTAATTCCAAGAAATCATACATTGCCTCGGACTGCAAATTTACCTTTTCAGAAAGCCAGAGGGACCAGAAAAGTTAAATAATGGTATTAAATGGAGGATGGGGAGCCAGGGACAGGATGCACCTAACAATTCCCTGAACATTTCATAAGTGCACAAATTATGCTTGAGTGCATGCATATATATATAACACCTGCAGTCTATGTGTACTGAAAAGGCCCAGGCACCTTTTTTAAAGAAAAACATTTGCCCTTCAAAATATGGTAAGTGAAAACTTACCATAGGATTTCCCAGACAAAAGCAAGATTAAAAGTTTTGTCCATTCCTACGCTGAACCGCAATACATCACAGCAATTAATAGGACTCTCACTTCCTGCTTATTGCATTATCCGAATATATCCCATCACACAATACATGCTTATGGCTGATCCAAATCAATAACTCGAATAACCGTAAAGATATTTGGTAAAAATAGGTAGGTACCTTGTCAGGTAATACCAACTCCGGTACCCCAGGCCAAACCTGGAACCGATTCCATCCGGACAGCAACTAAGAGCTTTCAATAATTTGTTTTCGTTCAATAAAAAAAAACGCTACCCTCCGCTAACCTAATAAAGGAATTCACCTTTACCGGCCCGATCGTGTACGAATGCCCGGTCTTGGATTCAATGGATTCACCGCTCTCCAGTTCCCACTCCGGCCGGAGCTATTGAAACCATTGCCAGGAAAAGTCATGGATAATGCATTTCTTTTTGCTTCCTTGAAGAATGATATGTTCTGCATAAAATGGCATAGATAAAACCGTTTATATTTATATTCTGGAGCAGCCAGAAGCGATATACGTAAAAGATATCGGATGGATTTTCCGCATGAAAATTGCCTGAATGGTACCAAAACGTTCTTAAAACATGTTCACATTTTGCACCAAAACATACCTCCATGGAACCAGAAATTTCACTTTCTTTCCATTTTATGACTTATATTGGTTCCGAATTCCATCAATATGCGGCAATAGGTGTGTTTATGCCACTCAGACGGCGAACTTTTCCCACTCCGGAAAAATTGAGGTTTACTTGTGTTGTTCTGACAGTCCTCTAAGCTTCATTTTGATCCCATTATTAATTTCTTCCCATAATCCTGATGATTATGATCTTTTTTAATCCCCCGTAATTTTGTTGATGGTTTCCTCTAACTTATTTAAATTTTGAGTATTTTATAACAATAATTGTAATATTGGGAGCATGTGCTAATTGGACCATAATTTCCGCTCAGGTCGTGACGATATTTCCGCTTCATCCGGTCTGCGTCCGGTCTATTGTCTTCGGACGTTGGTGACAGCAAGGGCGTCGCCACCGGGGGGGGGGGCAGGGGGGGCAGTCGCCCCCCCTGTCGTGAGACTGGGGGGGCGCCGCCCCCCTGAAATTTGAGGAGGCCCCTATCCGGAAATGCACAGGAAAAAAAGTGAGCAAGGAGGCCGACGAGACATGAGAGGAGGCCTCCAAGACGTGAGAGGAGGCCCCTAATTCGAAGAAGGAGTCACCTAGGAGAAGATAGCAGGCACCAGAAATCAAGAGAGTACCAATAATTGGCACTGAGGCCCCCAGGAATGCAAAGGAGGCCCCCAGGATTGCAAAGGAGGCCCCCGTGATTACAAAGGAGGCCCCCAGGATTGTAAGATTGTAAAGGAGACCCCCAGGATTGCAAAGGAGGCCCCCAGGATTGCAAAGGAGGCCCCCAGGATTGCAAAGGAGGCCCCCAGTGATTACGAAGGAGGCCCCCAGGATTGCAAAGGAGGCCCCCAGATTGCAAAGGAGGCCCCCGATCGAAGGAGGCCCCCATGATTGCAAAGGAGGTCCCAAGGATTGCAAAGGAGGCCCCCGTGATTACGAAGGAGGCCCCCATGATTGCAAAGGAGGCCCCAGGATTGCAAAGGAGGCCATCAGGATTGCAAAGGAGGCCCCCAGGATTGCGAAGGAGCTCCCCAGGATTGCAAAGGAGCCCCCCAGGATTGCAAAGGAGGCATCCAGGATTAGAAAGGAGGCCCCCAGGATTGCAAAGGAGGCCCTCAGGATTGCAAAGGTCTCCAGGATTGCAAAGGAGGCCCTCAGGATTGCAAAGGAGGCCCCCATGATTGCAAAGTAGGCCCCATGATTGCAAAGTAGACCCCCAGGATTGCGAAGGATGCCTCCAGGCTAGCGAAGGAGGCCCCCAGGATTGCAAAGGAGGCCCCCAGGATTGCGATGGAGGCCCCCAGGATTGCAAAGGAGGCCCCCAGGATTGCAAAGGAGGCCCCCAGGATAGCAAAGGAGGCCCCCAGGATTGCGAAGGAGGCCCCCAGGATTACAAAGGAGGCCCCCAGGATTGCAAAGGCCCACAGGATTACAAAGGAGGCCCCCAGGATTGCAAAGGAGGCCCCATGATTGCAAAGGACTCCAGGATTGCAAAGGAGGCCCCCATGATTGCAAAGGAGGCCTCAGGATTGCAAAGGAGACCCCCCAGGATTGCGAAGGATGCCTCCAGGCTAGCGAAGGAGGCCCCAGGATTGTAAAGGAGGCCCCCAGGATTGTAAAGGAGGCCCCCAATTGCAAAGGAGGCCCTCAGGATTGCAAAGGAGGCCCACAGGATTGCAAAGGAAACCTCCAGGATTGCAAAGGAGGCCCACAGGATTGCAAAGGACGCCCCCAGGATTGCAAAGGAGGCCCCCCAGGATTGCAAAAGAGGCCACCAGGATTGCAAAGGAGGCCCCCAGGATTGCAAAGGAGGCCCTCATGATTGCAAAGGAGGCCCCCAGGATTGCAAAGGAGGCCTCCAGGATTGCAAAGGAGGCCCCCATGATTGCAAAGGAGGCCCCCAGGATTGCAAAGGCCCACAGGATTACAAAGGAGGCCCCCAGGATTGCAAAGGAGGCCCCCAGGATTATCAAGGAGGCCTCCAGGATTGCAAAGGAGGCCCACAGGATTACAAAGGAGGCCCACAAGATTGCAAAGGAGGCCCACAGGATTATCAAGGAGGCCCCCCGGATCGCAAAGGAGGCCTCCAGGATTGCAAAGGAAGCCGCCAGGATTGCAAAGGAGGCTCCCGTGATTACAAAGGAGACCCCCATGATTGCAAAGGAGGCCCCCAGGATTGCAAAGGAGGCCCACAGGATTATCAAGGAGGCCCCCTGGATTGCAAAGGAGGCCTACATGATTGTCAAGGAGGCTATCACATCAAATATATCACATCAAGACCTTTAATAAAAAAGAACTCGATGTCCAAAAGTTCACACCGAGATTCGATCGAATGGACCCCAGCACCGGAAAATTAAGAACAGTTCCGGCAAAAATTACCCGGAGGGCTTTTATACTCCGAAAGGTGCCATCGGCTGAAAAAAAACTCCTTCGGTGGCCGCAGTGGCATATCAAAGGGGCAAATGCCCCCTCCCTCCTAAGAGGGATATGCTCCCAAGAATCGAGCCGAGGCTTTCAAAAGTCGCGCTGGGGCCACAAAAATTCGCGTCGGTCCACCAGAATTCGCGTAGGGACTCCAAGTAAATACGGCGGGCCCCAGAAAACTCTCTCCGCCAGGCCCGAAAATCTGCAGCAGGAACCGCCAAGATCGTGTTGGGGCCACAGCTAAGTACAACGCGCCCCGCAAACTCGAACCGGTCCCACCAAATATCGCGCTCGGACCCACAATTCCCATCGGTAGTACCACAAATTTGGTCTGGGCATAAAAAATTCACGTCGGGGCTGCCAACAATTGGCGTCTAGGGCTCCACATAAGCGCCGTGTGACCCCCAAAGTCGCATCGGTATCCGAAAAAGAAAGCCGGAGCCCTCCAAAATAAGGAGGGATTCAAAAAAAGCCGGGGTAAGGAAAATGGTTCTGGAGCACCGAACATATCATCAGATGCCTTGACAAATCGCGTACGGCATCGAAAAACATACCGGAGCTCGAAGAAAATCTTGGTGAGATGGAAAAACATGGCGCCAGGAACTCGAAAAATCAGGCCGAGATTCGGAATTTAAAGAAAATTCAGAAGAGGTCCACAAAAATCGCATTGAGCCCAGATAACTGGCGTTGGGTCCCCGGAACCACGCGCCTGGACGCGATAAGTTGCGCTAAGACCCAGAAATACCGCACCGAAGACCCAAAATCGTACTGGGCCCCACAAATGTGCGTCAGAAGCACCAAATAAACACAGCGGGACCCTAAGAGCACAACGGGGACCGAAATTGTAACTGGCCCTCCAAAGCGTAGTCTCGCAAAAAAGCGACAGGGCCCTAAAACATGCGTTGCATCCATAAATAACACAGGCACACAGGGGACATGCGACCGCACAAGGACCTAAAAAGAGGCTGGGGTCGCAATCAGCAACATGGTCCCAGAACGAACAAAAATACCGGGCACTAAATAAATACATTGAGATCATTGAAAGCGCCCCGACAACTAAGAAAAATCATCGGTGCACAAAGAAGCAACAAACCCTAAAACGAGCAGGGGTTTCGAAAATGCGTTGGGCCTCGAACAAAAATGGATTGGAACCCTAAGACACATCCGTAGACGAAGAAATACGAAACGGGTCCAAAGAAGTGCACTCAGGCAGGGCCTCGGTTCGGTAGCCAACCTGGAAGCATGTTTAATCAAAGATATGAGGTGCATCAAAGCTCAGCGGGTATCCGCATTTCTTCATCATAAAATATGGGAAGTAGGGAACTAGTGATCGAATTTAATTAATCGAATTTTCGCAGCCAACGCCCATACAAAGCATTTCATCACGTCAGATAAGGCGCAAGTCTATCATGTGGCAGCAATTAGCAAAGTGTAGGAGGCCCAGCAGAATCCGTAGCATCGCACGAAGTGTGGCGAATGCGCCGAATGCGCAAGATGGGTATGCACGTGCACTAACGCTGGTGTCGTGGCGACCGGGCACTATGAACTGGAATGTCTGAAATTGGTAAATTTTACATTTTAAAGTGAGCTGCTTAGGTGTAATTTCAGCGGTGCAAGGTGACTTATCAAGGGATACCAAAAGAATACATTCGAACAGGGTGGGGGAGCCAGGGTTGAAATCCGACGAATCAGAAACGATAGTGGTAGATTAGGACCCTCGACCGGATAATTTAGTTGGTCACTAATTATGTTACATAAAAAGGTCCCCTTTGACAAAATAGTGGTCGAAATCGGAAGACTTTTTATTGAGTAGGTGGACCCCTCCAAATACGTTTGCCCCCCTCCCCTTGACGCAAATATAAGTACGTCACTGGTCCCCCAATAATTTTCAGAAACATACGCGCATGGAGCAAAGCCAACATTGAGGGGCAAATTCCCCCTCACAAGCATACAAAACAACACCGATGCCAGATATTAAATGAGAGAAATGAAGTTTTTAAATGTATTTTCTTCCTACACAATTGTCTTCTGTGATTACAGCCTGTATGATTAGAGCTTCCCAGTTTCAATACCTTCTCAACGACATAATTTACAAAACGGTACAGCACAGTGAAAACCATGGGCGTGACTGCGTGGAATTTGAAGGTTTTGCATTATTTGTGCATTGTCATTGTTACATTGTTGCATTGTCATTGTTACATTGTTGCATTGCCATTGATGCATTGTTGTTCAATGCTTGTTCTTGCCCTGAATTTATTCGCGGAGGATTTATGACTTTAGCTTCTGTGCCAAGTGCCTTGCAGTGAGCACCAAATGTTATAAAAATAAATAAATTCCTAAGATGATCAGAAAACCAATTCAATCCACTTCTCGTTGTCACCTTCGCGAAATTGTCGTCCTGGGACTGAGAAATTATCGTTTAAGCTTGTTTATGAGATCAAGCTGGTGGGAATGACTAACAGTAGTGATGAACCTAGCGATATTCAGTTAAATTTGGTGGACATAGAAATGGGTTGATCAATGGGAGATATCTTTAAGATATGCTCAGCACCAGCCCCACCAGCCCGCTGTAATCTGGAGGCCAGCGGGAAGATTCTTCTCGTCGATAAAGCATAAAGATATTGGTTTGTTTTGGCACTGACGTATTTATGCACGTTTGCTTATTTATACCCTGGTATGACTCAGTTCTCAGCGAAAAAAAAAGATTCTTGGTATTGCGCTTTGCGTAAATGATGCACATGCCAAGAACAAACAAGACATCAATATGAAGCCATGTTCCCCATTCTAGAACCATACTAAGAGCCTAAAAAATCAATAGGAGGCCCTAACACAGTGGAGGCCCCCTTTCGGGAGCAGGAGGCCCCCTATCAATATTGCCCCCCCTGGAAGAATTTCGTGGCGACGCCACTGTCCACAGTACCTAAGTGCCGAACACGCACAGATAATCGGCTGAAACTTTGCATGCGTTCTAGGAATAGCCGATGCGTTGGTTCAAACTTTATGTTTGGGTGATCCAGGTTCACCGAGATATTCGACGTTAAATTCGGATTTTGCTTCTGAAAATGAGATTTGTATTCATCTTTTCAGGATTGTCTGTAGGAAAACCAATAAGAGGTATCGAAAAACAAATGGCATATTCTCGAAACCAATGGCATATTCTCGATAAGCAATTGATCAAATACAATTTGAAAAATAGTCCAGATCTGTGTGACCTCGAACAAGGCGAGGATACGAGGTCAATTTGACAATATTTTTGTCGAATTAATAAAAAATTCAACATCCGTAACGTATGTTATAGAGCACTATCGTATCTATCAGTGCACAAATATCAGCTTCAAATCTTATACTGCGGTTCCGTTTTTATCAATGAAAACGTAGCCGGGGTTCACACTTTTTACCGCGCTGCGTTGGCTGCAACTGAACAAGCGGTCGCGGCCCGAAACTAGGTTGCTTCCACTCCAGCTGGACCGTGAACTATCAGTCATACAATGCAACTTTTTATTTAATATTAGAAGCTCAATAACAAGGTAAACGATGCCGTTTTCCGTATCTTTCCATATGGCGTATAACAAAAGTTAGTGGGGTCAAATTGACCCCCCAGTGGTGCGTGGTGGTGAAATCTGCTGGGAGTACGAGGGTTAATAACTATTAGGGCAAAGATAGTTAGTTATGTACCTAATTCTTTCTGGTTTTTCTAACAACTTTCAGGAAAGAAAAGTATTACATAAGTTGCATTAAAATAGTTAAGGTCAGATACTCAAAATATGTTTTAATTGAAAGGCTTCTTACAGGGGCAGCACATCTAAGATAAATACCTGCATATATGAAAACTATGAAAGCACAAAACATGTATGGACTTACATTTTGCCCTATTTTTAGAGAATAAATCCTTTATGGAAAGTTGACGCTTTATATCTACTCGTATAGCGATAGCTCTGCCTCTTGCTGTAGGAAGAAGGAATAATGGATAAATAAGCAAGTGCAGGCATGACACAATCATGTATTCAATGAAACAAAAACCTATTAGATTTGGATAGCTAACAAGAGAAGCCTTAACTTGTTACCTAGTTTTTGTGTTTGTTGGGGGGGCTAATTTGTACTGTTAGCCCCCCCCCAGATTTGATTGGGGGGCTAAAGCCCCTTTTGCCCCCCCCCTGGATCCGCCAGTGAGTGGTGTCGGTAGCGTTCTTTGTGGACCTCAGGGTGTTGTAAGCACGCTGTTAACCCCTCACAGGGGAGTTCGGAGTCGCAAACACCCGTGGTGGGTGTCAGCCCAATGACACCCCAAGGCAGGGGTTGTAACACCCCATTCCGCTAACTCCATTACCGGGTGTAGTTTCGCCAAAGCTGGGTGTAAAACACCTCATATACGCTTATATAAAAGGTGTCAACTTGCGCTTGTGCTTTCGTAGTTCAATTCCTTGCGCCGGCGTGAGCTGCTGGCGCGCAGTCCAGAATGTGAACCGTGGCAGATCGGGCGCCATATTTGTTTCGACTCTGCCTGCCTGCCTGAGCGCATGGAAGAAGAGTTCGCAGTCGTCTCTACATTCAGACGAATTTCGTCGTTCGTTCTCCATTCAAGTGAGTGAAGAGAGCAAGCAGAACTGTAAGAAGAAGTTAAGAGAGCAAGCAGAATTGTGCAGAGCAAGCACAATTCTGAACGCGTTCTTTATGAAGGATACTTGAGCTTGGGCATTGCCAATGCTTCAAAGAACAAGGGAAACATTCGTTTGTCTTGCCAGCATCCCTCGTTATGCGTACAACTTGACTTATGGATTGCGGTAGTAGGTATACCTGCAGTGACGGCGGCGGCATGGATTTCTGGATAGGAATGGCAGGGGAATTTGGTCGATTGTGTGCATACGGCGCCATAGGCGGAATACTAAATTAACTTAATTAGGGGGCGAGTGAACACGTCTTCCACATCCCAGGCCGCGGCAAGGCCCACGTCTTAGAAACAGGTATCGATTTCTGAAGATCATCGATGGACATAATCATGTCAAATCTTATAGAATTGTCACTATATCGATTTCTGAAGATCATCGATGAGCATAATCATGTCAAATTTTGTAGAATTGTCACTATATCGATTTCTGAAGATCATCGATGGACATAATCATGTCAAATCTTATAGAATTGTCACTATATCGATTTCTGAAGATCATCGATGAACATAATCATGTCAAATTTTGTAGAATTGTCACTATATCGATTTCTGAAGATCATCGATGAACATAGTCATGTCGTTTATGCATAATCATAATTACATATTATCATAATAATAATAGAACATAATCATGTCACTCACGGTTCTGCTCTTGTTCTAAACGGACGTGTTCGCGCGACTCCGAGGCCTGGGGAGGACTGGTTGAGGACATCGAGGAGAAAAAAAAAGATTAGACCACTAGTGATTAAGATAAGCTTTTGTGCTTATTTTGTAGACAGCTTGTGGCTTTTAATCTGTGTGTAGGTATTATAAGTTAAGTCAGGGAATATTATTTTTTCTTACAGTTCACTTCGTCTTATAGTGAATATTGTATACATTGGATAACCTTAAAATTGTGGAGTTCACAGTGTAGTTTCGTTCATAAGATTAGTCGTTTTTTTATTCTGTAGATAGCTTGTTGCCTTCTTTCATGTGTGTAGATATTATAAGTTAAATTATAGAATACTAATTCCTTCTTAACATAATATATTTAGTCTTGTGGTATATAGTGTTTACTTGAGATACCTTCGGGTGCAGCGGCCACGTGGCTTAGGTTTCTGTTGGCATAACGGAATAAGTTTGTGTCCGCTTGGTGTTTAAGTTTAAGATAAAGTTTAAGATTAAAATAGTGAGCTTAAATTACATCAGGTAGCTTCTAGAGTTATCGCTCGGCAACGTGAATGCTTTGTAGGCGGGTGGCGCGGCCTCGTGGCTTAGGTTTCTGTAGTGTAGAGGAATAAGCTGGTTTCTTTTTGGTGTTTAAGTTTAAGATAGAGTTTAAGACTAAACTGATGAGCTTAAATTACACTAGGTATATGTTCATATACTGGTGTAATTGTAGAGGTATCTAGGCTTTTCTGGATTATATTAGTATTAGTTTCGTTTAGTTGTAGTTTGAAGCTGGTGGGAGTCGGGATAACTAAGATTTTCTTTACTTAGTTTACTTTGTGTAAGCAGAGATATATTTTGTCGTTTATTCAGTGCAAGTGTTACTAGATCAGGCGTTAAAGTACAATAAACTAGATATCTCTTCACTGCTCGGTTACATTAGTTGCTAGCTAGCATTATAACTCGCGCGATGCGAAGCGAGCGCGTCTTGCTGATATGGAAAGGGTCCGTGCGGCAGCCCGCCAAGGAGCGGACAAGCCTGCTCCTGCCAGCCCAGCCAGTCCTTCGCCGCGAAGGCGCTTGGATAGTCCGTCCGTTGGTTGGTTATTGGTTTTCGAACGTCGACCGTTGAGTCATGTAGCGTCGCAATCTCCACGCCGATTGGTCGCGGGCGAAGAGTAGCGACGGTGAGACTCGAACCCACAACCTTTCGATTGTGAGACGAGCATCTTACCCGACCACTCGTCCCTGGATAGTCCGTCCGGATCTCCAGCTCTGGGGAATAGTCCACCTCCGAAAAAATGCGCCCTCCACCTCCGCCCTGGGCGAATGCTCTCCAGACTTCCTCCTCGCCCCGCCGACGAGTGGAGGCCCCGTCCCGCGCACCGGCCCCGAGGGGGAACCTGTGGGTGTGGATCCCCCTCCATCGGCCTCCCAGACCGATTCCTCTCAGGCGCCGTTGCTGCGTGTTGAGAAGCGTGTGCTACCCTGGGCGGGATCGCCCCCGGAGGGTGGTTCGCAGACATCGCGGCCGCGGACATCCTCGCTGGGGGTGAATCCAGGAGAGTACGTTCGACCTCCGAAGGCTCGAGAAGACAGCCAATTTTAGTGGAGCACTCTAGTCAGCTCTTGTCGGCGACGTCGCCTTTTTAAACTGTTTTACTGCCCTTAACTAGCATTTTAACGCTTCTCATTTTACAATGAAACTGCAGAGGGGTTTGTACAAACATGGCCGACCTCGAGACAGTTTTAAATCAGCATTGCCCGATGGTTGTGTGTCTCCAAGAGACTAAGTTGACCCCACACTCCTCTCTCCGACCAAAAATTATTCTGTTTTAGCGAAAAACAGGGCATCGGAGACCGTTGTACACGGAGGTGTACCAGTCTGTAAACTCTCGCGGTCGAGCTGTGGAGAGTTATATTCTGGACGAAGCCCCCTGCTTTTCAAACACTGGTGCAGCCACCCACTTCACTCTTCCTTCTGGTCTTACATCTGCGATTGACTTAACACGCGCCCTGGAGGGCCTCTGAAAATTACGCGCACTGGAAGGGGGGGGCGGATTCCGCCCCCCTAAGATCTCGTCTCCTATTAAAGCTGGAGAAACGAAATTCGCAGGGTGGATGGGTACGGCAGTGAACTCTATTGTGTGCAAATGTCATGACCTTAGGTCAATATCTTCACCGTCAAATGAGGTCACATTTGTAAAAATTTTCTTGTTTTGCGTTGCTTGGCTTGTCATTGTTATGGATCGCTGTGATTGTGTTTAAATGCTCCAAAATGGGCATCAATGATGTTTTGGACATTCCTAATGATGCAATACAGATGCTAGACCCGACATTTGACCTCAGGTCACCTATATAGCAGCACTTTATCAGGTTAGTTACCTGTTCCAGTTACCGGAACCGGGTCGCCCGCCCGACTGCTCCGTCGGGCAGCTCGGCGCAATCGGCTTCGCGAAGAAAGGAGTAAGTACATGAATAAAGTATGTAAACGTAATGACAAACAGTACACAACGACAAACAGTAGTGCATTTATGACAACATTCCAGTTGACCAAGTTTGGTTCCATTAACCTGTCATGAACTTGACCTGACTTAACCTCGGTGACCTAACATGACCTTGAAACTATATAGCATATCAATATACATCAAACAAGTCGCTAGTGTTGCCAAGAACACTTCCCTTTTGCGGATATACGGGAAGCGCATCAGCGCCGATTTTTGTGGTCTGGCGCTACGATTTTTTTTATTTAACGGCCCCTAACTCGAAACATTTTCGGCCGATTTCCATTTTCTTGCTTTAAACGACGCGGCGGTCATTTCTAAGCAAGTACACAAAAAATGGCATATATCGACCGGTAAAATCTGGAGTTATGTACGAAAAACCAGACGGGTGGGCGGATTTCGCACCCCTCCCCCTCCAGTGCGCGTGTTAAGTCTTGTAAGCCCGTCTCTGGCGCATTATATGACGTGGTCGGCTTCCGAGGACCCACTTTGTAGCGACCATTTCCCTATTTTGATTCAATACAATGACAGCGCGATGCTTGGCTCCAAACCTGAACGGTTGAACTTCAAGAAAGCGGACTGGGGAAATTCGATGAAAATGTGGAAGCTTGCTTACCATGTAACGCTGGTGGCTATGCCCTCTCGGTGGAACAGTTTACATCCATGCTTATTCAGTCCGCCGATTCCTCCATTCCATGCACTTCTGGTGTTCTACGGCGATCACCAGTTTCATGGTGGTCAACAGAATGCCGTGACGCTATACGCGCACGTTAGCGAACATCTAAAACATTTAACAGACATTGCGACCGGCCAAACTTGATTGCATTCCAAAAGGCACGAGCCTTAGCACGCCGAATAATGCAGGAAGCGAAGCGGAAGTCATGGAGGGAATATGTCTCTACTGATAACCGTATACCCCAACGGTGGTAGTGGTGGTGGTGGGGGGGGGGGGGGATTGCGTGCCTCAAGGATCCGGCGGCCGGACCACCGGGAAGCCGGGGAGGGGTCAGACGAAGAGTGCCTCACTCGTCCTCCCATCCATACGCTCCCATTCCAATGCCAATCCCAGCTCAACATCCATGTCCTTCACCTAGCCTTGCAACACCAGCTATCTCTACTATGAGCAGGTAGTACAACTTCCTCGGTCCTGCCCGGACCAGCTCAGTTTTATTTGGGTAGTCGCGCCCCCACGGCCCGTCCTCCGGGGTTGACGAAGTCCTGGAGGCTGAGGTCCCCCGTCGTACGGTGCTAGTTGTGACGGGGAGCAACACACGTCTTTGGTTCCGATATCCCGGAGGGGCGGGCGGGTCCGTAGGGCCCCATACGGGTCAAGCGACTAGTCGCCTCGGGCTGGTGGTCTGGGTTTTTCCCAGTGTCTGCCTGCCCGACTGGCTGGGGTTAAGGGGTGGGCGGCGCTGTTAATCCGGTCGGGGTGGTGAGTCTCTCTCACCCGGTCGTACGAAGGCACCGCCCACCCCATATAACTCCTCGGGCGCCTGACGTCCTCCCGTCCGCGGGACACAAGCGTCCCCCCTGTAGGGCCCCTGTGTGGTGGGGTGCCACCGGGATTTGAATGCACAACACAAACTCATGGCAAACCCAAACCTAAAAACAACTCCTGGCCCCTCTAGTAAAAGCCAGACTGGCTGACCACTTGGCGGGGGTCGGCGTTCGAATTACCGGCAGAGCAGTGACAACATAGAACACCACGCTCCCCGTATTTTGATATTCATGGTCTCACAGGGTCCAAAGCAGCTTGCGAGCTTGTCGCCCTTCCAGCGGCGTGATGGATGTGACCGATTTGGTACGGTGCTCAAATGTGAGAAGTTGAGAGACGGCGCACTCGAGGTTGAGTTTAGAAGTGCAGAAGAGGCAAAAAGGGCACTAACAGCTACAGAGTTTGCGTACACGATCAGGGACCGCGACGGAAGGCGCGATTTAGTTATCCCAATGTCGGTGGTACCACACCAGACAAAAAACTATGTGAAGGGTATTATTAACTGCTATGTTCTTCAGGACGTCAACGACGAAAACATTACGGAGGGACTGCAGGAATACAGAGTGACTGATGCCGGGCGTATACGTGTGCGGAAAGGCACCACAATGATTCCAACAAACAACATCATTTTTAACCGTCCTGACTTACCAAGTGACATTCGTGTGGGGTATGCCAAGGTTAAAGTCAGTGTTTTTATCCCAAACCCCATGAGATGCTATCGCTGTCAGAGGTTCGGTCACACTAGACAGCACTGTAGGAATCGCCCAGTCTGTTGACAATGTTCGTCACCCGACCACGAAAACGAACAGTGCAGTGCTGACAGACCATGGTGCACCAACTGTGGCAGCGACCAAAAACCACATGCGACGTATGACCGACTATTCCCAACTTACCTAAAGGAGAAGGAGATCATCTGAATGAAAGTCATAAGAAACCTGAGCTTTAGAGACGCCAGAGCCGAATATCACCGAAGCCATCCGAAAATGTCTTACTCGTGTGCCGCCAACATCAGCATCAGTGGCGCAACCAGGATTTCAGTTCGGGGGCAGGGTTGGAGAGCGGGCCCCTCGCAAGCGGGCCCCCTCCAGAGAGGTTCCAGAGAGCCCCTGGTTCAAGACAGGGCCCAGTCGAAGCGGGCCCCTGGTTCTAAGCGGGCTATGTCAATGGGGCCCCTGAATCAAAATGGGCCCGGTTCGAGGCGGGCCCTGGTTAAAACGGGCCCCCGATTTTCAGTTGGTTCAAGGGCCCCTGATTCGGCCACAGATCCGCTTCGCGCCCTAGCCAGGGCTCGGGCGGGCCCAAAATTTCGGGAGGGGGGCATGGCCCTGCCCCCTGTTGTACTGATCAGCATCGGCACACGACATGCTTCTCCACAGTCCCAGGGAAGTAGAGCTGCAGACCTTGTCACGCAGCTCATTGCTCTCCTCGAATCTTTTTGTGTGGCACCACTGACGATCGCAGGACCCTCGCACTCAGTGGCGACGCCACGAAATTCTTCCAGGGGGGGGGGAATGTTGAAAGGGGGCCTCCTGCTCCCCGAAAGGGGCCTACACCGTGTTAGGGCCTCCTACTGTTTTTTAGACTCTTCCTATGGCTCCAGAATGGGAAACATGATTTCATATTGATGTCTTGTTTGTTCTTGGTATGGTGCATCATTTACGCAAGACGCAATAGCAAAAAGTTTCTTTTTTCGCTGAGAACTGAGCCACACAAGGGCATAAATCAGTAATATGTGGATAAATACCTAAGTGTAAAAACAAACCAATGTCTTAATGCTTTCTCGACCAGAAAAATCTTCCCGCTGGCCTCTAGATTGCAGCGAGCTGGCGGGGCTGGTGCTGAGCATATCTTAAAGATATCTCCCATTGATCATCCCACTTCTATGTCCACCAAGTCTAACTGAATATAGCTAGATTCATCACTACTGTTAGTCATTCCCACCAGCTTGATGTCATAAGCAAGCTTAAACGATCATTTATCAGTCCCAGGACGACCATTTTGCGAAGGTGACAACAAGATATGGATTGAATTGGATTTCTGATCGCCATCTTAGGGATTTCTTGATTTTTTAAAATAACATTTGGTGCTGGTTGCAAGGCACCTGGCACACAAGCTAAAATAATAAAACCTCAGCGAAGAAATTCACAGCAAGAACAAGCATTGAACAGCAAGCATAAATGACAATGCGACAATAAATCAATGGCAATGCATAAATAATGCAAAACCTTCAAATTCCACGCCGTCACGCCCATGGTTTTCGCTGTGCTGTACCGTTTTGTAAATGACGTCGTTGAGAAGGTATTAAAGCTGGGAAGCTCTAATCATGCATGCTGTATTCACAGAAGACAAGTTTGTAGGAAGCAAATGCATTAAAAATACACCATTCCTCCCATTTTATATGGGCATCGGTGTTGTTTTGTATGCTTGTGAGGGGAATTTGTCCCCTCACTGCCCCATGGGCGTATGTTTCTAAAAAGTATTGGGGGACCAGTGGCGTACCTATATTTGCGTTAAGGGGGAGGGGCAAACGTATTTGGATGGGGTCCACCTACCCCATTAAAAAGACCAGATTTCGACTACTATTTTGGCAAAGGGGATCTTTTTAAATAAAATAATTAGTGACCAACTGGATTGTCCTGTGGAGAGGCCTAATCTACCACTATCGTTTCTGATTCGTCGGATTTCAACCCTAACTCCCCCACCCTGTTCCAAGGTTTTCTTTTGGTATCCCTTGATAAGTCACCTCACACTGCTGAAATTAGACCTATACAAATCACTTTAAAATGTAAAATTTCCCAATTTCAGACATTCCAATTCATAGCGCCCGGTCGCCACGACGCCAATGTTCGTGCACGTGCACACCCATCTTGCGCATTCGGGGCATTTGCCACACTTCGTGCGATGCTACGGTTTCTGCTAGGCCTCCTACGTTTTGCTAGTTGCTGCCACATGATTGCGCCATATTTGACGTAACGGAATGCTTCGTATGGGCGTTCGCTGCGAAAACTCGATTAATTAAATTCGATCATTAGTTCCCTACTTCCCACATTTTATGGTGGTTAAGAAATGCGGATACCCGCTGAGCTTTGATGCACCTCATACCTTTGATTAAATATGCTCCCAGATTGGCTAACGAACCGAGGCCCTGTCTCAGTGTTCTTTTTTGGACCCGTTTCGTCTTGCTTCGTCTACGGATGTGTCTTAGGGCTTCAATCCATTTTTGTTTGGGGCCCAACACATCTTCGAAAGCCCTGCTCGTTTTAGTTTTTTTTTGTGCACCGAGGAATTTTTTTAGATGTCGGGGCGTTTTCAAAGATCCCGATGTGTTTATTTAGTGCCCGGTCTTTTTGTTCGTGTTGGGACCATGTTGCTTTTTGCGTCCCCAGCCCCTCTTCTTCAGGCCCTTGTGCGGTCACATGGCACCTGTATGCCTTGAGAACTTCCGGTGTATTTCCTTTAGAGCTCCCGGTATGTTTATTTAGGGCTGAAACGCATGTTTTAAGGCCTTGCCACTTTTTGCGGGACTCTGGAGGGCCAGTTGCATTTTCGGCCCCGTTGTGCTCTTAGGGTTCCGCTGTGTTTATTTGGTGCTTCTGACGCACATTTGTGGGGCCCCAGTACGATTTTGGTGCATCGGTGCGATTTTTTCTGGGTCCCAGCGCGACATATCGCGCCCAGGCGCGTGGTTCCGGGGACCCAACGCAAGTTTTCTGGGCTGAACGCGATTTTTCTGGATCTCTTCTGAATTTTCTTTAAAGTCCGAATCCCGGCCTGATTTTTCGAGCCCCTGGCGCCATATTTTTGTATCTCACCTCGATTTTTTCGAGCTCCGATGTTTTTTCGGGGCCGTACGCGATTTATGGAGGCATCTGATGATATGTTCGGTGCTTCAGAGCCATTTTCCTGACCCGGGCATTTATATTTTGGAATCCCTCCATATTTTGAGTGCTCCGGCTTGCTTTTTTCGGATACCGATGCGATTTTTTGGGTCACACTGTGCTTATGTGGGGCCCTAGACGTCAATTTTTGGGAGCCCGACGTAAATTTTTGATGCCAGACCAAATTTTTGGGACTACCGATGGGAATTGTTGGTCCCGAGCGCGATATTAGTTTTTTTTTTGGGGGGCGGCGGTTCGAGTTTGTGGGGCACGTTGTGCTTAGTTGTGGCCCGAACGCGATCTTGGCGATTCCTGTTGTAGATTTTCGGGCCTCGGAGCGAGTTTTCTAGGGCCCGCCGTATTTATTTGGAGCCGCCTACGCGAATTCTGGTGCACCGACGCGAATTTTGGAGGCCCCAGCGCGACTTTTTGGGGCCAAAGCACTATTTTTTTTCCGTGCCCTGACACGTTATTTTCCGTGCCCAACGGGTTTTTGGGAGACTTTGACCCGATTTTTTGGGTCGCAGAGTGACATTCCGGTTGATAATTGATTTTTGGGGGAATCTGCAACTTTTGGGGTCCCGACGCGATCTTTTTGGCCGCCAGTATGATTTTGAAGGGCTGCGACGCGACTTTTTTTAGTCCAATGTAATCTTTTGTATCCCGACGTCATTTGCTTGAATCCCTAGCGCTAGTTTTAGCGACCTCGACACTTTTTGGGGGTCCAATACGTTTTTGAGGCTTTTGGCGCCATTGTTGGGGTCCCAGAGTGATTAATTATCTATGTCCGGATTGTTTTTCGTTGCCCCGGCTTCATTTGTGTCCTAATGAGACTGTTGGGGAACGGTACGACCTGTCGTGCCCCTAGCGTGATTTTCATGGTCCGGGCGTGAATTTTTGGTACCCCGGGCTCAGCGTGATTTTCAGGGGCCCCGGCCGGATGCTTTTGGGCCCATACCGTGATTTTCAAGTACCCCGGCACGACTCCTGCCATTTCTTAGGGGCTTCTTCTTGCAAATTATAAGCCTCCTCTCGCGTCTTAGGGGTCTCGTCTCATTTCTTGGAGCCTCTTTACCGGTTGTGGATGTCTCCTCTTTTGTCCTACCCTCCTCCATATTCAATGGCCCTCCTCTCCCGTCTTGGAGGGCCTCCTCCTACATCCTGGGGCCCCTTTAGCATGGCATGGGGCTTCCTCTCATGTTCCAGGGGCATTGTCTGCGAAATTAGGGGCCTCCTGCCACGCCTCGTGGGCATCCTTTGTCCTGGCAAAGTCTTACCCGTCTTGAGGGATCTTCAATTTTGGAAACCTCGCCTTCTTCCATACCTGCTACAAACTCACATCGTAAGGGCCTCCTCTCATTTCCTGGGACCTCCTTACGGTCTTCAGGGCCTCATTCGGCCCTGTAGACCGCCTACTCCGTCTTGAGGGATTCATATCGAGTCCGGCAGGGGCCTCCTTTTCTCTTCTAGAGGCCTCCCTTTTCAAATTAGGGGCCTCCTCTCACGTGTTGGGGGCCTCCTGCTCTGTGTTTTGATTCGATCTTTGCCCATTTTAAGGGTGGCCTCTTATCTCCTGGTGGACTCCTCTTCTCTCCCAAGTGCCTCATCTTCCAAATTACAAGCACCCTTTCCTATCTTAGTTCCCTTGTCATCTCCTGGGGACCTTCTTACCCGTCTCGGAGCCTTCTTTCTCGCCTGGGAGCCATCCCTCTTATCTAATGGTCTTTCTCTCCTGTTTTAGGGGCCTCTTTGTCGATCATGGGGTCTCATTTCCAATCCTGTGTCGTCCTCTTCCGAATTAGGTGCCTCCTGCCACGTTTCTGGATCATCCTTTTCTATCTTGGTGGAACCTTACCCATTTTGGAGCCTGCTTTTGCGTCTCCGAAACCCCATGTCATATCCACTGGCTTTCTCTTCCGTCTTAGGGCCTCCTCTCATTTTCTGGGGCTCCCTTCCCGTATTGGGGTCCTCCTTTGCAACCATGGGGGCCTCCTTTGCAATTCTTGGGGTCTCCTTTGCAATTCTGGGGGCCTCCGTTGCAATCCTGGGGCCTCCTTTGCAATCCTGTGGGCCTCCTTTGTAACCCTGGGGGCCTCCTTTGCAATTCTGGGGGCCTCCGTGCCAATTGTTGACACTCTCTTGATTTCTGGGGCTTCCTATCCTCTCATAGGTGACTCATTTTTCAAATTAGGGGCCTCCTCTCACGTCTTGGAGGCCTCATCGCCTGTGTTTGGAGCCTCATTATCCTCTTAGCAAGGCGCTTTTGCGTCATAGTTCCAAATCTTCTCTTCTAGGGTCCTCCAAAATATGGGCCTCATCTGGCTGGTCTCAGTAGCCAAACTGACCAAGGACAAGGGAAATGGCGATTGGACTCTAGTCAAGCGCAGAGGAGGAAGTAAGCCGTCGCCGAAACCCTCAGCTTACGCATCCCCTCAAAAACCACCCAACCCGTTTCCCCTGCAGGCGGCACCTCTCGTGTATGGACTGGCTCTCCAACTACAACGTTGCCACCGTCTGCGGCAGCAAGGCCCCCTGCCAACTTTCAGCACATCCGGGAGCCATGTCATCGCCAGAGCCATGTCATCGCCGTCACTTAACCGAGACCAGCATATACACGCTTCAGACGAGAACCTCCACCGGCAGGAGGTGGAAAGGCGAGCCCGCGAGGCCAAGCGTGCGCGGCTGGTGGAAATGGAGCGGACCCGTGCGGCGGCACGGGAAAGAACGGAGAAGGCTGTCCCCGCAAGGGCGGGCACTCCATCACCCCGTAGACGCATTGAGGGTCCACCCGGACCTCAAACTTCGAAGGGCTCATCCAAAATGGACCCGCCAGCACCGCCCAAATTCAGTGCCCCCACGGCGGGCCGGACAGACCGACACGTGCCGAGAAGCGCGCGCTACCCTGGACGGCGTCGCCTCATGAGGGGAGTGCACCGCATATTCGCCCAAGGACATCGTCGCTTGGTGCGTACACCAGGTGCGATCCAAAGCATGGTACAGATCCCCACTCTGGTCCGAACCGAAACCCACTGCTAGTTCGTACTATTCATCGTTCTAGTCACTCCTAATCAGCTACAAAGCTGTCCTCTTTAGATTGACAATGGCACATCCGTTGTTTTCGAGCGAACTTTACTGACCTGCAGCGAGTTTTATCACGGGACATTCCCATAGCTATTTGTCTGCAAGAGACAAAGCTGGCACCAGATACCTACTGCTCTATAAATGGATATTCAATTTTCCCGAGAGACGAAGGAAGGACCGATACCGTGACACACGGTGGTACTATGTTGGCAGTACATGACAACATTCCTGCGCAACAAATTATGTTGCGCACCTCCCTGCACGCAGTTGCAGCACGTATGTCTGTCCTTCACCGTGAACTGACCGTCTGCTCCTTGTATATACCGCCTGGAGTTCCTCTGCCTTATGCAGAACTCAGGCAGCTAATGTTAGAGCTCCCTCCACCGGTGCTACTTGTAGGCGATTTTAATTGCCATCACACGGCCTGCGGCTGTAGCTCAATTCACGCCCGGGGAAGACTTCTGGAACGTTTTATCCACGGTGAATACCTGTATCTTTTTAACACTGGTTTGCCAACCCATGTTAATCTTCCCTCTGGCAGTTCATCAGTTTTAGACCTCAGCCTCTGTAGCCCACAACTGTCTGAATGCTTTGAGTGGTCCAGAGGTGAAAAAAGCCGGCGATACGCCGACGCACGACGGTGACAGCTAAAGGGTTAAAGGAGACAGCCAACGTTCTCTTCCCAAGTTCTTGAAAACATATGTTTGGACGAATTAATCAAGGCAAGGTCCTTTTCTAGGCTAGTTTACATTGGCAGACGGCACATTATATATAGTGGTGACGTCCCTTTGAGTCAGCCACCGGCTGAAAACAAACTAGGAGCGCATGTGGCGGCCAATGATAACTTCCCATAGACGTCGGCGGTATGTCGATAAGGCAGCAGCGAGCTGTCTCATGTGTGACAGTTGTGGCGCGGTCAACCTAATTAGGGTGCGTTTGCAGCTCGTTTGCAGCTGCACAAATCACCTGTATGAATCAAGGAGAACCTGGTCCTGGACAATGACGTTGACTGATGGTCCTGGACAATGGAATTAAAAGACATCAGCTTGCCCGTAATTAGCGTAATAATTCGTGAAATGAAACAGGAAATCAACACAAAGACAATTTTGTGAAATATATCACCACGGATACCTATCTTGCAATAGGGTCTGTATCGTAACCCCTAATGTATCATAACCTCTAATGTGTCATAACCTCAAATGTATCATAACCTCTAATGTGTCATAACCTCTAATGCATCATAACCTCAAATGTATCATAACCTCAAATGTATCATAACCTCAAATGTATCATAACCCCTAATGTATCATAACTTCAAATGTATCATAACCTCAAATGTATCATAACTTCTAATGTGTCATAACCTCTAATGTATCATAACCTCAAGTGTATCATAACCTCAAATGTATCATAACTTCAAATGTATAATAACCTCTAATGTGTCATAACCCCTAATATCAGCTGACGATGGAGAAATGTGGCGTGCGATTTTGGCCCGTACTAAATCAGAACAGGTCTCGGCTTACGGAAAACCATTGCGAAAAAGAAATGAACATGAAGTATGCCGTATCCTCGCTAGGTGGCAGCATGCTATTTTATTTGCACCATGATTGTTTTCAATAACCAAAACTACTGTGTGTGTGTGGGTAATTTTATAGTTCATTGATTATCAAAAAGGTTTCCGAACAAATGATGACTTAAGGCATGATTTATTGATGCATTGCTTTACTTATGGCCATGCAATGGCTACAGACCAACACGTTAGTTCATGCACTTTTTGTGTAGTGCGTTAAGTGCTTCCAATTTTGATGTTTTCCTACATCTGAAGGTTTTTCCGTTTTGCCAATCTGGCAATGATTTTCACATTGAGAGCGCTAGTCTTGTGTGTTCAAATGACGATGTCAATCACGGCGCACCTGAGACAGACTGGCTTTGGGTGTTTTCACAGTCCACATCACGTAGATTCTGTCTCGCTTGTGTTCGCAGCAGGACAGTCAGCGCCCAATAAGGTGACGTCATAATTCTTTCGATCAATGCGGTTCTCGCGGCTGTTGTACCAGCGATCGCAAGGGACGCGAAAGTAATACAATTCAACTCCGCACTGTGCTGCATTGTAGCAGGATCGAACGCAGGATATCTTCCATATATCTTTAACCTGTAGATTGCAAGGAATACACCCAGTTGTCTAACGGCGTATTACCTTGGATTAGACTTCCTACTTATTACTTGTCTTCGAGTTGGTGAGGGCCTATTGGCTGGGCCTGTAGGTCCCGATCAGGTCACATAATACCTATGCAGGTTAGGTTGCTACAGTAGGCTTACAGTAGGCTAGGCTGGGCAGGCGCCTTCTGCGTGCGTGACCGCCGTAACAAGACAGTGGCTGAGTGGTCGCTGCAGCCGCCTGCCCAGCGCTCCAGGAGACTGGACGTAAACCTGACGCGCCAGAGGCCTCTCATCTCATCTCGCCAGAGGCCTCGCGCCAGGCCTCTCATCGGGGAGGCGAGGACCGTATCATCTGATATAGCACCATTCATGTTGTTTTTTTTGCAAGACGGCGTGATCGACCTGACTCTAAAACATACCAACGAAAAACTGCTGGAGGAGAAGGCAAAGTATGAGAGGACCACAAAAGATCCGGACTCATTGTCATCTCCAGACGTACGCTCCAGTGACACTTGGAGGACTTAAAAAAGTGGGCTGATCAATGGCAGATTTCTTTCAACTATGACAAGTGTAAGGTTAGGCATCTGGGGTCTGGAGGCAAGACTTTCAGATATACAATGGGAGGGAGGGAACTGGATGTTATTGAAGAGGAAAGGGACTTAGGTGTGTTGGTTTCAAAAGACCTGAAAACAGAAAAACAATGTAGCTCAGCTAGGAACAGGGCACTCAGAATGCTGGGACTCATTAATAGAAGTGAGATATATAAGAGCAAGGAAGTCATGCAAAACTGTACTTAGCATATGTGCGACCCCACTTGGAATATTCTGTACAAGCTTGGAGCCCCTACCTAGAAAAAGATATAGATAAGTTAGAAAGAGTGCAGCGCAAAGCAACTAGACTCATCAGTGGAATAGGTAACTTAGAATATGGAGAAAGGCTTGTGGCATTAGATATGTACTCACTAAAGTATAGAAGATTAAGGGGGGACATGATTGAAATGTACAAAATTGTTAAAGGACTAGATCAGGTCAATTTAAATGGTGCTCTTCAGCTTAGAGTAGCACACAGGGGTCATCAATTCAGGTTAGACAAGTTGAGGTGTAGGACAGTTAAGCGACAACAGGTCTTCAGTCAAAGGGTTGTTGATCAGTGGAATGGGCTGCCTGCTGATGTTGTGGGGAGTTCCTCATTGAATGTATTTAAAAGCAGGGTGGACAAATTTTTTAGACAGGAAAATCTTGTTTTTGAGTTCTAATTTGTGATGGATGGGGTGAGATTTATGTTAAGTAAGTGTACACTGCACAGACCCCTTTAAGCAGGCATGGTTGCAGTTTGAAAATTATTGATAAGGCATTCAATCCACATGTGTTGAGAGGGGTCAGGGGAATAGGGCTGGATAGCTAGGGTAGATAGGCATTGATAGGTGTGTGGGATATTGGTGGACTCGTTTCTTCAGCACCACGATGGGAGGAACTTGTAATTGTGAGGGTGTTATGCAATAGCAAGTGAATGGTGCTAGATTAGCTGGGATATATAGCTTCCTAGGAACTTGGGGTAAGGGATTGATTGGGATGAGAGTATGTACATTTATAGTACCCTTTCTAGATAGGCTTAACCCAGATGGGCCCCTGTGGCTCTTCTTAGGCCTTAACACTTTATGACTTTATGACTTTATGACACGCTCAGAACTGATGGCTTTTGTCGGCCTCTCTCTGCTGCGGGGCTGCGTGGGTGCAAATAGCACAGCTGAGGACCTATTCCAGGGTGTGCTTGCACCTGCGCCATTCTCAGCCACAATGAGCCACCGCCGCTACATCAAGCTCCTGCGCTGCCTTCGGTTTGACGATATCACAAGCCTGTCAGACGTGAAGCAGACAAATTCTGCCTGCTTCGTGAGGTGTTCGGCATGTTTGACGAAAACCTGCGGCGACACCTGAAGCCGTCAGACGACGTCTGCGTGGACGAGATGCTCGTTCGGTTCCGGGGACGCTGTGGTTTCAAGGTTTACATGCCCTCGAAGCCCGGCAAATATGGCGTTTTGTTCCGGTCGGTGGCCGATGCCGAGTATCGGTATATATGGAAACTCTGGCCATACGCCGGGAAACAGACCAGCCCGCAGCAAGCACCGCCAAACTCCACTTTCGCGTCTGTGGTGGAGCTTGTGAAATACCTAATAGTAATACTAATACTAAGAGTAATAGTAATACTAAGAGTAATAGTAATATTAAGAGTAATAGTAATACTAAGAGTAATAGTAATACTAAGAGTGATGGTAATACTAAGAGTAATAGTAATACTAAGAGAAATAGTAATACTAAGAGTAATACTAAGAGTAATAGTAATACTAATACTAATACTAATACAAATACAAATACTAAGACTAAGACTAAGACTAAGACTAAGACTAATACTAAGACTAAGACTAAGACGGCACTGGCACTGGTAACAGTAACAGCGAGCTTGTGAAATACCTAATAATAATGCTAATGGTAATGCTAATGGTAATGGTAATGGTAATTGTAACTGTAATAGTACTGTAAATGGTAATGGTACTTGCAACTGTAATTGTAATTGTACCTGTAATGGTAATGGTAGTGATAATGATAATGGTAATGGTAATAGTAATAGTAGTAGTAGTAGTATGATTATTATTGTTATTATTGCTGTTCTTATCATTATTATTATGACAATACCCATTATAGTTGCCTTACATGTCCCAAAGCGTAATGTTCCCTCAAATGCATCAAATAGCAAATGCGCTGAAAATGCATTCCATGACCTTTATAAAGTGCTGATATACAAGTGACCTGAGGTCAAATGCAGCATCTATCATCCTTATTGCATCATTAGTCATGCTCAAAGCATCATGGAAGCCCATTGTGGAGCAATCCATAGCACTGTCAAGCCAAGGCACGCAAAACAAGCAAAATTAACATATTTTACCTCATTTGACCTTCAAGATATAGACCTAAGGTCATGCAACTTGCACACAATAGGGTTTACCACCGTACCCATCTCCCCGGCAAGTTTCGTAACTCTAGCTTTAATGTGAGCCGAGATCTTAGGGGGTGGGGGGCGGAATCCGCCCCACCTCTCCAGTGCGCGTAATTTTCAGACGCCCTCCAGGGCGCGTGTTAACACGCTGTGAGGAGAGCCAGGCGTGTTCGGGCTGCATTTAAACCAACCCGACGCCAAACATTGCCACACGACACCTCCACCGTCTGGATACAATCGTCCTAATAGCGCATGATTCGTGGTTGGTAATATACATGAAACATATCCTTTGCCACATGTTTCCACACATGTTGTATTGAACGTGCATCACTTTAACTCTGTCCGGCATTCAACAGTACAAAATGGCTTAACGTTCGGTTTTGAGGAAATTAGAATTGTATACACGCCAGGTCACACAAGGACTTGCCCGGAGCGATGTGCCTAATTACGTTTCGCCAGTCCGTACAACACAATTGCAATAACACGATCTTGTCTGCATCTTGACAACATAAAGAAAAGGTGTTTGTAGGCAAAACAGGATTGCCCTGGCAGTGTTCGGTTATCTGAATACCACCTACAGACCATGGCTGACGATAGTGACGATGTCATACACAGAGGAATGGCTCCAGTTCAATGAGTAAAACACGACTGCAAAAGCGTTACGAGCAAACCCGTAAACCTTTGCCTCATTGAGGGGTAATACCACAGCCTATATTTGTCAACCAAGCCAAAACATGCAGTACACATCTCTGGACTCTGAGACGACCTGGGCCAACCATGACACAAATTCAGCACTTTATGACAAGTGACAATGTCTGGGAGAATTCGTAATTGCCGTAATTTGCAGGTGCCAGTCGAGCGTGATACATTTCGAACAGCCCTCCACAGTCTATACATCCCTCACATCACGACAGATCCGCACTATTCCGATGGCACTGTGGTCATCGCGTCTGAACGTCCGATTGCGAGTCTTTTACATCAATGTTACTGTAGCACTGTAATTAGTAACATATTACAAAACTGGGATAAAGATGAAGAGCAAAGACCAGGACAGCAGTAGCGGCAATACTATCAGAGCTTCGCGAACACCAGCAGCGCCGACGGCAGTAGGAGGGCCATCAGAAACTCCGCCATATTGAGCAGTGCCACAGGGAGCTGTCCCAGCAGTAGCCGCTCCGCCGCAGCTCTCCAAGCAGCAGCACCGATATCAGGTGTCATAACAGCTCCGTCCGAGGTTGCCGTAATGCTGGTTACAACTGGCAGTAATACCTGATAAAGTAACTGCAGCAACTACTCAACCGGCTGCTAAAGGACATGCTGACTATATTCAACTGCAATGATATTGCAATGCAAACTATACAGCAGTATGCATTCAAACAGGAAAGTACCTGACAAGATACGACGAAATACTATTGCATGTCACAGACACAGAGTACCTGGTCATTTTGCAATTGAGGATCATGATCAAGTACAACTGGAAATGTCTACACGAAAATTGAATGGGACATGCCATACAGTCTCATTCCAAGAGCTGATTTCATTTTTATTTAAGATACAACACCAAAGATGCAAATTTTATTCAGCACAGGTATGGGAAGATAGTTGTAGGCGCGTGATCTCGATGCTCATGCTTTAAACTGCAGATTCGCAACTCGCATGCTCAGGTGTATTGTTTGCACGGTTTGATGCGGTTTCTGAAAAAAAACGTGTCACCTTAAAATACCGACCACAATCAGCCTAACAGCCTACGGAACAAATAGATAAACAAGTACAACCACGCGAGCATGTATGTGCAGTCCATTTCTTCTACATCATCATATTACTATACTAACACATGTGAACACGACGCGCTGCGCGAGAATACCTACCGAGGTTTTGCCGCTCGACACCGATCACTGCACCCACGGAGCCTCCATTGCAAACTAACAGACGCCTTCAAACTGCCCTTCTCGTCAACTCAGTATCGTTGCGCGCGGAGTAACACATAATATAGTTTCGCACTAGACATGAGCATCACGTGGCGCGGCGGTCGATCTACTTAGGTCAAGCTACTTAGAGGGGTCAAGGTCTCGTACGCACACCAATCCAACCAGCCGTGCACTTGGCGGCTACATCCTCCCCATTGAACACACTAGGTTCAATACAATATTCAAGGCTTCGAAATATCTCCTGAAGAAAACAAACGACGTTAAAGAAATCGTGCATACACTCAAGCGGCTTCCTCTAACAAAACCAACTTGGATATAGGCCTTCGAACAATCGAACCACCCCTCTTCACCATTGCACTTCTTACGAGGCCATCGCGATCCGTGGTTACCTGCACCACGAGTCCCAAGGGCCACTGTCCTCTTGGAGTGGCCTGGTCTGCAACCAGCACTACGTCATTCACGCGTAGATTCCTATGGCGCTCATGCCACTTGGATCTCGACTGGGGATTCGGCAAATATTCCTTGCACCACCTTCTCCAGAACACGTTTGCCAAATATTGTACCTACCTCCATCGCTTCCTAGGATAAGAGTCATTTGGTGTGAAAACGCCTGGAGGAAACGCAGGGCAACCGCGCAGCAACAACAAGTGGTTTGGAGTCAATGGCTCCTGGTCCTTTGGAGCCGCAGACACCGTTGTTAACGGACGACTGTTGACGATCGCTTCAACTTCACACATTAGAGTTTGCAAGGACTCATCATTCAAGGTTTGTTCTGTTGCTACTGCATTGAGGATCTTTCTGATTGTTCGAATTTGACGTTCCCAAACACCTCCGAAGTGTGAAGCTCCGGGAGGATTAAATATCCATCGAATCTCCTTCTGGAGCATCACCTTACTGATCTCAGCTTGGTTCCAAGTCTCAACTGTTTCTTTCAGCTCCTTTTCGGCGCGGACAAAGTTGGTACCTCTATCTGATCGTATTAACCTAACTTGACCTCAACGAGCCGAGAAGCGCCTCAGGGCGTGAACAAACGAATCTGTAGAGAGAGAATCCGCGATTTCTATGTGGATCGCACGAATGGCTAAGCACGTAAACAGGACCCCATAGCGCTTGACCTGTCCTCGTCCTCTCTTCGTATAGAATGGACCAAAGATATCAACTCCAACACTAGTGAATGGTGGATCATCAGGTCTCACTCGATCTTCCGGTAGATCAGACATCCTTTGCTTCATTGTTGGAGCCTGCAGCTTCCGGCACGACAAACACTTCCCTAATACTCGCCGTACTGCTGAGTTTCCCTTGATGACCCAATACTTCTCGCGCAAGCGGGACAAGACATGTTCCCGCCCCTGGTCGCCAACAAGTCTGTGGACATGCCATATTATCAGATCAGTTACATGACCCCTGTTCGGCAGGAGATAAGGATGCCGTGCTTTATGAAGGATGGGTGCCGAACGCAGCCTTCCTCCAACGCGAAGAATTCCACTCTGTACAAAGGGGTTCAACTTGACCAACGTACTGGACTTCTTCACCCGACAACGGTCTCCATCAGTCAGACCACCAACATCTTCACAAAACATCTCAGCTTGCACGAACTTAATGATCACCCTTTCAGCTTGAGATAATTCCTCAGGCGTGATAAATCCACAAACAGACTTGTCTCTAATCTGTAGACTACGGAACTGAAGGATCCGTTGGACTCTACGAAACCACGCAACCGCTCGCCTTAGCCTATACCAGCAAGAGAAATGACTAATCAGCCTTTGAGTCGGACTCGGCTCATCCACCGCCTTGGCGCCAACCACCATCACTTTCTTTACTTCTTGATCTACTTCATCACTGAACATGACGGACGGCATTTGTGGCCGATCCTCTTGGCGTCGAAGAAACTCTGGTCCATGGATCCAGCGTGAGCTTTGTTTTCCTCTTGTCGCGTCGTCAGCTGGGTTTACCTTGGTACCGACGAACCTCCACTGTGCAGGAGTCGATCCGGCCCGAATAACGGCCAAGCGGTTCACCACGAAGGTGTGGAATCTCGTTCGATCGTTCCCGATGTATCGGAGAACTGTCGTGCTATCCGTCCAATACGTAGTACTTCGAATTGGCATCTCTAACGCCTTCTCGAGCATTAATCCGACGCGAACAGCCATTGTAGCGGCTGCTAACTCTAGGCGAGGAATGGTTTGCTTCTTTAAGGGCGCTACGCGAGACTTGCCGAAGAGAAAGGCACAATGATAGGATCCTTGATCACTGGTGAGACGCACATAAGACACGCAAAATGATGCAGTTCGACCGACAATATGCGCCCGAAACTGTCGGGCCTGTAGCATCTGGGTAGCTTGACCTCGGACAGCCTATGTAAGCCGTTCAACCATTCCTCCCACTGTCTCGTCTGAAGGAGGAATCTCCTCGTCCCATCCTAGCTTAACTTCTGTCAAGTCTCGCAAAATTAATCTTCCGACGAGGGTGTAAGGCGAAACGATGCCCGGAGGATCATATATGGAAGCGATAGCCGATAACATTCCTCTTCTCGTAGCTGGTTTATCAATTATAGATACCTTGAAGAACAACATATCGTCATCAACCGACCAGCACACTCCCAACGCTCTCTCAACGGGAAGGGGATCTTGATGTAGATCTAGCGTCCTAACCTGCTCCCCACGCTCATCAGACAATAATTCCAGAAATGCTCTACGATTGCTGACAAACTTGGTCAGGTTGAATCCTCTGCGCTTGCACATCGTCCTCAAATGTGACCAGCCCGACAGCTTCCTCCACGCTATCGACAGATTTCAGGCAGTCGTCCACGTAGAAGTTCCTCCGCACAGTACGAGCCACTTCTTGATCGAATTGGTCCTCACTATCCTCGGCACATTTTCGCAATGCAAAATTTGCGCAGCTAGGGGAAGAACTTTCCCCGAACAAATGTACCATCATGCGAAATTCTTCGGGAGGCAGGCTTGTGTTACCGTCAGGCCACCAGAGGAAACGCAGGAAATCTCTGTCCTCTTCGGGCACAACTACCTGATAAAACATAGCCTCAACGTCGGCCATGAAGGCACATTCTTTCTGTCAGAACCTAACTAGTACGTCAATAATGGAATTTGTAATATCTGGTCCTGTGAGAAGAGTGTCGTTAAGCAAAACATCCCGGAACCTAGCTGCACAGTCAAATACAACTCTAATTTTGGACTTTCGTGGATCACCATGGTGTGGAATGTACCATACCTTGCCATCGTTTCTACTTAGGGCTTCTGAAGGAACCTTCTCAGCATACTTCTTATCCAGCATGTCCTGCATGAAGCTGTCGTACATATTGGAGTAGTCTTGATCCGTGTCAAGCTTCCTTTTTAAGCCAATCAGTCTTCGCTGAGCACATGTTCTGCTGTTGGGCAGGATTGGGTCGCTTTTACAAAAGGGGAGACTGATTTCGTAGTGCCCTTCCGGCATCTTCCTGCAACTTGCAGCTACCTTGGCCTTCCACATGCGGTCCTCCTGTGATGGACCCTTAGTATCTATGCCACAGTTTTCTGGGAACTCTTCGTTATACATCCTAATCAGAGTTTCATCAAGAGACATGTTATCTACCTGAACACGATTGACCTTCACGTCTGCTTCCACTCCGTCCTTCACAGCTCCGCTAACTACCCATCCTAATCTAGTCTTGATTGCGAATGGCGCATTTTCAACAGGTCCATGAACAACATCCCAAGGTTCCAATGCTCGGGGGAAATTGTTGCCTATCATGAGATCGACATTTGCATCTAGACTTGGAAGCGACAACTTCCGCAGATGCGGCTACCGCTCGACATCTTCCTGCTTCGCAATGTCATCAACAGAAACAGGGATCTTGGCAAGTGTGTATACAGGAGGGAGGGACAGGAAGGGATACGAGTCTTCGTTTAGCCCTGCCACCTCCAGTCCAGTGACAACAGAACTTTTCAGTTCATCGCCCTTTGCTTGTACTGTAGATATCACAAGAGTGGTGGGAACTGCATCTGTGCATCCCAACTGATCCAATAGGGACTTCGTACAAAATGTTGCTGAACTTCCGCTATCTAACAGAGCGTGAGTTTTGATGATTTGTCCATACTTAGACCTAACCTTGACCGGAATGATAGACATGCCACTCCCAGAACAGGCACTCTCATTGAAAATGGTTCCAATGCCCATTACTGTTGGGCTGCTTGTCCTCACCTCAGCTTCCAGCTTGACCCTGTCCTGCTGAACATTGCGTTCAGACTTCCTAAGCTGCAATGGATTCCTATGCAGAAGTGTCGGGTGTCTGCCCTTGCAGATGGTGCACGTCCTTCTTCCCTTACATTGACTCGAGAAGTGGCCCACTCGTAGACAACCAAAGCAGCGGCGACCTTTACGTATAAAGTCAAACTTTACCTGCTCGTCTTTACCAGAAAGTTGTTTGCAATCCTCCAAAAGGTGATTTCCTTTGCAGAAGGGACAGCCCGCTGCCGGCGCAGATCCGGAAGGCTCTCGAACATGAATATCTGCAGCGCCGATGCTACCAACCAACTGTTTGTGTGGCTTCACATACTGCTTCTCGACTTCCACATCTTTCTTAAAAGCATTTCTACCAAATACTGGGCTGGACATGATCCTGGACTCTTCCTCGACAAAATTAACTAGGTCACCAAAGGTCACACATCTGTGCTCATGCTCACCGACTCTATCGGCGACACGACGCCACCTGTCTTGCATATGCCAGGGTAACTTCAATACGATCCTCCGAATGTTCCTGGGATGCTCAATTTCTCTAACGCCCTGGGACATGCCACTCATAGAGTTTAAACAGCTCCTGAGCATGATATAAATTCTGTCTAAACTATCCACGTCCTCAACCTTGATGTTTGGCCATGCGAGTATCTTATCAACGTATGCCGCTGCCACACTGACTTCATTGCCATAGCGCTGGCACAACAACTTTCTCGCTTCATCATATCCTCGCCCTTCTTCCATATGCAAACATCCTCTAATAATGTCACGAGGTTTTCCTTTTGTGAACTGTTCAAGATAAAACAACTTCTCCTCAGAATCATAGATCCTGTTTGCGATTTTGCTATCAAATGCCCTCATGAAGGACCGAAAGGGTGTCACATCTCCACTGAAGCTAGAGATTTCCGCAACAGGGAGCAAACTACGCTGAGCTTGGGACAGCACAGCTTGTGTCTGTTCATTTTGAAGCCTAATCACCCTCTCCAGGTCATCAGGTGGATGCTGACGAGATAGATCAGATACACGTGGCGGAACGGAGTTGTCAGGTTGGTGGACACCCAAAGGTGCATCACTAAGTTCGACTTCAGGCACCTTCATTGCGCTGTGAGCGTCTTTAATATGAGAATTGAACTGTTATGACTCAAGAACTGAATCTCTTACAGTGTCAAACTCACCCAGAGCTTTCTCCCTAGCATTACATTCCGCAAGATCAACACGAAGCTGTAGATCTTCCCTCTTCATCTTTAAAGCCAACCTTTCCTCCTGCAACCTAAACTCAGCCTGACGCAGCCGAAGCTCCTCCTTCCTTTGTTCTCTGAGCAAGGTTGACTTCGCCAGCAAGCCTGCCTTTCTAGCCGATTCCGCTGCTCGCATCGATGCGATTGACGCAGACGAACTACATTTGGAAATCTGGGATATGTTGTCTTCTTGCTCAGCATGAACATCTTCTCCAACAGCAATCTCTTGAACCAATTCATGTTTCAAAGACAAGTCTGCTGGAGAACCGGAGGGGTCTGCCACAGCACCCAAACTCCTTACACTATCTACAAAGGCATCCAGCTCTACACCTTCGGCGACCAAAACCTCTACTAATCTATGGACCAAGACTGCCTTGTTACCTCTAATATCTAACCGCCTCGTGGCTAACTCAGCCTTCAACTGCGAAATCTTCAACTGTCCCACGGTATCCATGGCAATCACAAAAACGTCGGTCCTTCTGGAAGGCGACTACCCACTATCAAACTCAGGATTTACCTACTCCAAATTGGCTGCCAAGTCCTCGACGAAAGATCAACACATATTTAATGCTTTGGCAAGGGACCAATATCAACATGGACCCCACAACGCCCCTCAAGCATTCCAATAAGGACTACCGATTCGCTATACAGTATCATACAGTGTCGGATAGCCCGATGTACCGCACATCCTAATCAGTGAACATGTCAGTAGACCTATTCACAGCTGTTAAAGGCCTCCATCATATGAAGCCAGTTCACTCCTCACTAATGAGCAGTTCGCGGCACTCAGCGGGTGCTGTTACACCATAAGTCCACCTCACCAGTCTGTAGTCTTGAAAGATAAGTCACTTCCACGAGCCAGGAAGCAAGCAGGTGACGAAGATGCCAATGTCGACTGCAGATCCCACGTCGAGCTCAGGTCCTCGAGCTTCCACCACCAACCGAGCGAGGATAGCAGGGGACTGGCGACCTCGAAACTTTAGGCGCGTGATCTCGATGCTCATGCTTTAAACTGCAGATTGGCAACTCGCATGCTCAGGTGTATTGTTTGCACGGTTTGATGCGGTTTCTGAAAAAACGTGTCACATTAAAATACCGACCACAATCAGCCTAACAGCCTACGGAACAAATAGATAAACAAGTACAACCACGCGAGCATGTATGTGCAGTCCATTTCTTCTACATCATCATATTACTATACTAACACATGTGAACACGACGCGCTGCGCGAGAATACCTACCGAGGTTCTGCCGCTCGACACCGATCACTGCACCCACGGAGCCTCAATTGCAAACTAACAGACGCCATCAAACTGCCCTTCTCGTCAACTCAGTATCGTTGCGCGCGGAGTAACACATATAGGGAGGTGACTTAATTCTAAATTTTCAACTTTTTGATGCGACTCGCAGCTCAAATGGCGCTCCGTAATGTGCTGATCATTTTTTATTAGTAACATTTTTTTTCTAAAACTTATGGTTCCTTATGGTATGAACATGGCCCCTGAATGAAACCATGTTTGTCCGAAAAGCATACATTTTCCCGCCTAAAAGCGGACTAAGTAAGGCTGATCCGAAGCTGAAAGTAAATATGTTGTGACGATCAAGCACAGGTAGCCAGATACCAATTTTCGTTTCTCTGTATCAATTCGTTTCTGAGGAATTCCATAAAATGTCCAGAAAATTCCAGGCTTACAAAAATGTCCATAGATGGCGCACGCGTCGCGCCGGTACGTACAGTGAGCCCCGTCGCGGTACCGGCGCATGCGTTTGTACGCAAACCTAACCCTAGCTTTGTGAAGACAAATGTAACGCCTTTTTTGCAGCGATATTGTCATAAAAATGATTAGTGGCCTGGGTTCAATGGCTAAATGACTATCCATCGCGGAAAATCTGAAACTGCAAGGAGAGTTTTGGCTCGCAAATGCTAGTAATCACAATAGCTTAGTTGCATAATATTGCCTATACCGTGTATTTCCTGTCACGATTTAAGGCCGAAATCACATAATTGAGAACCAAGACCGACCTTGCTGACGACTGAGGCGCCAGAAGAAGGTCGTCCGTCGTCGTGTCACCCAGAGCCTCCGCGGTCGTCGGGTCTCCGCACCCGAGGACGGCCCAGCGTGGAAATTCCCGGGCTGGCTAGTTGAAAGACGGCGTGGCGCCACAGAAGCGCGTCGAGTGGTGACTCTCTACGCGCTCCACTTCCCACACTCCACAGGAACTCGGTCAGTCTGGTGGCGGGCTGCTCCACGATGCTCTTTGGCGACTGGGTCCGCAGCTGACCTCTCGTCGCCCGATAGGTCTGACTCAAACCATCCTGCTCAGAGCTTCGCTGAAGTCGGAGATGTTCACGTCAGCGCGGCAGGTGATTTTCGCCAGATACACACACAGGTTACGTGCGTACTCTTCGGTGGTCAGGTTCCTGAAGTTCCTCTTCAGTCTGAAGATGCTTGCTGCCTTCGGGTAGATGAGGCAGCAACTTCGCGCGTGCCTGATCTCGAGATACAGCCGGCTGTTTTTCTCCTTGCCGCTGATGTCGCGGGCCATGTACGCCTCCACCTCCTCCACCTCGGTGAACGGTCCGCCGAGAGCATGCAGGCTTGCCAGGTCTGCGTTCCTCTGCCGATCCACCGAGATGTTCGTCGCCTCCTTCTCACCCAACCCCTCCTCCTTCAGCTCTCTTTGTTTCGTGCTCCACGCCTCTAGAATCTGCGGAAATTCTCCGTCTTTCTTCACCAGTTTTTGTAAGCAAGCGTCCATCTGCACACCCTCGATCAGAGCAGCTCCCCTTGCCTTCACGTGGGCTCTGCTGACAGCCTCCAGTTTCTCCGATCCCCTCATCTTCAGCCCATAGTTGACCGTGCCGACTGAGCGCTCAGGGTCGAGGTTGTTGATCGGCGTACCTGCGAGCTTGCCCTCGTCCATCTTGTCCAGCCGATTAGGGGCCTCCGGATCTGCGTCTGCTCAGAACTGGAAGACGTCTCCCCGTTGCCTTGACCAACCGGCTGCGATGTGAGCGAGAAGCATCTTCAGGACTCGGCAGGCATCCTGCTTGTGGCTCTGGAGGAAGGCCTCAGCTGGCCTCAACAGGTCCTCGGGGTACAGCACCTGCTGGAACCTCTCTTCGCTGGTGAAGGAGAAGGCTGGTTTGGAGAGGGTCAGCAGGTTCTCCGCCGGCGTCGTGGTGAGATCTACGTACAGCTGCGGGAAGGCCTCCCTGATATCGGCGTAGGTGGTGGAGCTGCTGGACGTGAGCGACACAAACGGCTCCACCAGGTGGACGCCGATTGCCACGCCGACGGCGGCCAGGACCCGCACGTAGTCCAGCTGCTCAAAGCATCTCACGATGCTGGCCAGCTGGCTGGTGATGGTCTGGAACTTGAGTAGGAAGTCTGTGACGTCCTGGTCCAGGTACAATGCCACTGCGCAGCTGTAGACCAGTGAGTTGAACCTCTCCTTCTGCAGTCTCTTCGCCGGGTTCTTCTTGTGTCCTAGGTACATGTCGAACATCTCCGCCTTGTTCCACTGCTTGTGGTCGAAGTCGTGCGAGACCAGCCGGAGGAGGAAATCCAGCCAGTTCTCCGTCACCGACACCTGCGGATTCCCGATCGTGATGGCAAATCCAGCGAAGATCTTGTGTGGCCCGATGCTGCTGTCTACGTCACTCCAGAACTTGCAGAGCTCCCTGTTGAACATCAGGCTGGGATGCACGTGGCACAGCAGGTGGTCAGGGATGTGGCTCACCTCCAGCTTCTGGGCGACGATGTCGGCTACGCCCATGTTGTGACTGACGCTGTCTGTCATGACAAAGTCCACCTTTTCCCACAGGCACTCCTTTGTCACCCCTCCACAGACGGCGAGCATAGACAGGACGGCCATCTTTAGATCTGCCAAGTTCTCCCTCGTCTCAGCGGCGATCTTGAGGGTTGGAAGAGCGTAGTACTGCCCCTTGGCAGTGATTCCTTGCACCGAGTAGGCTCCGGTTCCCTGTGTCCTGCTGCCGTCGTCGTGGTAGGTGATGGTGGCCATGTCCTCCGAGTCGAGCATCTCTTGGACGATCTTTGAGAGTGTGAAGGCTTCAATGGCCTTGCTCATTGTTATGTTGTTCCTCCTGTGAGGTGCGGTGTCCACGTCAATCACTTGCTCGTCGTCATCGTGGTACTTCCACTTGAGGTTGAACATGTTTCTGCCGACCTCCACCACGGCCGCTGTGGCCTGCGCGAGTGACATGCGAGAACTCGACATGAGCTTGTCCACCACTCGGTAGTACTCTGGTCTAACCTTGCGCCCGCTAGTGCGGATGTGCTGCCAGTGCTGAGGCAGATCCGTGTCAGCTCCTCTCAGGCCAAACACACGCCTCCTCTTCATTTTTGGTTCGTCCGCTTCGTACTCGATGGTAGTCTCGTCTGCTTCAGCGCTCGTCAGCGTGCTCGGCTCGTCAGTCTCAGCCTCGTCACCCTCAGCCGGGCTCTGCCTGTCTGACGCCACCATCCCCCTCTTCTCCTTTTCCCTCAACTTGGCCATCCCCGCCTCAGTCCTCTCTCTCCTCTGCATCATTTTCTCCCACTTTCTGTCAACCACCGCGTCACAGAACATTTTCCTCTCGGTTCGTTGATCTTGCAGAAATGCTTTCTCCTCTTCCGTCATCTTGACCCCGTACAGAGCCTCCTGCTTCTTGATCGCCTCTCGGTCGTTGGTGGCTGCTTCGAAGAGAGTCGTCTTGACGCGGTTGTTGAAGGGCTTGACGTGGTTCTCCAGCCAGGACTCGGTTCTTCGGTTTGTCCTCGTTTTGATCAGGGTGGAGAACTCGTCGAAGAGCTTCAAGATCATGTTCTTAATGTTTGTCCTGGTCTTGGTGCGGATGTTGCACCAGGTGTAGTGCTCTGTGACTCCGTCGGCGATTAGCGCAGCTGCCTCGTCACGACGTAGAGTCTGCTGGCCAGCGCGGGGGCGAGCGTGAGCTAGCATAAGCTCGATGATCTCCTTCTCGATGGGAAGCAGGCCTGGCGTGAAGTCATGACGCTCTCCGTAGGTCTCGGTGTCCAAAGTTTTCACCGTCAGCGACCGGACCTCCCTCATGACGAATTACCGGCCTGAAAAGAGACAAAGCGGCTGGGAATGCGGAAGGGATCTTGGCAAGATGGAAATGTACCTAGGAATGTTCCGAAACGGAAATATATGGACCAGGGAGGCATGAGATAAAGGGGAGAAGTAAGACGATAAAAGGATAAACAGAAGTAAAATAGAGTAAAACACGACAATAAACAGCAAATAAACGCGTAGTTGAAGACAGAACCACACATGGGCATCTGCTTCCGAAATGGTGAACAATATCACGTATTTGGTGTTAACTGTGCAAAGGTTGGTGATTGATTATACGCGCGCCACGGTAGCTAGACGCAGGCCAGGTGGGCGCCGTAGACGCCCACCTGGCCAAAGGAGCCCACCGCTCTCATTTTTTCGCCCCTCTGGACCATGGCGCCCACGCTTACCTTAGTGGCGCCCCCGACAGCCCCCCCCCCCATCGTTTTGTGCACATTTAGAGACACTTGCCAGCGGAAAGCAAGTCGGTTTTCATCGGAGAGATAATTTATGGAACAAACTAAGCCATTGCAATTGGAACCGTCAGCAGGTAAGTTAGGTAAATTACGCTGGCGCCGAGCAGCGCAACGCCAGCAGCACGATGTGGCGAAACGGCAGTTTAATGGCGCTGTAGGTACGCATGAAGGATGTAAACCTGCTTGCTGTCTGCTTTAATTTGTTGGAGTCTGGTTTTACTTCTTTGACAAAATTTATAACGTGGTTAATCACCTAGGAGCCGAATATGAGCAGCGGCGAGGAATATCCACACGAAGTTTGCAGACAACATGGCCTAGGCAACCATGGCAACGGCACCAAACACTCTGTCAACAGCTGACTGCTACGTGCAAAAAATAATTATCGAACACTGTTATTGCAGTTTGTGGCCTTAAACGTCGCACTTCATTAGGCAAAATATGTTGAATTGAATACTAAGAAGTATATAACTTCACTCATTTATAATATTTATTGGGATTTTGATTATAACCCGGTTACTTAAAATGAAATATTATTTTAGCATACTAAATGTAATCGTGCACCTTTTGCTCAACTATCACCACAAAAAAAATGAATTCGAACCATTTTCACGTTTTTTACGGTTTTCGGCTAATTTGTCCAAACGTAAGTGAAGCATGGAGATATAAATTGGCACCGATATACCTGTATGCATACAATATTACAGTTTGAACATTGGATCACATTTCATGGAGATTCTATTAGGGAGAATGTATGTTTTGGGGGGAACATGGTTTCATTCCAAGGCCATGTTCATACCATATGCCCCATTATTTAAACAAAATGCTCTATGTACTTTCGATCACAATCGTTCAGAGCACATTTTGAGATGCGAGTGACCAACATTTCAAATTAAGTCACCACCCTAAGTCATAATATAGTTTCGCACTAGACATGAGCATCACGTGGCGCGGCGGTCGATCTACTTAGGTCAAGCTACTTAGAGGGGTCAAGGTCTCGTACGCACACCAATCCAACCAGCCGTGCACTTGGCGGCTACAATAGTACAATGCATATCAAACATGCATTTTTGCATCAATAGCTTTGGTGCCTTTTCTTGCTAATAACACTTGTCTTGCTAATAGCACACAACCATAAAATTGCACACATCTGGGAAAGATGACCGGTTAAAGTCGGCGTAAAGGCTGATCACTCATGTGCGCAGCAGGGTGGCCAGTCTCGTTCAAGCGCCTCCTCAAACATAGGAAAGACGACAGGTTAAAGCCGACGAAGAGGCTGATCGCCCATGGGCGCTGCAGGGCAACAAGTCTCGTTCAAGCGTCGCTTTAAACCTGGGGAAGAGGACAGGTGGTACCATTATACACAGGCACTGCACTGGGCGGGCATTTTCAGCTTCCCGACACATCGTCCAGAGGACGCGGCATGACCTGCTGGAGGATGCTCACAGTCATGCTTGTCACTGGGAGTGAACTTGACCAGTCAGCAGTCAGCAGAGCTTGGAGAACCAGTAACCATGAATATGTCTGCCATTACAAAGTACCATTTGTACAAAATGCTTTAAGATGCATAATTAAAAATAATAACTATTATTGTGTTAGTTAACAATGCTTTCAATTGCAATGGTTATTTAGTGTCAGCATCTCTCACTCCATGCCAGCGAGGGGGGAGGTCCCGCAGTCAGGAAAGTGCATGATTAGTGCATTGCCATTGCACACCTTTGCATCACATAATAAAACAATTTTGCATTGCTGACTTATGCACATGCACTGCCTGATATGCTGCATAGGCATTAACAGTTAGCATTCCATGATTTGCTGATGCTCTATGGGACTATAGGATCTATGGTGGCATGGTGCTAAATTAGAAGCTTTTATTAAAATGTAATATTCAATATTTGAATGAAGTTACCTACTTCAATGACATAAAACCACCAACAAACTGCATACATCTTTTAAATAGCATTGCCACCATGTCTGCTCAGCAAATTAGTCCCACATAGGAAGGCAATACTTCTAAATCGACACGTATGGATACAAAAATAAGGTGCAGGGGTGAGCTCAGGGATGTGCCGAGGGATCTTCAGTTGGACTGAACCGGTTGCCCTGCCATCTGCCGATAAAAGTTTTGACGTGCCCAATTGCGCTCCCTTTTTTCCTCCAGAAGGACCCTAGCAAAAACCACCAGATTTCACCATGATCTGCAAATTTCCAAAGTTGGCAGCATCCACGCGCTGTAAAACTAATGAAGCGGAAATCTAGCGGAGAATATACCAACATCAGGTTCCTTTCACTGGCGCCGCTAGGCAGAGTCCAGAAAAACGTAGGTCCTCCGTACGGACGAAAATCGCCTGCCATGGCCGGCGTCGTCAGCTGATATTAGAGGTTTGTACGTTAGGAGTTATGACACATTTGAGGTTATGATACATTTGAGGTTATGATACATTTGAGGTTATGATACATTAGAGGTTATGACACATTAGAGGTTAGGATACATTTGAGGTTATGATACATTTGAGGTTATGATACATTAGAGGCTATCATACCTTTCAGGTTATGATACATTTGAGGTTATGATACATTAGAGGTTACTGACACATTAGAGGTTATTAGAGGTTATGATACATTTGAGGTTATGATACATTTGAGGTTATGATACATTAGGGGTTATGCAAATTAGGGGTTGTGATACATTAGGGGTTATGATGCATTAGAGGTTACGATACATCCCCCCCCCCCCCCAGCAATATTATCACTTACATTAATGGATCCGCGGCTAGCTCTGTAATTTGTTTGTGACGTCATCAAGACGTCGAGAACGAACTGTAACTGATGGCTTAAATGGTTTCCAATGATCTTAGCACACGGGCTGAATGATTTCAATCATCAATTCGTCGTCAGGTATAAAGGAGATGATTTTTTTTCGCCCTTGGGAGCAACTGGAACGATGGGAAAGTCGACTACCTTCTACCATGAAGGAAGGTGAATTGTGGCTGCGCTAACTGTAAGTATAAAGCAGAATTGCGTGACATCAAAAGGTACTACAAAAGGTTTCTTACTACACCAATTCCATTCGTGAGTGAACATAGCTTGGTCGTGGCGCTAGGGAAGGCTAGAGGAACCGCGTGGTTGGAGAGACTTAGTGTGTGTGTGTGGGGGGGGGGGGTCGTAGGAGTAATGGGCGGACATTGGAGTTGGAAATTCGTCCGTCACCGGTCCTCGTCCAGCTTCGGGACCCTCTTAAGTGTTAAAGTCCCCCTTGTATCCCTCCATGTCCTCCACCAGCAATGGCCCCACGGTTCACCGGACTGGCAAATTGAGCGCCTAGGTAATTATCCTGGGTAAAATTTTGACAACGATGGGTTTCTGACAGCTGCATGCACACATCTGTCCCAAACAGCCCCCACTGGTTCTTAAGTACCCTTAGCTAGGTCATGCACACTCACATTCATTCCCTTTCATTCCGAACGTTCGCTCCATTAATGACAAATGTAAATGTTTGGCCCACGAATTCTTTCCCTGCCAGTGGTATGTGAACATTCAGCAAGTCTTACTTTCTCGGATCGCTGCTTAGGGCTTACTGGCCCAAGGTTAAATGTTAATTACCCGTACTTAGGTCCACAACTGTGACCGGCTGACGCGACACTGTTGGTTGGGTATGATATACTATTTCCGTTACTGCCTTCAAGGCTCGATGACACTGGGCTACGACATTCCGTTAGTTTCTGATGGGTCTTATGTCCGGGCTTGGGTAATAATGGCCGACATACCTACACTTTAAATGAGTCAAAGCCTTGCCAGGACTTGCATGCTCGAACTTGCGATCGGCGGGCACCCCCACAGATGGTCCTGGGCCACAAATCGGTCGGGATGGCCCCCTATCGTCTTTCTAACCTATCCTGCCCGGGGTCATATCGGGAGAGCCACAAATCCCCTACCTATCTTATCCTTGGGGGGCTTACGGAACGCCAAACTTCATCTTCCCTACCTCTGCCGTAATCGAGAGGCCAGGCCTACTGGAATAGCTGAAACGGGGAAGGAATACCAACCTGGCCGTTTTTAGCTGTTACCTAAGCTGTGCGCACAGATTCATCCCGAGCCAAAATTGGGTGCCGCTGCCTGCGAGCTTACCCATCGACCCCGTCGGGTCTTACCACCCTCTGGATACCCTTCTGCGCTCTGTGATCACCAGACCGGAGGGATTTGCGGCCTAGAATTAATCAAGTTATCCCGCTGCCCTGTGAAATGTCCAGTCTTTCCGGCACGCTTTCCCAGTGGTTCAACCAACAGTGTTTCGTCATTTCCCGTCCTCTATCAACCATCCTCCGTCTCCTCCGAAGAGAAGACGGAGGAGGCTATTCGTAGCTCACGTTTGGGCCCATGGAATTTCTCGCCCGTGGAAGAGCAGCTTGCAAACCGTCTCCTCGCTAAAATGCGTAAGTCGTCTCACGTTTTCCGTCACAGACGGTAGTCGGGTTCGTCCTGTCCTGACTTGCCGGCTAGCTTTTAGATTAAGTAACGGACGAACCCGGAATTAATTCCCTGTCAAATCCCTCTTCGCACCTAGTACGTTTGGCCACTTAACTTACCAGGTTTCGAAACTTGAACAGACCGAGATGCAAAATGTCGAAATATACATCAAACTGCAAAATCAGATTACGAAAGTAATTGAAAACGACCAAGCCATTCTTCAACAGGCCCATGCACAACGTTCAGAGTTACAGCTGCAACTTAGCTTGCTGGCTCACGGCATTCTGTCCCGTTCGTTTGTCGAACCAGCCCAACTGCGTGACCTTCTGTCAAACATCAAAAACGCCCTGCCTAGCGCAAAAGCTCTACCTTACCATCCCGACGATTTAGATAAATATTATCAGCTGATACATACATCCATGCTGGTAGCGAAAGCCAATCCCTACGTGCTGCTGCCCATTCCGGTAGTAACAATTCCTGACCGATTCGAAGTGTTCGAGATCTTCAACACAAACCTCCCATGCCACAACTTGTCACTGGAAACAAAATTTGATACAGGCAAAGTAAAATACCTTGCTCTTAGCAAAGACAAGACTAGATACCTTGAAATCGAAGAGGACATTCATATCTGCCTACAACAATTAACATTCTGTCACTTTCACAGTGCCAAACAATTCACTGCTGCCACGTCACCTTGTGTGAAGTCGCTATACTTTCGCGACTCAGTTGAAATCGCAACTCAGTGTAAAACACTTGTGTCTCGGAAGAGTACCCCAAGGGCACTAGAAGTGCAACAAAACATTTGGCTAATAATCACCGGAACTCCTATAGAAATTCACCTAGTTTGCGGAAATGGCACCTCCGACTTTACTACTACAGATCATGCACAGTTGGTACATTTGTGAAACGGCTGCTCACTACTTGCAAAGTACTTCAGAATCCACACCGTCAAAACCCAGACGTCCCACCTAGACATCGACCGTGTCAAATCACTACGTAAGCAGCTGACCCGTCTGGCCGAGCTGACTGAACAAAATCTCCGTACACAGTTGCCCAACCTTGAACATTGCCCAGAGACCAATGTCCTGTCTAGCCTGCCCGATCTCGACATTCAAATCTCGCAACTGAAGCTCCAGCTACGGACTGTCCGCGACCTTAGATATCATGCTAGACTGGGTCACTCAGCATTGGTAATCCCGGCAGCAATCGTGATTGCCGCGGCTGGCATCATCGTCGTGTATTGTGTGTCGAAACGTAAACAAAGCTCTGTTCCCGCCACCGACACGTCTAACCTCAATCCAATCCCCACTCAACCCCTGCCGCCCGGTGAAGATGTCATCATAATCCGCTCTGGCACGAGGCCAGAGGTCGCCAGAACCGACAACCGGGCATGGTCTGACGGACTGGTCAGCCTGCCGCAGGACGCCGATCGAGCCGCACGCCGCCGCACCCTGACTCAGCATGAACTTCGGGATCTCGAGAGTTCTCGCAGTTCGGCGGAACTGCGATGGCGCCGCCGAATACCTGGTCGTGTGGGAAGGCTTCCCACCGTCGGAAGCTACCTGGGAACATACCGTCTACATCCCTGAGGACCTACTGCTCCGTGTAGCAGTCGCCGGAGAGGCGCTGCCCAGAGGCGAAAAAAGCCAACGACACGCCGACGCACGTCGGTGACAGCTAAAGGGACACGGAAGACTAATGAGACAGCCAAAGGCTGACATGTCTTTTTCTTTCCAAGCTTGAAAAAAAACTGCTTTAAAAAAAAAAATCGTATCAGTCCATTTCTGGGTTAGTTTACATTAGAAGATGGCATATTTTATATAGTGGTAGCGTCCTTATGAGACAGCTGCTGGCTGAAAAAAAATATGCGGCACAGGTGGCGGCCTATGCTAAATTGACCTCCCTTTGAATAAAACATCCAAGGAAGGAAACTGGAAAATTTTAAACAATATGTTTTCTTCAAATTATCCAACTTATAAAAACTTAACACAACCTAATGAAACCTAACATAATATGCTTTGAAAGAAAAACAGTTTCCAATATTGTTTTGAGAATTTTCTTGATTTTTTAACACTTACAGCTTATGAAACCAAAACTAACCTAACCAAACTAGTATTATTGCAGTTTAAGGTAACCACAAGACAAGTTTTGCACACATTCTACTTCATAAAATATACAAAGGGTTTAGTTTTTGTTAAGTTAGGTTAGGTTAGGCTTTTGTTGTAAGTTATGCTTTTTTGGGAAAATGGGCAATTTTAAAAAAATGTTGAAGTATTCTTTGTTCAAAAGCAGTTTAGGCTGGGTTAGGTTAGATTTGGTTAGGTTTTTTGCTTTTCAATTTTTTAAAAGAAAAGAATTGTTTGCAAATTATCCATTTTTAACAGATACTTTGTATTGCATGGAAGGTTAGGCTAGGTTAGGTTATGTTACATATTTTTTCTTTGTTTTGATGTTACTTTGTATGCTATATTACAACAACTTTGTATGCTACTTACTTACTTACAAGTTTGTATGCTATGCTTTGTATGCTATTGCCGCCTCCACCGGCGGCCCCCCAATAATATTTTGTGGATTTGATGGTGACAAAACTCACGATTCGAAACATAAAAAGTGCTACTCTCCAATTTCTAGCTGAAATATGTATCAACTGCAATGAGGATCAAACATGTTTTTTTCCAACACGGCGAAGCAAGCGTGTGAGGAACTTGTTTTATTAACCATATATGCAAAGAATTTGAGACAGCTCACAGGTTCGTCGGTGACAGCTTCGGAATTTTTTTTCACCACTGGCGCTGCCGATCAATCGTTACGGGCCGCAAGGACGGCCTGGACCGCTGGTGACGAAACCGCTCACCTACCGTCACCACGAGAAATCGTGTGACACCTGCGGCCACCTCATGGAACGACACACAGGAGGCGCCTGTGGAACGAGACCTTCAGTTGCTACCCCGGTCGACGAAACCGAGGAGCTGGCTGCTGAACCGGCGCTAATGAGCGCCACCGACCAGGAACCTGCCGCTGAGAACGCCACTACTGGAGACGCCGCTGGTGTTTCCGCTGAGGCCGCCGCTGACGATGCGAGCGCCGCCTCTGCCGCCGCCAAGAGCGCGGCCGGCAACACTACTGACTCAGATAAATCTGAGCCGAATGAATCACTGATGGACGCTGCAGACGGGCCGTCGCCGTGTCTGACACCCGTGCAGCTGCCCAGGGCTGATGATACGGCTGGTACGGCGGCCATACTCGAGGACATTCGTAGAAGTGTAATTATCTTTCACGAATACTTAGAAGAGCGCCAGAACGAACAGATCGGTGAGCGAAACGAATAGGATCGTGAGATGTGTGCCGCACTAATGGTGTTGGCAGACGTGGGCAGTCCGCAGTGGTCGCTCACGTCAAACCGCAGTGCCGGACTGAACATTATATAGAGGAAACTTCAAGAAACAGTGCGCGCCGCGATCGTCGCGTAAATAGTAAATCATGTTAAGCAAATGCAATGTAAACTAATATGGACTAGGTAAGCGTGTGCCCTCAATTATCCCTTAGACTAATCCGCGTAGGACCCGAGGTCAGGTATATAGTTTAATAAAGTGTGCTAAAAATCGCGAATATTTACGTTGTCATAACGTTATAAATTTACTGGAAGGCCGTAATAATTCTAGTGGGATTTATAGTTCCATTTGTGTATGAAACCAAAATCTGTTTGGACCTATGTTGTGTTGTAACATTGTTCATGATTTACTTGTGTTATGTGGTCCTCAGCCAACAGGAATGCGCCGATCGAGACAGCCCACAGGTAGTGGCCACTGCTGACATGATATTGTGACGTCAAACGCGGTCGGCCATGATGCTCGAAGGTGTGCCAAAATGTATGTCGCCAATCGCCGGCGGGCCATGGCGTCCCGTCATTAATGCGGCAGCCAATCACGGCGGCCCGCAGGGGAACGCCACCTTCCGGCGGCGCCGGTATCGAGAGAGAACTGACCGAGTGGCCGGAGCGCACGGGTCATACCTGCTGTTGTAAACCGTTGTTGTAGTGTCGACAGAAAGTACTAAATTGCTGTCGGCACTTGTCACCTTTCGGCCCTTGCTTACCTTAACCACAAATATAAAGCCGAAACGTATCGCCGTGCTTTGAACGGACATTGTCGCTACGCGAGGCTCTTAGACTCTATCACATCGCCAACGAGAATCGACTTCACTACAGTAATATTCCAGTTATAATTTATAATTGCAGGCAGACGCGCGTGTCGAAATCGGTTGGTTTTGAATCAGGCGGTATATGCTTTGCAAGCTAAGTTTTTACGAAGGTAGGTGCGAAATTAAACCATAACATCAATTTGCTGAAGAAATGAATGGCACCCACCCCCCTCCCCCCGCAATAAGATTCGACTCGGGTTCACTGACACCCAGACCCCATCGTCTAGCGATGTCAATCCAGTCTCGAATCCAGTAGCATCATGCCTTCTGGTTCGTGCACCAATATTCGTTTCTGAAAGGCGGATGGAAAAGAGCCCATGCACAACGTACAGCCCATACGCCCCTTGAATACGCATCGAACTATCAGCCAGAACGCATCTAGTACCAAAGGTTGAATGGCGACGAGTTTTCCGACTCAAACCTAGCAGGCTGAGCCATAAAACAGTTACTGATCCTTTGAGGCGTTCGCGCTATGAAGACGTTTGGGTGACACAGCATACTGCATTGTATTGTATTACATCACAAAGAACTCCACGATCAATCGAATTGGCCGGAGCGCCAGGTCCAGACTTGCACCGCCCGTTCAGTCAGGAGCTGCGACTGGCTACCGTCTGCGGGGGGAGCAGACCACAGACCACAGACCACCACACTGCCCACCAAGCCACTGGACCGTCTGCGGGGGAGCAGACCACAGACCACTACACTGCCCGCCGAGCCGCTGGAAGCCGAGGCCATTGCTCGCCACGATACATCTATTCACAAGAGAGAGAGAGCAATAATGCGTGACCGCGATAGCTTGAAGCAGCGCGGGGCCGGGGTGTGGTGAGGGAACAGGAGCGGTGCCGAGCGGTCTCGAAGGCGAAGAGGTCGCCTTTACCCGGTGCCGGCTGGGACTCCAGTCACCCCCGACAGGCTGGGAAGGGGGATCGCCGTCATAGTGGTGACTTGTCAGTGCAAACTGCACTCATCTAAATTCATGAAACCTCCGCCACTATCGCCAAACATATCCGGAATGAATCGCTTTGCCTAAATAACTTGAATTTCATTGCATAATCAGGGTCATTACTTGGGGAGATTCGAGGTCGTAGGAAAGGCGAATAGTTAGATCCACGGCGAAAAATGTTTATATTAACAAATAAGTTTATGAAACATGTATACAACGGGCCAAGTCTTCCACCGCATATCAGCTGATCAAGTGCCAATATACATCAGAAGCATGCCACAGGTTATACACTATCGTGCCAGGTCACATCAGGGGTTGAGCACGTTTAATTTCAATTTGTGACTGATAGTGACATTTTCGGGGTCCGATTCACACGTAAAGCACAAGCCAATGGCGTGCACCACCAGAAATACTTGGATTGAAGAAAGCACGTCGTATGCACTACGCCTAGGATCCGCTTCCAAAAGAGTGACGGGCTGGGCACACTTATCTACCCAGAAATTGTGTATCATACTGAAACCAAGCACATGCAATCCGCATAACGTTTTGCCTGCATCGTGCAATTAGGATGAAAAAACGTCCAACACTTGTTGGCTTCGTTACATCGCTTTATTACACGGCCAAGAAAATGACGCAACAAGATAAAGATTTCCATGTCCTCGAGAGAAACCTTACGCGATCATTTTCAGGTAATCTATCGGGTTCACCATCAGCGTCGTTTAGGCACAACGGCAGAACACCGGAGGGAGCGAGGGGCGGATAGCCAAAGGGCACAAGACGCAGATACTGATAGGCTGGATGAGGCAAGGCCGGATAGGACGGGCGGCGGACCAACCGGCCGCAGATCGCCGAGGTAAGCACTACAGCGGAGACAATCGCTTGCGACGCGAGAACACAACGCACACACGCGGCCGTCTGTGCGGCATCTCGTGTGGCCGCCGCACCGCACACACTGCGCCGGCCGCCGCACGTCGCCACTTGGGAACACCTGCGGCCGCGACGGCAGCCGAGCATGACGTCACCGCCAGCCGAGGCGACACGGGCGCCCCTGGCGCCGCCGCCGCGAACTCGTCGATGCCAGGTAAACCCGCCGGATGCAGGCGAGGGTCACGCGCTCAGTGATATCCGCAGCCTCTGCGAAAGCGGACGGCCAGCGTCATTTGTTGCCTGTGTGAAACTAGTAGTCGATACGGGCTTCACACACTCACCATAGTGATCCTCGATATCTTTGGATTCTAACCACGCATAATTTGTTTCAACATATAGGTAATGGATCATATGAGACAGGTGCTGACCTCATTTTACGGGTTTCCGGATGTGTTCGAAAACACTATTTTGCAGTATCCATGGGTAAAACGAGAGAGGTAAATCAGCTTTGGAGTAAAATTCAACCCGGAGAAGCTCTTAACCCGAAAAAGGTCACCTGAGATCGCGTCATCGTGACCCAGGATGACCTTAGTTAGTTCTTTGAGTTTTAGGGATCTTGGACCAGTCTTTGATCATTCGCGCTGACGAGGATGATCTTGGAAAGTTACCGACGTATGTAGACAAGCTAGCCAACATGTCCATCACCCTACCACAGCCATCAATAGGGCTTTGGGAGGTAGCGACATTAATTGTCTACAATTCGCGATGGAGGAAAAATAGCCTGGCATGTTCCCACTGTTGACGTCATAGGCCAGCGATCTGACATGCTAAAAACACAACATGAGGTCGGCAAAGGATGCCCGTCGGCCATGCCGAGGGGAGGCGCGCTGACAAGCCATTTTTACTTGGTTACCAAGGAAGTCTCGAGGATTGCAACAACCTCCTGCAAGGATGAGGGTTAGTGGATGTTACAAAACCGGGGAACTTAAACACGTCACTATCTCTTTGCATAGCAGCGTTGTATTCTCGCCCTGTCAGAGCAGCTAGGTATGATATATGGAACTTCCCATCTGTGTGAGAGGAACGTGGGCGTCTCTAAAATATTCCGCTGAGTTCCACCGATGTTCGATCGAGCCCCGGATTTCCCATGGGAGCGTATGGACGGGCCAGAGACGCGCTTCAGTGTGTGTTCGCGTCGTCAGCTTGGGCAATTACGGACGCTTCCGATAAGTGATTTGAAGTTGCACCCGTACCGGCCACCAGCATGTGTACCAACCCTGTAGCAGGACCAGGTCATCTGCATCCATACCGGCCACCAGCATGTGTACCAACCCTGCAGTAGGACCAGGTCATCTGCACCCATACCAGCCACCAGCATGGGTACCAACCCTGCAGTAGGACCAGGCCATCTGCACTTATACCGGCCACCAGCATGTGTACCAACCGTGCAGTAGGACCAGTCCATCTGCACCCAGACCAGTCCATCTGCACCCGTACCATCCACCAGCATGGGTACCAACCCTGCAGTAGGACCAGGCCATCTGCACTTATACCGGCCACCAGCATGTGTACCAACCCTGCAGTAGGACCAGTCCATCTGCACCTGTACCGGCCACCAGCAAGTGTACCAACCCTGCAGTAGGACCAGTCCATCTGCACCTGTACCGGCCACCAGCAAGTGTACCAACCCTGTAGCAAGACCAGGTCATCTGCACCCATAGCAGCCACCAGCATGTGTACCAACCGTGCAGTAGGACCAGTCCATCTGCACCCAGACCAGTCCATCTGCACCTGTACCAGCCACCAGCATGTGTACCAACCGTGCAGTAGGACCAGTCCATCTGCACCCAGACCAGTCCATCTGCACCTGTACCGGCCACCAGCATGTGTACCAACCGTGCAGCAGGCTCAGGAGGCGATCTGTTCGGCAGGGGCCGGCTCCTGCTGAGGTCTCATCACGTCGGGCAGCTCCGGCGGCGTTGAGTACGGCACCACCTCAGCCGACTCAAATTCGCCTGAGGAACAACACCGCCGTAACTAACACACTTCAGCCGACCCAAACTTTCCTGAAAAAGAGCAACACCGCCGTAAATATCAAACCTCAGCCGACTCAAACTCGCCTGAAGAACAACACCACCGTAACTAACACACCTCAGCCGACCTTGTGTTCTTTTACGACGCATTCAACTGCTAGATCATATAGCGTCGCCAACCTCTCACGCCGATTGGTCGCGGGTGGACTTGAAAATGACGCCGGTTGCGAGATTCGAACCCACAATCTTGCGATCAAGAGTCCGACGCTCTACCGACTGAGCTATCGCGGCCCCGACGTCCTCGGACCACTCCGGCACTTGCATAATATTCTGCTCACTGTCTTCATGATTTGGTTTACTATTTGCATCTGATTTCGGCTCTGTAACCAAATCGATAAAGCCCGTGGTACACCTAGTTTGAGTAAGGGCCATTATTTAGTGCCTGGTCGGCACTGCGTCTAGGAATGGGCACCAGACCACTCGCCTCTCATCTGACCGCATCAGAGTATTTACTGAAAAAAGACGAGCGCAAACTGGTGCACGTCGTCTCAAAGTTTAAGTCGCTCGGGGTTGTCCCAGGTGAGCACATATTGGCAATACCTTAGCCTGTCTCCTTCTTCAGATGCAGTCAAGTGCGACCTGAAATTTGTCTGTACGATTCGGCTATAAAGCCATAAATTTAGCATTGCTAAAAGAAAATTCCACCAACCCAATCGACCTGTCAGCTGATTAAGAGACATCAGCTCTGGTCGGGTCCCGCAACACAACTACACAACACCAACAACACAACAACATGCTATTGCTCAATGCATTCTTGAAGTCTCGCTCAGACTCACACACGACGGCAGTTCTACGTATGTGATCTGCATACCTGTCGTGGCCCGGGGGCTGATCCCCGCCATAGGGGTGCGCCTGTGGCGGCTGCCACGGCGTGGGTTAACAACAGTACAGTACAAGGACATCTTGCACGCAACTTGTGAGGGAACAAACCGGCGGCGATTTTCAGAGTCCAGCTGAGACTCGCTTACCGTCATCCTGTCTGAAGCAGAGCACTAGAGTAGCCGGCTTGTGCGCCTGCGCAGTGGACGAGGTCAGGCCACAGTCCTGGGGGCACAGGTCAGAGGTCAAGTAGCACAGGTCACACTGTCACAACATGCAAAGCGCCACTAGTTCCCAATCGCGAATCCATCAAAGCACCGCGACGTGTTAAATCGCCTATTCTAGGATGCAGAATACAAGTGTGGAAATAAAGGTGTGGAAACAAATGCTATTCTGCACACTCGTTTGGCATCCTCCAATAGGGTGCTTCAAGGTTATGCACTTACTTATATTTCCGGACATCTTATTCCAGTAATAAATTACTTGTGAAATAGGGTGAAATATGCTACTTTCTGAACACTGAATCGACATCCCTCCCAACGAATAATCGACATCGTGCTTCGTGATCAGTCTTCATGTCTAATTCAGTGTCTCGTTGATAAGCATCATGATGATGCTTACCAATGCGGATTGTAACGCACGAACATCTCTTAGCACAATTCCAGGTACGAGGATTACCTATGATGTGGTCTGTTAAGCAATATCAGTTGATTAAAATAGGTATTTTGTATGGATCGTTATTGCTAAAATAGTTCTCCTTAAGTTCGGTACCTCAAAACAAAGGAAAAAGGTGCACATATGAGTACGCTATTGGATCAAAATTGTGTCTAAACAACTTATCAGATACGTTAAGCGACATCCATTCAATGGCGAATTTCTGCCTCCTACTGTACTCGTTTCGACATCACAAACCTAACGAAAAACCATTATTTTAACACTGTCTTATTCATTCCTATAATCTATGTGTATATTTCATGATTTTGTTTAATTAACAGACAAAAGTAGTCAAGTGATAAGTTGGCCAGATATTTAATGTATTAAAATTAAGCAAATATGAGAAATATTGTACTAAACTTGTGCTGTATAAGGAATTTTGCAGTCTTGTTATAAAACCATATTTTGCACTCAAACTTTGGTGTCGTGGTGTTTTTACTTTACAACCCGACAGCAAAACTCCACTACCTACACCGTTTAGTAATATACAGTCCTGCATTACGTCCATCAACCAGAAATACGTCATGTCAGTGGTGGAGGAGCCATCTGGTGGCCGAACAAAATTATAGCTGCTAGCCGGCACCGGCAGATGTCATACCGATCGCCTACCTGCAGGGTTTTGCCGTCCTCCATCTCGGTATCATCACGCAGCAGCTTCTGGTCCTCTGGTGACACTTTGAGAATGCCCTCCAGGATCCGCTTCAGTTCCAGCACCGACGTGTTCTCCTTGGCGTCGGTGAAGATGGTGGTCTTCTGGCGCCGGATCATCATGTAAATGTCCATGGTCGCTCTGCAAGCCCAGCCGGCGTCAACAATCGTACACCTACAGTTGGTGTAAATGTCCATGGTCGCTCTGCAAGCTCAGCCGGCATCAACAATCGTACACCTACAGTTGGTGTAAATGTCCATGGTCGCTCTGCAAGCTCAGCCGACGTCAACAATCGTACACCTACAGTTGGCACAGATTGCACACCTGAACAGCCAAGGCAGATAAGCAGCTGTGCCTTTGATGAAGCATTGCCAGTCCTGACTTCAACTTGCCGTACAAGACTTGTGAGCTTTGTGGACCCTGCTTGTTGGCGGTGACGTCACCAAGCCAAGACAGCTGACAAAGTTCTGCATGTGATGAGCACTGGGCCAGATGCTGAGAGCAGACCAGATGGACTGCACGCTGACCTGATGCGCCCGAGAGTGGCTGCAATATCGGGGTCTTGAATTCGAATCAGAGCATTGGAGACATTCTGATTCGTTTTTTTGCAGAGCACTATGCAAGGGTTGTCTGTGATATGCTTGATAACCAATGCTGCTCTTCTGTTAGATGTCGTGTCAAAACGAATTTCAAGAAGTACATCGCGATTCTGATGCTCCTGAAAAGCTCAATCTCCAACTACTTCTTTTTGTTTGCCTCTAAAAAGAGATACTCACAATCATTTAGGTGGGGGAAAAAGAAGCCAAACAGGTCGCATGACATGGCAATGTTGTAATTTTTTGCAAGTTGTTATTGGAGTGGTTGACAAGGCAGGAAAAATAGATGTCTGGTTATGTTTGCTCCATGCAAACACATTTGAACTTAGTTAAAAGTAACATCCAACTAGGTACAATGGAACACAAAGAGCATTGGTGAAACATGTTGATTGATGGTGAAATATCCTACCATTCACCTCCATCATCCAGGAAGGTTTTCATGTGGCAAAACTGTACTATGTGTGTTTGTGTTATCATGGAAAACAAAAACTGTTCAATTCCCTTGCTTGTACACCAAGCCAATGTTGCCATCATTGATGTGTGCAACATGCTATATTTAGTTAGTTAGTCATTTGGGCTTTCAGGCACTTTGGGCTGGAGCACACACTTGCTCGCTAATCTTAAATAATGTTTTTGACCTTGTATCATACAATCATCCTTCATTACATTGCTTCCTGATGAATGATTTTCCACCTGGACAACCAATCCGATTGATTGATTGATTATTTGGGCTTAAGGGCGCACTGACTACATGGTCATTTGGTGCCCATTGGCGCCCATGGACAACCAATCCAAATTTGATCTTGTGACACTATCAGCCAGGGCTGGAAATATATTTCAGATCATGCATCAACTGAACAATCATACTTTGAGCAGGATAGCAGCAAGCTAAGCCCAGCATTAGAACATTTAGGCAACAGAAAGGTGAACAACATTTTACGTAGTTCATACCAACCAGCATGACATTTCTATTAGCTACTACTTTGCCCATTAGTCACTGCTGTAACCTGAGTGGGAAAACCACAACCCCATTAGTCACTGCTGTAACCTGAGTGGGAAAAAACACAACACAGAACCAAAAACACCAGAGTTTTGGCACAAGCTTTAGGCACACTTCCTACCAGCATAACTCCCCATTGATAGAAATAACCTAAGACACTTACTAGTATCAGTGCCACCTATTCACCTAAATTATCCCCAATTGCACAGCACATAATATAAAATTATATTCTTGGACACAAATAATTTAACTACTCCATTTATAGATGAATTCAAGGAGGGACTCCCTACTACATCACCAGGCAGCCTATTCCATTCACCAACCACCCTTTGACTGAAAACCTGTTGGTGTTTAGCTGTCATATGTCTTGACTTGTCTAACCCAAATTGATGAACCACATGCAATACCCTAAATAGAAGAAGATCATTAAGATTGACATTTTCTAATCCTAATATTATCTTAAACATCTTAATTATATTATACCTTAATCTCATGTCCTTGAGTCATCTAATTCCATAATTTATAGCTTTAAAGCAAGAAGTTGCATGCAATTTATTTTATCATATTCCCTTGGTTTCCAACAAATTTTGGAATGTCTCCATAGAGCAAAGAAATTGGTTAAGTTTGGTCACATTAGGTATTTAAGTTGGAAATTGTATCAAAATAATGATTTTCTATTCATTCTAAAAGAGTTTGCAAGTGTTTTTGTAGGTTATGTCCTTCATTTGGAACATTTGAAGAGAAATTATTTTAAATTTTTCAACTAAAAAAAAAATCCCAAAGAAAGGTCAGGCTAGGTTATGTTAAGTTATGTTGCATTTTGTATGATTTTTACAACTTTCTTCTATGCTGTTGCCTAACCCAAAGCTCCCTTTGTGGTGTTATATTCCTCGCAAACTGAAAAGTAAGCATTTGCACAGAAAATGAGTGGCCCAATCATCTTAGTCACATTCATAAGCATTGCATTGGAAAGGTAAAGTCCAAGGAATCATAAACACCTTCAAATACACATTCACCTTTCTTTCTTTTGAAACATTTCCAATATTTATTCTTAAAATGTTGCATTGGGCCTCAAGTGAAAATTTACCAATAATTATTTATGATTCCATTCCAAAGAATCCCAATAGTTTTTGCAGTTTTGAAGTGTCACAACATCCTTCTCATAATCACAATAAAATACATAACGCATAACCATTTTGATTTCGAAGGCAAATGTTCAGAAGAGTGCTTCCAATCACAATAATGGATTGGAATATGGAATACTGACAGATCAAGAAATTATATTAGGCACCTATCTCCCTACCTTCCCACCCACCCATCAACGCTTGCTTTCATTCATCTTAACGATCAAATTGATGGGCTATTCATTCAAACAATACTAACCTGCCCTATACGCGTCCGACGGGGTGCCCACCTTGGTACCTAAGTTCGTTGACTCAGCACAGTTTGGAGATTCCTGGAACGACTAGAAAAGTCACTTCTGCACCGTAATTGTCGAGTTAGTCATTTGGCAGAATCGTCAATATTTGACGTCATACTAGGACCATTTAACTTTGTGGGTTAGTAATTTCCTTTCCTCATTTGTGTTTAATTATGTGCAAAAGTTGACGCCGTAGGGGGAAAAGTTTCTGTACAGTAATTTATGAGTATCGTATATTTGGTGAGTTGAGGATTTCAATATAGGATAGCGCATTTACCTCATGGTATAATATATTACCTGCTAGGTAAGTGGAAGTAGGTACCATCTGGGTAGGTACTAATACTAAACCTGGGTACCTACCATCGAACATCCAGAATATAATGTGAGGAGTTCGCGAGTATGGGGTGCAGACGATTACGATTAGCGATACGACTTGGCCTACACTTGGCGGCGTGTGTACCTATATTTGTATTGACAGCGTGATCTAGCTTAGTATTCTAGCTTAGTATTATAGTGGTAGCTCATCCAGAGATGAAAGCTACGCAACATGAAAAAGCCAAGGATGGTTATGGAACATTTGTTAAGTGTATGATGCTTAATGCTCCATTCGAGTATTCGATCCAAATTTTATGAGTTCAAGTGTTATGTTGCTGAGGAGGAACCAGATTTTGTTTGCATTACTGAGGCATGGGTCAGTGAGGGGTATTTTGGGGATAATGCAGGATTTTTCATTGCATTTTTCATGGCTATTCTGCCATTAAGATCCCTGACATGTTTGTGCTGGCACCATTGGTGAACACACGTGGACACTCACTGAAATTGGCTCACAGGCATGCATCAGTGGACTGTAGGGAGATATTTTTTAGCCTCATGCTGTGCCACCTGGAACTCATTGCCTGATGATGTAGTAGCCTTAACAAACCTGGGTGCATTTAAAGCTGCACTGCACTCAAATCGCTGCACATTGTTGTACGAATATACTGAATAGATTAACCATGATAATATACTAAGCAAGCTTGAAGAGTAGCTTTACTTCTCTATATTCAGAATATAAAGATCCATATATATCTTTATATTCAATCTCTGTATTCAATCTCTATATTCAATCTCTATATTCTCTATTTCAGAAATCTTGACTGACAACAAAATATTAGCAGATGTAGTGGCTACTCTAAGCATACAAATTCTGTTTAAGGTACACTTTACAGTTCCTGTGTCTTACCCTGTCTATCTGATAACTATATTTTTCTTTAATCTAGGGGACTGGCATACCTGCAGATACGGCTCCCCTCGATCGGGCACGTAACTCATCTCTGGGTGAGTGATGCTTGAGTATATGGGGAGCCAACCAGGTGAGAGGACTATGAGATCCAGGGATACAATATGTTTTCATGCAATAGGGGTCCAGCAGTGAAAGGGGGTGGTGTAATGCTCTATGTGAATAGCTTATTCAGTTCTCAAAAAGTAGCAGACGGGGTAAAAAGTGTGTCTGTGGAGTCCATTTGGTTTGATGTTGCTGTGGGAAAAAGGTAACAGCAATAAACTGAGGATAGGAGCTTTGGACCAATCAGGAACCTTGCCACACTCTCAGCAACTGAAGCTCGATAAGGTGATTTGTGAGGAAATCAGTAGAAACTTTCAGAGGAAATGCCTTATTCTTGGTGACTTTAATATAAAAGGATATGAAAATGTTGGTGTTGACTTGCCATCATGTAAACTATTTAGGAAATGCCTTGAAGAAGACCTGTTCTTACACCAGTTTATAATGGAACCAACTAGGCAGGGCTCATTCTTGGACCTTGTCTTCTCAGATTTAGATAAACCCGTGGGTCATTTGGTGCATCTTCTATTGAATACCAATGACCACGCACATCTGAAACAAACATATATGACACATATCAATACAAAGCTATCACTCAGCAATTAGTGAATTCAGCACAGTACTCTATCCCCCCTCCAAGACTTTGAGGTCTCGAGGGGACCAAAGTCTGAAACACTAGCAGATCAGATGTAAACACATGTGGGCAACAGGTTGGGCAAACTGATGTCACATCATCCATCCGCATCCAAATGGATGTGCACAGGGCCCTGCAGCAGAGCAAACAAACCATCGTTCAACAAGAAGCTCAACGGCTGAATCATGTGCCAGCTATACATACAGCACTATTGCCCACCATCGCAAATCATCCACGCTACACACAACGGGTGCATAACAACGCATTAACAGCACCGCACAAGTGACCAACGAGGAGGTAGCGAGTGTGACACCGACGGGCGAAAACTAGAACGGTGAAGCTACAATTGCAAATAGATGTCAGTAGGCAGGTATCACCTCGCGTCATGTGGAATGGGTGATCGAGTAGGTGACCATAATGATTTGACACAATATATGACACAATAAACGCCACATATCACTTGTCATATTCCTCACTGGGGAATCCGCAAACATACACCTGCACGAGCCAAAAAAACATCGAATTACTCAGGTACACCGGCAGGAGCGCAATCAGTATTCCAAGTAATCGCTCAAGTAACGAGGTTTTCTCGACTGCCGTGTGCTGCGGCGGGGGGTTGGTGCAGCGAGCACAGGCTCGGGGTACTGAGTTTCGTTGGATGATTCAGTCGGTGGTGACTGCACACAGGGAGGTGTGTGTGGAGTGGGCTGAGGTGGGGTACTTGCGTTATCCCGGGAACGAGTGTCACGAGTGTCGTTCGTCGGTGGTACCCTCGGTGGCCGTTCGTCGGTGGCCGTAGTTTTGGTGGGTCCCGAGAGTGGTATGGTTGCGTTATCGCCCTGTGTGGCGGGTACTATGGTGTGAGAGGGTGGCGCATGAGTATCACTGCCACGTGTATGCTCACTGTAACGATCCAGAGCTGGGTATGTGGGAGTATCGTGAACAGGTACAGGGGCGCGTGCTTCCAGGCGGGACAATGTACCGGGTGTGAATGAGATAGGAGGGCGTGGCATGAACGGAGTGTACGAGCGCAAGTGCTTGCGGTTTCGCAGTGTCACACGTCCGGAACCGTCTACCCTCACCACGTACTGGTCAAACTGTCGCACTTCAATGACGATGCCAGTTTTATCCCATTTAGTGGGATGAGGGCCGATTAGGTTCTGCAGGCGTACACAGTCCCCGACTTTGAGGGGAGGCAGTATCCGAGTGTGCTCAGAGAGGCGCTCGTGGGTTCGCATATGACGGTTTCGCAACGCCTCTTCACGGTTGACCAGTGTTTCCTTCCACGTGCTGTGGGGTTGGTACTTGCCAGGGTGTATGGGGATAAAGTCCCGGATTGGCCTGCCGAAGATCACCTGTGCTGGTGACAGGCGGGTGTCACGATCCGGGGTGTTCCAGTACTGTAGTATCGCGCGCTGGAAGTGGTCAGTGTTCAGCCCACCTCCTTCCAGTGTGTTATCGGTTATCAGACGCTTGACTGACTTGACAGCAGTTTCTGCCCGAAAGTTTCCATGTGGAAATGCAACAGACGACATGCGATGCCTCACGCCCCAGTTACGCAGGAAGTTCTGGGTGGCAGTAGCGGTGAATTCCGGCCCACCGTCAGATGTGAGCTCGTCGCTAATGCCGAATGTGACGAATAATCGCCGCAAAGCGGCAATAAGACCGTGTGCGCCATTGGAGGCTTCTTCGACTATTGGCCAGTTACTGTACCGATCCACTGCGACCAGGTAGTGGCGACCCCGGTAGGTGAAGTAGTCTGCACAGATAGCTTGGAAGGGGTATGCTGGCAGAATGAGTGGCGTCGGTGGAGCACTTGGCTGGGAAGGAGTCATCCGGTTGCAAGCTGCACACCTGGCGCGTGTCTCTTCGATGGCCTGAGTCATGCCCGGCCAGAAGAAGGAGCTCGCAGCTCTTGAATCCATCATAGATACCCCTTGGTGGGCAGAGTGTAGTATGTGCAGTAGGCGCTCGCGAAGGGCTGGTGGCACAACGACGCGGTCTGTATAGAGGATGACCCCATCATATTCGCTGAGCTGATCGCGAAATCTGTAGTAGGGTCGTATGGAGGGTGGCATGTGGGCCGCGGACTCAGGAAAGCCGCTGTGAATGACTTCGGCGAGCCTGAGCATGTCATGATCACTTGAGGTCGCTGTTCGGACATCATCCCAAGTGATGGACTTGATGAGCTCCGCTGAGGAGGAAGCACACATTGGAGAGCAGGGCTGTACGCCGACGTCGGAGCTAGTCTCGCGGACCGCAGCAAGGCAATCGAAGTCGAATCCGGTAGGTGTGCCTTCAGGAGGCGTGATGACTGCGGATACAGTGTCGTCGGGAAGATCAGGTGGCTCTGGCGCACCAACCGGGTGTCGGGAGAGTGCATCGGCAGCAGCGTTGCGTGTCCCGGGGATATGGACGACGCGAAATTTGAAGCGCAGGCTTTTCTCTTTGATGTTGCAGAGCCGTGGATTTGGGATCTCGTCAAGTGAGCGGTCCCCGAACACCTTGACAAGGGGTCGATGATCCACTGCTACAAGTAGGTCCGAGCAACCGAGGGTAAACTGGCGGGCCTTCTGGAGAGCATCCATAAGAGCCTCCCCCTCCACTGGGGCGTAGCGTGCCTCGGCACCGTGGGTAAAACGGCTGCCCACCAGCACGACGCGCCATCCGGTCTTGCAACAGAAGGGTCGGGTACCAGAGCACAGGCAGTGTTTCTGGAGCAACCAGTACCCGAGGCCGTCCTTTGACCAGTCGGTTGCGAGGCAGGTCGGGCGGGTCTTATCGAAGATTTCCACGCCCTGCTGTATCTGCTTGACAATGAAGTCTTTAGATCGTTGGAAGAGCTGGTCCAGTTCTGCAGTCCACACGAAGGGCTGACCAGGCTTGAGGAGGTCACGGTATGGTTGCATATGGTCCGCCGAGGCGAATGCGTATGCAACTTGATTGATGAGCCCAAACCGCCGAGGTGAATGCGTATGCAACTTGATTGATGAGCCCAAACCAGCTTCGCACATCCGTCAGGTTCCGAGGTGTTGGGAAGTCATCAATAGACTTCAAGATTCTTGGACATGGACGTACTGAAGAGGGTGTGATCTCGAAGCCAGCAAACTCAACCACATCCTTCGCAAAGGAGAACTTGGTTGGGTTCAGGATGATGCCATGGCGGCCGCACCGATCGAGCCATTCGACTGTCTGATGGAATGCCTCCTCGATGTCCGATGACCAGAGGAGAGTGTCGTCCACGCACTTGGTTTTCTGTGGGATGTCGGCAACGATGGTGTCGAACCGCCGGCTGTAGCCGTCGCCTGATGACACGTATCCCTGTGGAGCGACACGGTAGCGGTAACGTCCCCAGGGGGTGATGAAAGTAGTGTAGTGGCGATCGTCGGGGTGGAGGGGCACGGCGTGATACCCATTCCAAGCATCAGTGACAGTCTTTTTAGTACCGCGGGGCACTGCACGAGCTTGGTGAAATGGTGACTGGGTGTGATGAGTCTGTCTGGGTGCATGTCTGTTCAGAGCTTGAAGGTCAACAGTGCGCCTGGGTTTACCATTCTTCTTGGCAGTGATCACCATACGGTGACACCATGTAACTGGTGTCTTGGGTGGGACTTCTTCGATGACACCGATCCGACAGTCTTGGTCGAGGCCAGCCTTCACGTCTTCCTGCCAGTGAATTGGTACAGGAATTGGCTTATGGTGGGCAACTGGTGGAGCATTGGGGCCCACCATGAGATGCAATGGTGGGCCCTCCATGGCCGGCAGGGGTTGGTGGTTACACGTGTTGAAAGTACTAGAGGCGTAGTATGTCAACAACCATCCCTCGATCTTGTCTCTGTTTGCATCAGTCGGAGGGTATGGTGACGCAGTTGGTGGTGGTGGCGGGTGCTGGCGTCGAGGGCAATCGCAGGCAGCTGTGATGCATGACTCAGACACAACGGCGCTGCCACCGTGAGGTGTGGAGGCGACAGCCGAAGCAGTGTTGCCCGGTGGGTGTGTACTGATCTTGGGGAAGTCAGTGGAAGACCATGCCGAGTACTTCGCAAGCTCCCCGTGATAGAAAGAACTTGTCGGTCGCATCCGTGAAGTACACAATCTGTCTTGTCTCAGCGCCACCTGGCTCCCGTGTGGCTGAGATACGAAGTGGGATGGCACCGATGATGCTGATAGCTGCATTGTTGACTGCTGTCATCTGCAGCTTAATGGGTGAGAGGTGCCGTGTGTTCAGGCCGAGGTGTCGCAGCAGATTAGTCTCTGCTAAGCAGGATTGGCATCCAGTGTCAGCTATAGCATGAATGAGTGGTGCTGTCGTAGGACGCCTGAGGGGAGTTTCTAGACCTAGAGCTCGTGTGTCGCATGGATAGTGTGACACAAATATTGGGGTGGTTGGCTGCGATGCAGATGGTCGTTTCTCCCATGTGTCCTGTAAAGAGTCATAGACATGGTGATCCAGAATGATCTCACCATACACCGTATGCTGCTTGAAGTCAGCAACTCCAACACTACACAGTGAGTCAAACACCATTTGAGGGTCAGGTTCCCCAACTTCAGCGACAGAAGTCGAAGAAACCGCCGAATTGGTAGGGCGGGCTGTGGATGGAACACCATTAGTGTCACGTCGGCGGAACTGACTAGACCGGCACATGATTTCGACGTGATGAAGCTTGCTGCACCTTTTACACATGTGACCATACGCACTACAGTTAGCAATCCGTTCTTCTCTGTCTTTACCTTGCCCATGTTTTCCACAGTAGCCACATGGCGTGGCCTGCTGCTGATGAGCTACATGAGTAGGGGTTGACCGCTGCGACCGTTGTTGCTTTCGGAAGCTGCTGATTCCAGCTGCATTTAATGGTGCAGTGGTCGTGCTTGGCACAGTGGCAAGACGCTGTGCTGACAGCTTCCCACCTTCACGGGCTTCTATGTACCGCAATGTCTCATCCAGGGTAGCCGTCTCATCCTTCTCTGATAGCAGGGAGAGTTTGATCTCTGGGTCATAAACGCCACGGGTTAGGGCGTCGCGGACCATTACGTGACTGTAGTCGACCTCTGTAGTAGGTTCACAGTTACACTGCAGCTTGTATTTGCATGTGCTTGCTATGCCCTTTAGTCTAGCACAGAAGGTTCGGACCGGTTCATCACGATCCTGTCTGGTACTGTGGAGTTCATCACGGGCTACAAGCACATTCTCGGCATGCACTGCCAAAGACTTTATGTGTGCCAGTGTGCTGACTTCATCATGTGTGGTGAGGTCACCGAATGATCGAACCAAATCACGTCGAAGTGGCTCCTCACAGCAGTCGTAACAACTGGTATATGGCATCCGCGCCTGAGATGCGTGTGGCTGACTTGTATAGGGACCATCGTTGAATGAAGTATGTCCATTCTTCTTCAGTGCCCCCAGCAGCAACGGATGGGCGCTTGACCTTCTCCACCTGGGCCACTGGAGCAGTGCTGCCAGGACGTGTGGTGGGATGGTCAGACCTCTCGTGCATCTGCAGGAGCGTAACCAGCAGGGACTTGTCTCCCTCGCTGGAGCTCCACTGACAGCCAGTGTAGGGGCATCTGACTGGCGCTGGGGCAGTAGCCATTGTAGGAGTGGTCCGTCACAGGATGGCGTGGTCATAGATAAACCCGTGGGCCATTTGTTTCCTGATGTTGTTTCCTGATGTGCGTGGTCATAGATAAACCGTGGGTCATTTGGTGCATCTTCTATTGAATACCAATGACCACGCACATCTGGAACAAACATATATGACACATATCAATACAAAGCTATCACTCAGCAATTAGTGAATTCAGCGCAATACTCTAAGATTTAAGTGATTTAGTTCCAGACTTGACTGTCGGAGAAACTCTGGGAAGAAGTGACCATAACATAGTGAGATTCAAGGCACAAGTAGCAGGGACAATCGAGAATAATTTGACAAAGGTTCCAATTTTTTACAGGGCAGACTGACTGCATGAGAGCAGCTTTAAGTGCCATAAAATGGGAAGAAGAATTGGTAAATTTTTTATAAAAGGTGTTTTGGGAATTTTTGGAATACTTTTTTCAGAATATGATGTTTATGAACATGACTAAGAAGATACGACCACTCATTTTCGGTGCTGATGCTCACTTTTCAATTTGGATGATGACGCCACATTGGTGTGGTGTAATGACGTCATAGGTATGGCACTGAGGTTTTGACTGGCTAATGTTACAAACAGTTCACATACCTTAATGAGATGGTCAAAGTAGCTTAACCTAAACCAACCTAACCCAACCTAGCCTAACCTAGCCTAACCTAACCTAACCTAACCTAACCTGCTTATCTCTTGGTTTATCATAGCTATAATTTATATAATGTGCCATGAGGTTAGGTTGACTACCTAATGCTACAAATGGTTCACATACCTTAATGAGATGGTCGAAGTAGCTTAACCTAACCTAACCTGCTTACCTCTTGGTTTATCATAGCTATAATTTGTATAATGCACCATGAGGTTAGGTTAGGTTAAGCTACTTCGACCATCTCATTAAGGTATGTGAACCATTTGTAGCATTAGCCAGTCGAAGCCTCTGTGCCATACCTATGTCATCACACCGTACCAATGACATCATCGTTCAAATTGAAAAGTAAGCATCAGCACCAAAAATGAGTGGTTGCATCTTCTTAGTCACATTCATAAACATCATTCTGAAAAACAATTAAAAAAATCCCAAAACACCTTTTATGAAAAATTTACCAAAGAATTCTCTACTTCAAATGCCTGTGAAATGTGAGAAAAGTTAAAATCTTACTTGAGGGAAATTCAGATTAGACATGTCCCCCAAAAGCAAAGGTGCAAAAGAAGGGTAGGAAAGCCAGCATGGCTTACACCAGATTTGACAAAAGCAATTAAGGCTAAGAAAGATGCATTTAGAGTATTTGAGGAAGCTTCAAATATCACAAATTTAAGGTCGTATCAAAAAGCTAGAGATGCTGTGAAGCAGAAAACCAGAGCAGCAAAGTGAGCAAAAGAATTGGATTTGGCTAGGAACTGTAATGGGGACAGTAAAAAGTTCTTTAGTTTCTACAAGCTAAGTAAAGTTTCAAGCACAATTGGTCCACTGGAAGTAAATGGGACTATTTTGGGTGAGGATGGTGAGATGGTTGAGGAACTGAGCAAGCAGTTTAAATCAGTGTTTACGTTGGAGGATGTGACTAATCTGCCAACAGTGAACCACAATTCAGTGACAGGTGATCAGTTACACGATGTTGATTTCATTGAAAGTGATGTTGTTTTCAATTATATCAGGAAAATAAAGCCAAACAAGGCAGCAGGACCTGATGGGATTTATGTTAGGGTATTGCGGGAAGCTGAAAAGGAACTGGCAATTCCACTTAGTATAATATTTTGTATATCGGTTTCACCAAATGAAATTCCAACAGATTGGAAAAGGGCAAATGTAGTTCCTATTTTCAAGAAAGAAGAAAGAGGGAAAGTTGAAACTTCGCCAGTAAGCCTCACATCCCTAGTCTGCAAGGTACTCGAATCAATTATGAAGGATAGAATAGTTAGTTTTCTGGAAGGAAACAGATTGATTCAAGATACTCAACATGGGTTTGGAAAAGGGTGATCGTGTCTCACAAATCTCTTGGACTTTTGTAATTTTGCTACAGAACAATTTGATCAGGGAAATCAGGTTGATGTAACATATCTTGACTTTAGTAAGGCCTTTGACAAGGTACCCCATAAACTGTTAATGATGCAGCTTCAGGTCCATGGTATTGCAGGTAGCATCCTAAAATGGATAGAGTTGTGGCTCTCAGATAGGCAGCAGAGAGTGATGCTAAATGGTACAAAGTTATCATGGTAAAATGTTCTTAGTGGAGTCCCCCAGGGGTCAGTACTGGGGCCACTATTGTTCATTATATTTGTAAATAACATTGAAAGTGGCCTAAGCAGTAAGGTTTTGAAATTTGCAGATGATTGAAATTTGCGGAAGGTCTTTAGGGCAATAACAGGACACAATGAGCAGGTCTTGCTGCAGAAAGACTTAGACGAGCTTGTGAAATGGTCCAAAAAATGGGAAATGTAATTTAATTTTGATAAGTGCAAAATCATGCATGTAGGTAGGCAGCATATGAAGGCTCCGTACTTGATGGGTGGCCAAGTACTATCTGTGACTCAGCAGGAGAAGGACTTAGGTGTTATTTTGAACACAAAATTGTGGGCATCAGAACAGACCAAAGAAGCCAGGAAGAAGGCACTAAGAATGCTTGGGGCAATAAATAGGAATGCATCATACAAAAGTGAAGAAGTCATCAGGAAGCTTTACTGTGCATATGTCAGGCCACATTTGGAATACTGTGTCCAAGCTTGGTCCCCTAGTTATGAAAAAGATTGTTGGCTTTTAGAGAGAGTACAAAAGAGGGCAACAAAAATGGTTAATGGTATAGGCAACCTGGCATATGAGGAAAGATTGAACAAATTGAATATGTTTTCACTTAGATATAGAAGGCTGAGAGGAGATCTCATCGAGGTCTTTAAATTTTTCATGGTCAGGAACAGGGATATCTCGGGGAAATGTTTGAATTTAACAGAAATGATGGAATTAGAGGTCATCAATTCTAAATTAAAGTTAATCACAGCAGGACAAGGTTAAGACAGTCTTCTTTCACCAACAGGGTAGTAGAACACTGGAACCAGCTGCCAGAAACCATTGTCAGTAGCAACACACTGAACATCTTTAAAAACAGCATAGACAATCATTATAAGAATAGGGGCTTGTTTTTCTGTATGCCAGGGAGGGTTGATCGACGGATTTGGTGGATAACTGGTTCAGTGTCCAGAGTGCAACCAAGAAGGGCCCTTGTGGCTCATAGTTGCACTGATCTTTTATGTCTTTATGTCTTGTGCATTTTCGGTGTGTTCCTGTCATGAGTATCATATGAGACAGGTAAGAAACAATGGTAAATTTGCAGTTTAAGGTATTTTTTGGTTTCTTGGAATCTTTCCATTGCAATGCTTATAAATGTGCTTAGCAAGATGTGACCACTCATATCCTTTGCAAATGCATACTTTTCAGTCTGGAAACAAAATAGTGTAATTTTAATGGTGGACAGTTTGAAGAATAAATGCACTCGATGCCAAGCAACTGCTTAAGTACCAGTTGCATTTTTATTTGTATCAAATGCATGTTGATGTAGGTAGGTACCTACCTACCTACCTTGACCTAGGCAATTCAGCAACTCATCTTTGGTATGGTTAGTAGGTGGTAGGCAACAGGCTCAAAACAACACTACACATCTGAATTTCAAGTTAGATTAATGCAATAGTCGGAATTAATACCACCTGCATGCTCATATTAATTCCCATCAGAATTTCTAGAATGTGATTTGTCCTATCTAGTAAAATATAGAAATAAAGGAAATGTTTCAATTTTTGTTATGTGTTGCCTTCCACTCAAATTTTGGAACCTGGTCACACCTACTCATGAGACTATAGTTAGCTTATTGAGCTTGGGCCTGGTAGCGTAAATTACAACACATCTGATTGATGTTTTGCCAACATAAGCCAGCAAAATGTATGATGGAACTAGTTGAATCACCTGATTATGGATACAAATATTGCTTAGGCAGTTGCTGAGTTTGTCTGCTCGGTTGCTCAGTTCCTACACTGCTACTGTGAGTTGATGCAATACATGAAAATGACACAACCTGTAATTTAGTTGATATTATTGTGATTTAAGGTGTTCACAAGACATGTTTTGCACACATTTTATCTTCATAAAACAAACAAAGTGGGTAGGTTTGGTTTGGCTAGGTTATGTTAGCATTTTTGAAGTTGGTAAATTTTGACTTTTTGGAGGGGGAATTAAAAGGGAACTTATTTTCTTCAAAAGCAGGTTTGGTTGGGTTGGTGCAAGAATGCAGAATGAGGCTGTACCAGCACCCACTGCAGCCCATGCTGTGTACAAGGGTGTGCAATGTGTGCACTGGTTTGAGACTATTTTGTCTCTATGTTTGTGGTAGTAAGCTGGTTGGTAGGTATGATTGAGTGACATCATAGAAACAGTATCATGTTTTTCAATGTGTCCTTGTCACCATTGTACTCTATCTGAGGTCAGCAATGGCTGTACAATGGGGTAGGGGAAGTACCATACCCCATGAAAGCCTAGTCATGGACCTTGTCTCAACTGATAACTGATAGTCTTCAATCTTAGCTGATATCTGATAGCCTTCAGTCTTCACTGATATCTGACAGTCCATATTGGCTATTGGACACCTACAGGGCTAAACAGGGACACTCATACATTTCACCGACACGTTTGGTTTCACAGACATCAAATGTTCCAATACAAGTGCATGTATCGATATGTATATGGACCACGGGCTCGGGCTTCCTCAGAGGATTCCTTCTTGACATAGTTTGTTTCTGGTTTGGAGTTTCTGTGAGTGTCTGCACCACTGAGGAGGCTTTTCTGCATTTCACGTGTCCTTTTTGCTCACTTTTTCCCGCGTGCTTTTTTCAATTTTTTTAAGCTTGAGCTTTTTTCATCACTCCTGACGATGGCCCCTGGCCGAAACGTTGAGTAATAAAATATACGCTGGCCGTAACGATCGCACGATGGGTCCGTACTACCGACTGTAACGACAGCAGGCACGGTCTGTACCAGCGTATGTAGCGAGCGTACGTATGAATGTAGCGGCTTGTATGGTTACGTTTTCTTAAGACGTGTCCGTTGGCGAGCTCCAAAGATCCGTAGCTTGTCGGTACGTATATCGGGCGGCGACAGCGAGAACCAGAGTGCGAGAGTGCGAATCCGAGAGTACCAGTTCCGAGCAGTTTCCATGTCACGTTATATACAGTAACTGCGGACGTGTCCGAGTGCGGTTCGGCAGGCGCGGCCCTTGCGCATGCGCAATGACCTGAGCGAGGTCACGGGCGGTACTGGCGAGCGGCCAGTTGCCGGGCGTCTCTGCGCAGGCGCATAACAATGTTCGGCGCGTGACACGCTTGTGCTGTCAGAGCACGAGTTACTACATGAACGGTCTCTACCTACCGTTCGGCAGTGGAACGTGCATACTTTCTGCACGTACGGGTGGTGCCGGCTGGGGTGGAGTGGAGGCCGATTGTGACCTCATTTGACCCTGAAGACCTGGGGTCATGAAATGTATACTGCAGCGAGTTCACTACAGCTGTAATTCCTCCAAATTTCGTGCTTCTAGTTTCCAATCTTTGATGCCCGAACTCCCCCCCGGTAAACGTTATGTGAGAGGCATGTTGACCGGGTATCTTCTGCACTTCCTTCGATAGCGTTGCTTGCACTCGAAATGTAACGGAATGTGGTGCGTACAGAACTGGGCTGTTGAAATAAACAACTTGAACTGGATATGGATGCAATGTTTCCTTCCAGAGACAAAGTTCCACGATGACAATTCCAAATGGTCCAATTGGACATTCATTGCATGAGTGGGCTTTAATTAAGTATTGCCCTCTTTACTTTCATGGGTAAATATTATTACATCGAGCAACTCATATGATAGTGTAAAGTAATCTAAAGTGCATCATGAAACAACGGCCCTGACTGCTAACGATTGTGTGATCGGGTTAAAAACGCGACGGCGCCGAGATTCGAACTCACCACCACCCGTACGAAAAGCGGACGCCTTAACCAACTGCGCCAATCGTCGGCATGGTTTGGGCCGAGTACGCGATGTAGAGCATGCTGACTGAGGAGATGTTTATTTCCTCGACGATCTCCGATGAAGTGTCGCATGTTCTTTACACACCACCTAAAACATAACTTTTATCGTTACTTTTGATATCAACTCAGCACCTCCTGGTATATTGAAGGTCGTATATTTTCTTTGCACGTAATGTCTCAAACCCAGGAGCATCTAAGAGCCATTCTTCGTTGTATTAAACAATGTTTTAACTTTGGAGCTTCCTCGATGTTTTGTGGTAATGATGCAGAATGTAGGACAGGATACCTAAGAGTAAAAAGTGCTTCCATTGAAAGTAAACAATAAACCCAGAATATATCCCAGTGCATGATGTGGTAGGCCACATCATGGGTGCAGGTTTTCAAGAGAGAGAGAGGGGGACGGGGTGAGAGGGGTTTGGGTCGATCCTTTCAATTTAATGCCAGAGGCATAATGTTATATTTCACAGAGTTTGGTGTATGCGTCTGCTCGTCTTCGGCCGTGGCGACTTCCGGGAGCCCCATGCTGCATGTGTTTGATGTGCTTATTTTTAAATGTTTCCTGTTTCTGTCATACAGATTTGAGCACGTGATGGCTGGCTACTTCGAAGAGCATGACTGCACGCCATTACCAGATGGGACAGCACCAGATGCATTACTCCATTATGCCAGGTACTCGTATAAGCTAGAGTTGTATTTATAGGATGCCTGAATCACAGCAAAAAAAAGCCCTTTGTCAAGCACGAGCTGAGTGTAGTAGTGAAATTACATGTTGGTATGTCATTTGGAAATTTGGTTAGTGAGCATTGGACTTATCCATTTCAAGTCTGTGTTCAGAGTGTTTTTTGTGTTGCTTGGTTATCGGAGTGCATATTTTTTTGCACTTTTGGACACCACCTGAGCCTCCTTATTCCACTGGAGTCGAAATTCTAGAACTGGTAATGTCGGTTCCTACCTAGCAAAGTACCTTGGCCCCAAACATAAATTTAGCTTTGGCGATTAACGAGGGTGCCATGATTTCCAAATGGTTTCCATTGGTTTCGGGGTGATTGGCGTTTGGGCGTGTCACCATTTTTGTGCCTATTTTTGCTTGGCCCAGCATTTAAATGTTAACTAATAATTGTCCAATTTTATTATGTCATGCAGCATTCAATAAACTTGGCATCTTTCACGTTACAGCAGAGGGAGTGGTTTTTGAACGGTGTAATGCTGGCGTATTTTCCAGTACCGGCTGCTCCGTGCAGACAGGTCTGACTGGCAGTGGCTATGCCGGACAGGTTTCTGGCCCAGTCCGGCTGGGGTGACGTGTTTGAGGAGGAGCTGAGGACCCTGCTGGGCGGTGTGCCCGCTCCGCCGGCCGCCAAAGCTGTTCTGCAGCGTCTACCGCGGGTGGAGATCACCAAAGAAGGTCGGTTGCACTGTGTGGAGTGCTTCAGCGCTGGTTGTGGCGATGGTGTTGTGACTTGGCTGTTGTTTCATTGTTGTGTTTGGGAACCTCTGGTGCATTGGTGCCATGGTTGTGAACCTCTGGTGGATTAGTGCCATGGTTGTGAACCTTTGGTGGATTGGTGCCATGGTTGTGAATCTCTGGTGCATTGGTGTCATGGTTGTGAACCTCTGGTGCATTTGTGCCATGGTTGTGAACTTCTTGTGCATTAGTGCTATGGATGTGAACCTCTGGTGCACTAGTGCCATTTTGGTACCTGGTGAGTGGACAGTGGCAACAACAAGCAGACTACCATCCTGGCTATGCACATGTATGTTGGCTATGTGGTCGGGACATCGAGAGAAGCTTTATATGCTGATGCTCACGTGCCATTTGCGCAATTGGTGGGTAGCGCTATCCTAGCTCTTGCATTGTTTGTTAAAATAAGAATTTCGGTTGTCAGTCGTATCGTGTGTCATGTACATCATACGTCATTTCCTTTGTTCATGAACGAAATAATTTGACCTGGGAGAGGAGGTGCATAATTCATATGGCCACCAATGTTCGGCGCATAGGGATAATTGACCTCTGTCCCGTTCAGGGTTGACTTTTACTTTGTAATCCTGGATGTCGGGAGGAAGATTTGGGGCTCATTGAATATGGAGATGATATTGTTCTTCAAACCTGGTCCCGTTCCCGAATGATATTTGTGTGCGAAGGCAGCATCATTTCTTCGTCAGAGGCCATGTGTATCTATTTATCGATTTGACGTTTTCAGTGGATGCCAACTAAGCATCAACGGACATGAGCTCTGAATAATGGCTATTTGTCCATATTTGGGCACACCGAACTTGTATGGCACGACGCACCCCGGAGGCCGTGCGGTAGCTCGCAGCACTGTTGCCAGACAGTCGTGATGAAAAACCTTCAGATTTGGTATCCAAAACCTCTAGAAACCTCTGATGTTTTCAAAACCCCTCTAGAATTCCCTCTGAAAATTCTGTTCGCTAGAGATCGCAATTTCTTTCCCCAGGCGGGTCGAGATATCCAGGTGCGAATACATGGGGGGGGGGGGACAGGGTGCTGCTCCGGGGCGCGCAAAAAAAGCACTAAAACTGAGGCAAGCAGGAACGCGGTTCGACAAGTTAACATTGCGCCCCCTACCCCACTGGGGGGGAATTCCTGGATCCGCGCCTTAGCGGCCGTCCATAAATTACGTTTTGCATGGAGGGGTGGGGGGGGGGGGGGGTTGGACCGAGCGTAACCGGGGTATACCAACCCATGCTAAGCATACTAAAAAGTGCGTGACTGGGGGGGGTGCACCCCCATCCGATTCATACATACATAAAGAATAAAAGGACACGTACCTGGCTCGTCTGTGAGAAATAAAGTGGCTCAGATCTTCAGGCGCTTGCATATTGCACTGTCCTGTTCACGATTTTAGTCGGTAGTTATCACAGTTAGGTATGTGAGGCGTGACGCATTCAGAAGCCCGCTTGTGTGGCCATAAGCGACGAAGCGTCACCGCAGATTGTTTGGTGTGGGTGGGGTGATGGGGGGATGGGGCAAACGCTATTTTGGGCGCGTTCTTTCAATACAACACCATAGGCGTAATGTGAAATTTTCTTATTTCAGGGGGTCGTGATCTTCCCCCTCTCCCCGGCTCCGCATGGGCGACGCATGTGGTGGAACGAAATTTCAGAAACCGTCTTCGATTTGTTTACAAACTCGTCTGATTTGAGCAGCTTAAGATGTGATATGTAGTTTAAGCATACATTTTTATTATCGAATATACTTGTTTCGACAAAAATGTATGTTCAAGCTAATTTTTGGGGGAAATCGGAATCTTAGAGGGGAGGGGGGGCTGGGCGCATTTTTTCCTGGACTCATCACTGCCTACTTAGAGTGCCGTAGTTACGTTTCGTCAGATTATACCGTCTCCCACATAAACTATCGCAATCACGGCGGCGGCCGCATTGGTGGTAATCGGCCATCAGGAACACCAGTGAGCAGTGAATGCGATTGGATACATATATTAGCATCGTATCACAACTGATGACTGGAATTGCTTTAAATTGCACCATGTGTGCTCAGTGCTGCCGCATCTACACAAACGAACTTATCAGGGGAAGTTACACAACAATTAGCTCAAATCAGTATGATGTGGGTTACACAACTACCTGTGCTAGCAAACCAGCAACAATTATACAAAGCACAACTTAAGGCGCGGTCAGCTCGTACGATAGGTACTTTCAGTGGTCACATTCTACCCACACAGAGTAGTCTACAGACCCTCTGGCCACTCACCATCATATATCACATCACTTCTGAACACACGGATCATCTTTTCCGGGATGTCGTAAGTTACACAGGTTTTCCCCATCGCCTGCAGATTGGACCTGATTTGCAGAATGGCTTCCATCATACGGATCTCCATCCTGTTCCGGAGTTTGGTTTTTACAATATCCATCTGCGAGATCAGCCGCTCCACAGATGCGTTGGACACAGGGGCACTCAGTATTGCTGTTTCCAACTTGTATATATTGGGGTACTTCTGGACTCCATCCGCCATCTTCTTCTCCCCCACCTCCCACCAGAACTTCTCCCTGTCCACCACAGGTCCGTCAGCCATGTCCTGCCAGTCCTCGTGATGCAGGGCGTTCTACTGTCTCTCAACATCATCTGGACTCCCAGCGATACTCTGGAAGTGAGCTGCAATTGGTACCACAGACGGGCGTCCGCATACTTTCAGTGCAGATTCCGGTGACAGCCTGGTGAGATCGGAGAGGATGCCGATGTTCTCAGGAAGGCGCCTCTGTACTTCCGCTACGAGAGTCACGAGAAACTCGCGGCACTTCTCCCTGATAGGAATCGCTGACTCTTCTGGGATGTTGCACTCTTCCATACTGAACGCGTGCCCGAAAAACAAGGCCCTAACTGGGATCAAGTTTTGCGATGGATCGAGCGCAATTAGACCTTCCGACGTCAGACTTCTTAGAGCGGATGGCATCACGACCAGGTCCAACAAGCTCCGAAGGAACTCTTCCAAGTCCTTATGGAGCGCACATGGATCTGGATTTGAGCTTTGGAAGATGCGGTTGATCCGGTTGACCGCCTTCGATTGCGTGGACATGAACGTCAAGAACAGACGGTTTTGCTGATCGTTGTACATCTGGTACAGCCGATCAGCTTGGTAGCAGCGCTCGCTATCTTTCGCCAGCATGAATGTCAACTTCAGTTCCTCATACTGTTCCAAAACTCTGTCTACGGCATCACCACGGCTAAGCCACCTTGTCATGGCCACCTTCGGTATTTTACGATTTTTCTGACCGTCGTTTATGGTCGCGTACAGTTCTGAGTATTCTCTCTGCCGTTTAGGACTATGACTAAACCAATTATGTGTCTCACGGACCATGAAGTCGAGATGCCGAGGGAGAACAGCGCATGCCGTACTCGCTGCCAGGTGTAGCGAGTGGCACAGACACCGTACTACGATCAGGTGAGGAACCTTTTCCCTGAGACGGGTACTCACGGAGTGGTGTCGCGCCACCATGGCTCTGGCACCGTCCACACCGATGCCGACGAGGCGATGCACGGGCAGGTTGTCCAGCTCCAGTGCCTGCAGGATCGCTTCTGTGATTGTATCTGCCGTCGTTGACTCCAATTAAATGAGGCGATACAGTGTAGTCACCACTCGTTTCTGCCTTCTGCTAAAGTATCTCACAATCACACCGAGACACTGTGTATCTGACACGTCGGTCGATTCGTCTATTATAAGGCTAAAGTATGAGCCTTTCATATCGTCCAGGAGTTCTTGATGGATGACTGGCCCTATAATGTTATTTATAATGCCTGAACACTTCGTGCGATGAAGTTTCAAATCTTTTAGAATCTTGGAATTCGGGTCCAAACTTGACAGCACCTCACCCAGATGGTCGACAGAGGCGTTTGACCCATGCTCTGCGATGTACAATGCAGTCCTCAACTCCGCCTTCTTCACGGCATCACCGTGACCGTCACTTCGGCATGGGAATGCTTCAGTGATTTTCGTGGATTTACTACTCACAAAATTCCGTTTTTGTTTGGTGGTTTTGGAATGATCCTCTAGGTCTTTTTTCCTCGAGGCGATCACGGCTTTGCAGCACTTGCACCTCGCGTGAAAGTCATCTCCTTCCACAGACTGAATCCAGCCCCTGAAGATGTGCCGGCTTTCCCACTCCTTCTTATAGCGTTGGGTGTATTGCTGATACACCCCACATCTCCCATTGCATTCTTTCCATTTTGTGCATACAACGATGCTTTCCCATTTTGTGACTCAAAATACTTTATAATTTCTACAGAGCCCAAGGCAACATAAAACCCTATTTATTTTCATGTTGTCACAGGCCGAATGCGGACAACAATCTTTTGTTTCGCAACAGAAAACGTGTGATCAAGAACATTTAGATTAATAATTATTGAGTTTTGTGACTATACAAAATATATTTGTGAGTACAAATGAATAAAAGAAAAGCAACAAAAAAACATGAAAATTAAATGACAATTAATAAATGAAATAAATGCATATATCAGTACAAATTCATTTCTATGCGCGGTGCTATAAAACCTCTAGATTTCCCTCTAGAAACGAAAAACCTCTGATTTCAGAATTTCCCCTGAAACGGATGGCCAAAACCTCTAGATTTCAGGGAAACCTCTGATTCTGGCAACAGTGGCTCGCGGACCGTGCCGGCGGGTGACATCAATGGCGGGGGAGGGAGGGAGCGGGGCTTACGGTCGACCCGCTCCATCTGCTGCTGGGGGTCAGCTACTCTGGAGAGCCGCGAGAGCGCGGTCTCTGGCGTCAGTGGATTGTAGAGAAAGAACAGGTCTGCGTAGTGTGTGCTGATATTCCATTGCTGGTTGTGACGTTTGTGAGGTGTTTAATTACGTCGACCTTCGCAAAAGGTCCAGACAAATAACAAACAACCTCATCTACTTGCCTAGTTGTCAGGTTGAATGGCCTCTGCCTCCTCCGCCCAGCATGATTGTCTCAATGTCCGGCTGGATGGTCGCTATGTGACCTACGCTGTCGATGCGCCTCTGAGCCCAAATAGCCAACCAGTGTCGGGGACGAGAAGTCTAGGGGTCAATTGCCAGTCTCACAATCGAAAGAGTGTGGGTTCGGGTCTCACCTGTCGCTACCCTTCGCCCGCGACCAATCGGCGTGAAAGATTGGCGACGCTACATGACTCAACGGTCGACGTGTCGTAAAAACAATAACCACCACCACCAACCAGTGTCCAGCTGACGGTGATGTTTGGCAGACGTGAAGTGTCCGGCGTGTCTGAAGGAGTTCGACTTCTGTGAGGAGGCACGCGAGCTGCCGTTTGGCCACCAGTACCACTGGGACAATGTCCAGTAGACAGAGACAGTTTGGACCAACCTACCACAACCACATTCGGCCCGGTTGGATTCTGAATCCATTTTGCGCGCTGATTTCAGAACCGTTTTTGTTTTTGCTCTAGGGTCATTAAAAGTCAAAATGCTTAACTTTTGTCATTCGGCAAAGTATTAACTTGTAATCTATCGAGTAGCAAGAAGGCACATATATTGTGTAATACATTAAAAAAAACATGGTAAATCATTATCCATATAACTCAGCAGTTGAACTCCTCCTTTTTGCCCCTGTACTTGTTCCTGTTCCTGGCCTCCTGCCGGTTCCACGTGACCATGTCCTGCTGCCAGGCCCCGCTGGCCATGGTGGCCGCCTCCGTGGTCATCTTCACACCCCTCTCGACTGCAGTGGTGGTGCAGGGCAGTCCTGGCTCTGAGTAGGGCTCCTCCAGGAACTGTTCCAGTTCCTGGTCTGTGTGTTGGAACAGGATGGGAGGAGAGGAGGTCGCCTTCTGCAGGTCCACCAGCTCGGACAACTTGGTGGCCGCCAGGTTGATCTCGGGGTTCCTCACTTTCCTAACAGTCTTCCTCTTGCTCCTCTGCTCCTTCTTCCTCAGCTTCTTGACGATGGCCAAGGCCTGCTCCCTCTCCTCCCTCTCCCTGGAGGCCAGCAGGGAGGCCAGCACTACCTCATGTTGGGCGAAGTAGGCGTTGAACTGGAGGTAGGGCTTCAGCATGTCCACCTCCTCCTTGGTGCAGTAGGTTACGACCCTGGTGACGATGGTGAGCAGGTGGCGGGGACCCTCCAGCAGCAGGTTCCTCTGCCTGATCTCCAGGAAGGAGGGCACGTAGACGTGATGATGAAGGAGGTCATGCGTCTCTGTGCCTCGCTGGGGGTGGCCGTGCTCATGTACACCCGCAGCTCCCTGCTCTCCGTGTTCTGCCACCGGGCGTTGGTCATTGCACCAGCCCGTGCCCTGGCCCACCTCTCCTGCAGCTGTCCAGACTCCACTGCCCCGGCCATCTCCAACAGATATCTGGTATCATGGTTGAACTCCTTCAGGACGGCGGGGGGGATGACGTCCAGCAGGGCCCTGAGGGTGGGGCTGGGGATGGTCTCGAACTCCTCCACCTGCAGGTCCCACACATTGCCCTGGAGCCTCTTGGCCTCCTCCCCACTCCAGGAGGCCGGGCCGGTGGTGGGGCCGGCGTAGTGGATGAACAGGTGGTTGAACACCTTCTCCAGGCTGTGGACGATGCAGTGGATGTGGAGGAGGGGGCGACCCACCAGCCTCTCGAACTCAGCGATGAACCCATGGTTGTAGCCGCCCATCTTGCTGCAACCATCGCTGAAGACCACCTGCAGGCTGGCGATGTTGATGCCCCGCTCCTCCACGAACCCCACCAGGCTGGTGGCCAGGTCCCCCCCCCCCCCCCCCCCACCGGGGCCACGTGACCCAGGAACTCCTCGCCGGGGTACCCGATGACAGCACAGTCCTCACTCCTTACAGTGGCAAACCTTTTATGGTTCTTCTCTCCTACACCAACCTCTACTTTGTTGTCATTGATCCTTTCATCCACCACCAGACCTTTAGCCTCAAACCCCCGAAATTTGTCTTTCTTTTGCTCCCTAGACTTCTTCCTTACTCTCTCAACTGTCTTGGAATTGATCACTTTACTCTTATCCCCTGCAGTTATAGTGTTGTCTGCCACTCTGATGGTGTTTGTGACATGAGCCACTGCATCACTGGATATCTTGAACCTATCTGCTGTTTCACCGAGTTTAGCCTCTGCTTCCTTCTGCTTTTTCTTTTTCTCTGTTTTCTCTTTCTTATTCACCTGGCATTTGTACTCATTGTCATTCACATCCTTTTCTTCATTGTCATCCTCGCTCTCACTGTTCTCCACTGCCACTTTAGACATCATTCTTTTCACATCATCATCACTTCTTCTCTTCCTCTTTTCTGTCTTCTCTTTGTTCTCAGCATTTTTCTTGGCTGCTTTTTCTTCCTTCTCTTTAGTTTTCTGCAGCCTGGCGGACTCTATAATGTCTACTCCACCAATACAGCCCTCCCTCCCACGCTTCCTCTGGGCGACCAGAAACTCCTTCTCCATCTCAGGAACGTTGTCATCATCAGCTACATCAAACAGTTCCTCCTCTATATCTTTGAACTTCCTCTTCACTTTGCCATTCTTCTTCTTCCTTCTCTTCCTTTCCATACCAGTCTGGCCCTTGGCTATCTCATTCAGACTCTCTTTCCTCATCTGCCACATCTTCTGCATCTTTTCCTTCACCTTCTTCTTGCTTATTGTAGGGGTGTTGGCAGTCTTGTAGACTTCTACAACCTTCTCAGTGACCTTCTCAGTGACGTCCTTGCAATCAATATCCTTCTTCCCTTTCTTCATCCTCTCCTGCTCAGCTTCGAAAGCCAGGGCACTTCCTATCTCTTTATTCAGAGGCAGCTTGTTGATGGGCAGGGGCCTCCTGATCCCGAATATCTTGTCAGGTCCAGATCTGAGCTTGGCAGGAGGAGCTTTGCTCCCCTTTGGGCGTCTCATCGTGCTGCCAGCTGTCAGCAGTTAGACTGCCCGTCATTGACTGGACACCGCCACTTCCCCGGTCTGTCAAAGGATTCACTTTTGCTTTCAACTCATGGATTAAACAATACTTCATAGAAGGCGGATTACATATATGACAAAAGGAAGGCTCAAAAGTTAAGCATTTTGCTTTCTAATGACCCTAGAGCAAACACAAAAACAGTTCTGAAATCAGCGCGCAAAATGGATTCAGAATCCAACCGGGCCGAATGTGGTTGTGATAGGTTGGTCCAAACTGTCTCTGTCTAATGTCCAGCTGACGGTGATGTTTGGCAGACGTGAAGTGTCCGTTGTGTCTGAAGGAGTTCGACTTCTGTGAGGGGGCACGCGAGCTGCCGTGTGGCCACCAGTACCACTGGGACAATGTCCAGCTGACTGTGATGTTTGGCAGACGTGAAGTGTCCGGTGTGTCTGAAGGAGTTCGACTTCTGTGAGGAGGCACGTGAGCTGCCGTGTGGCCACCAGTACCACTCCGACTGCATCGTACCCTGGCTGAAAAAGGTAACACAGAGTACCCGCACGGCCTGTCCCTCTCCTAGGTGCCAGGTGTGCACCCTTCACTTCTCTACCAGTGCACTGATCCGGTGGTTGATATCACACGATTTGCTTAAGCGAACTTGTGGATTTCAGCCACGTACATTCTCGGCTGTCTTTGTCACAGGAGGCCACTAACAAATTTCCGGTGTTCAGCATCGCCTCTAGCTTCTGATTTGGTTTTGCATCTTGTGACAGTTCCTTTGAATATTTAATAATTATTGTGTTCATCTTGTGTGCTCATGGTATTCGATTTGTGCATTCGGAGTATTATTTGTTTCAGTTTGATAGATGATATTCATTATAGTAGAACTCGATAGTAATTAATTTTGCTGTTGGCTGCGTCTGATTTAGGGTGTATTGTGAAGCACAGCGCCTGTAGTAGGTACTTATTGAAGAAGATTGCCACCCACATTTTGTGTGGCTTCTTTGTGTTTCTGTCACGGTAGTGTCACACAATACGCTCCCGTACGTTACAGACCAACACGTGTCCCACCTGTCGGCACGAACTGCCCACCGACGACGAGGCGTACGAGGCTCGGCGGAAGTACAAGGTGCGGCACGTTGTCTCGACGTCGGCCTTTCGGGGTCAGATCCTGTGCTGTATTGTGGCCGTGTGGGGCACTTCCGGGGTCAGATCTTGTGCTGTATCGTGGCCGTGTGGGGCACTTTCGGGGTCAGATCCTGTGCTGTATCGTGGCCGTGTGGGGCACTATGATACTCGATTATGCTCTTAATGTACACTCGATTATGCTCTTACTGTATACCCGATTATGCTTTTACTGTACCCTCGATTATGCTTTTACTGGCTGGTGACTCTTTCAGGCTATGCTTCATGGGTACTCATTTGCTCGATACTCGATTATGTGATGCTTGATTGCGCGATTACTTGCTGAATTGTTCGTGTTGTGTTCTCTCGTTTGCGGCGTCTTCTCGACCACTGTAAAACTGATTTGCTGACGTCCTGGGATTTGCTATTTACATATGTTTGACACCTTGGCCTGTTAAGGTGATATAGCGCCTTTAAAAAATGTTTGTTGGCCGGATGCTGGCGGAAATTTAGCATTCAGCACAATTCGAGCCCACGTACTTGCAAACGGAAGTTCGCGACATTCACCTACAGGCTTTGAACACGATCGAAATATCTGCCTGAGCTCATGTAAAGTATGGCGTGGTGCAAATCATGTTGATCTAACTCCAGTGTTGTTGATAATTTTGGCAAACATAGTGTGCTCCTCCTTCCAGGCACGGGCAAAGGAGCGCGAACAAGATTTGGAGAATCTGCACAACTCTATGTTTGGATAGCTTTTTGCTTCCCCGTGGAAGCCGGATATGTATCGCATCATCATTGTGACATAATCGCAGCGTTGGTCTTTCTCCTTAATTACATATATATGAATTATTTTGTTTGTAGGTGCGAATATGTTTTACCTATCTCCATGCAATGGCCATTGAGAAACGTATCATGTTAGCAATGTATATCCAATACATAACATTAATCATTATGCACTTGAATGGCACGAACTGAATGACGTACCCGGCTAAAAATCTCCCTTTCACGAGTATAGTTAGCGATATGCGGGGTAGGTGAATATTCGCCAAGTGTTGCTCAATGCACACAGTAATTGCGCTTCTGCCGCAGAGATGCGCTTGTCCGGCGGGCAGACACGGCACGGCTCGTCCGTGATGTCACACCGGCAACATGTAATGTCAAACAGTTCGTCCCTTTGGAGCCTTTCCTTACGGTCCTGAAACTTGCATCCTTTCTTCTTGTCCGCGATCGTTTCCCATTTCGACAGATTGATGTGTGCTTTAGGTGCACCGACACCGGGCAGAATTAAGGCTGATTTAGCCTTCAAGAAAAAAGCCTGTATCTCGCTTTTCAACGGCAGTTGGGATTGTCGCAGATCAGCTGGCTGAATGTCAAACATGAAAGCGTGAGTTCTTATATGATCTTTGCTATACCCTGCTATATGACCTTTGCAGTCGATGCGCCCATAAACTACAATACAAAGCGTGAGTTCTTTGCCGAGTAGGAGGCCTTGGATTCTGCATTGTCTCTCATCCAGCTCACACACTATTGCATGTCAACAATAATCCACGCCTCTGCTCAGCTACGTGCCGACACAGTAACTGCCGATGAGTGACTGCTCGTTCTGCCTACTCTCCTCATGGAGAGCCGTGTGTGTCCAAGAGTCCGAGAGCAGCGACGCGACAGCGTTTGTCATCAGATACCCAAGACCGTTCTGTCTTCTCGACACGTACGTGCTCAGTGCCCGTGTCTTGCCAAAAAGGACGAATTATCGTTAGTAACGCGACAGCAAAGGCGACTCAACCTTCTTCTGGAAATCATCGTTGCATCGATATGTCATCAGAGGGTATTTAGTTCGGGAATGATCCATCCCTTTTCAGTGTAATGCATTGCCATTCGTCAAGTTGCATATACACCATTTACTTTTTTCATAAAGGATACTAAATTATATCAGTTCACTTCACAAGCAATGCCCTGTCGTCCAGACAATTTTCCACGAGACAAACGATGAAAATGTGGGGTGTTACCTTACTGTTTTGCATGTTAATGTCAATGGAGACTAGTGCATCGGCAACGCAATATGGTACTTTTTCGACAAAAAGTTGGCAACTCCAAGAATATTTATGGAAATTTATAGACGTTTTCCATTGTTTAGAGGTTCAATGCAAGCTACAATGCATGGGGGAATGCTCCTCGAAAGAAGTCTAAAATCGATCCGGTCTAACCCGCGTGGTTTTCGTCTTCGTCGTACTTTTGTTCCGTGTTTCTGTTAGCCCTTCGTGTTTATTTATATTTCATTACGTATGGCTTTTTCCCGCGATGGGGAAGAACACGAGAAGGAAACTGACCCCAGCTCGCCACTGAACTCCAAATCCGAATTTCCACCATCGACCACACCTGACGACCATCGCGCGACCACGTACTCGGCCCCTGGCGCTCCCTCACTTAATACAGATATTGATGACTTGCGCCTGACTATTCCCTTGGATAATGCAATACTTCCATTGCGTTCCCTCTGTTCCTCCATTCCGTTGACCCATGCTCGAACCAAACCACGCCCTCCCCACTTGACCCAATCTAACCCATCGAATCCTATATCGACAGTGTTCATCAGTGTAAAATAATGGTTTTTCGTTAGGTGTGAGATGTCGAAATGAGCACAGTAAGATGTCGAAATTTGCCATGGAATTATTATCGTTTAAGGTACTTTGATGTCTTTCGAACTCAAATTTGGGGCAACGGCATACTTAAGATTGTACCATTATCATTGGTTTTTATATTCATAATTTAGGAAGAACTATATTCTGGATAGCAAGAAAAATACCTGTGCAATAAACTGGTATTGTATGCCATATCACATTATAGGTAATCTCTTTACCAGAAATTGCGTTGCGAAATGTTCGTGTATTACCATCCTGTATCGAGAGCATGAGCATGGTACTTATGAACGAGTCACTGTTAAAAAGGAGACCCGAAGACTTCATAAGTATGCATCAAGAAGCAGGATGTCGGTACTTCTTGGAAAAGGATGTCGATTGAGTGTTCAGAAAGTGGTATATTCCACCCTATTTCACGAATAATTTATCACTGTGGCTCATACGTAGTCGTCGAGCCTGTCGACAGAACAGTTTCCTTCCATCGTATCAACGTTTCCTGGCCGACAAAATAACTCCCCAGGGGACGAGTGGTCTAGGGGTAAGATGCTCGTCTCACAATCGAAAGGTTGTGGATTCGAGTCTCACCTGTCGCTACTCTTCGCCCGCGACCAATCGGCGTGAGAGATTGGCGACGCTACATGACTCAACGGTCGACGTGTAGTAAAACCAATGACCAACCAACCAACCAAATAACTCCTCATCTGCTCCTTAACCAATCCCGACATCGAAGCTCCGGTCAACGCAACCCTCGTCATCAATACACAATCCTGAGCCCAGACCACAGCCCTCCTCCGCACCACCGCATTTGGTGGTACATTCGCAACCTTACCTTCTACTCCCACTGCAACACCACCAAGGAGACCATCTTCGCGCCGGAGCTCCGCTTCATATCTGAAACAGATATTCAAGTGGAGCTCAGCCCGGAAGACGTGACCCACGTCTGCGCATCATATATTTTAAAGACGGCCAGAAGCGCAATACGAGTTTCCTAGCACTCCACCTCATCCCGAATCCACCTACTCGAAACCAGCCCACTGCCTTAATTGCCATACATCCGACTACCTAACCACTTTCAATCGCTGTTCGGTTTGGCGAAGGGAAAAGAAGGTATGTGTCGTCAAGGCTACCATCGACGCCTCATGTCCCCAGACTCGACGGACCGTCGAAGCCACCTCCCCATCCACGAAAACTTACGCCCAGACGGCCAGCATTACTACTCCTGCCTCTCGCGTCCACACCACTTCTAATTCTCGTCAAACTGACGTGATTCCCGGTCTGGGACCCCTTCCCAAACTTACACCAATCACCAGCACCACACAAACAATTTGGATTCCCAAAACTCATCTCACTCCCGCGGGGAGCAGCCGACCCCGCAGTCACTCGGCTGTGGGGCCATCGTGCCCCACCTGGCCTGCGGGTCGCCGGGCGAGTCCGGTGCGTCCAGCGCCGACCCCGCAGTCACTCGGCTGTGGGGCCATCGTGCCCCACCTGGCCTGCGGGTCGCCGGGCGAGTCCGGCGCGTCCAGCGCCGACCCCGCAGTCACTCGGCTGTGGGGCCATCGTGCCCCACCTCGCCTGCGGGTCGCCGGGCGAGTCCAGCGAGTCCGGCAGTCACGTGACCCGGCCGACTTGCCGGTTGGCGAGTATCCCCCGCGGCTATGGCCAGCAGCACATGACCTCTCCAAGGTCGCCGTCCAGCCGGTCGGCTCAGACGGCTCCTCAGGGGCCGTACGGACACAAACAACTTGCCAGCTGGCGGCGTGGCCCGCGGCTCGCCGCCGACCGACCGCCATTGATGATATGGTCGGGCCCAGAACCATTTCCTAAACGTTAATGGGCTCAAACGCCAAAGTTACAGGTATATTTCCCATTTAAAACGATGGGCAATGTGTCTGGCGTGATTTCCGCCAACATTGGAGTTGAGGCCGACAAATTCCCTCGATATTGTTGGAGAACTTCGCGCTCATGAGCGTCGTATGGAAAGAATGCATCTACAACCGTGAATTTCTCGTACACGATTTTGGCGTAGCAGAACCGATGTTGCTTGGTATTGATCAAGGCTGGAGCTTTATTTTGTCGTCGCGACGCCTCTCGGCGGCTCGCGGGCCCTCTAGGCAGCAAATGTTGGCGCTTGACAAGTATCGAGCCATGCCAGAACCTCAATAATGCCTGAAAGCTTCATGTCAAGATGTGAAAAATGACGAGGTTAGTTATCTATGAAAATGGTCAACTATGGCATCACAATGCATATGATTTAAGGTCGGTTTATTTCCGACTGTTGGAAATTAATTCGCTAATGTGGAACGTCTGATATACAATTTAAATGGATACAATGTGATAATGGGACACAAATCTGTGGCAAAAATTACCGAGTTAAAACTTCATGGAAGCTGTTCAAGATATCAAACTGTAACACATTCGATTTTCGTTTAGTGAAGAACATTGGAACTTGTCAGCACGTTGCGCAGGAGCTGTACGACGCAATTTTATAACAAGAAGTTCAGTGACCAGTTGCTCGTATTTCACTTTCAGGGCAAAGTGACAGGACAGGATCTACACCTCATAAGACAGCTTGTTAAATGTTCAAATTTTACCATTGGAAATTGATTGCACCTCCTGTAGAAACTATAATATGGCACTAGTTGGATGGGCTATTAGTTATATAACTAGAATGGGCTATACCGCTACATAACTAAATCTAGCCCACTCTGATGGTGTTCCTTCACAAACCCACCACCGGAGCGGAGCCACCGGTATTATGTCCGCTCATGACGCCTGACGACTGGACTATCGACACTGACATTCGTGATAATGATCATCTCATTAAATTAACACCCACTTTGGCACATACAATACAATTATGAACGGTAAATTATAAATCAATGGAGTGACAAATTAGTCCTTCGATACAAAATTCAAGGACATTTCCTGACGATTCGTCTACATTGTCTTCGTCAAGGAAACAAGACTTGTTGTCAAGGAAACAGGGCCGAGACCGACAACATGCTGTAATTATTTTAATCACAATGAGCTTCACTTCCCATGCCTCCGACTCAGTAACCTTCTCAATATCGCAAAGCCGTCTATACAATGCATGTTAGATACATGGTTCGATGTATTGTTCGATACGCGACACAAGGGTCAAGCTAACAAATACAAATTCAGAGAAGACTACAGCTTCGTTATCCAGGGTCAGTACATCGCAACGGGACGGCAATTTTTCTGATCAGTTCAGCTGTAATGCTAGAAATCGTACAGAACCCTATCGATGTATCTGTTGCGGCCTCAGTGGGCATATGTCACCGCTCGCCGCTCAGCTCTGGTTAGGCTGTTTTTAATGGCCACTGTCCCTGTCCAGTCCGGTAGGTGCCCTGCCCTGTCCGCGTGAATTACATAGGTCATTGGACATCCTGTGATTGCGTAGGTTTGCCTTATGCTCTCTGTTTTTCGTTTGTAGGCCTCGGCCAGTTTCCCTATAGAATGCTTTTTCGCATGCACCACATGGTAGCTTGTCAACTACACTGTCAACATTTTCTTGTTTTCCCCCTGTCTTGACCTCACGAGCTGACCTATTTTTTCTCCCAGATACCGACAGACTGCGGGATACACAAATTTTGTGCTTTACTACTCGATGTTTTGAGTTACTGGGGTGATCAGAGTTCGCTTGGTTCCCTCTTCATCATTTATGTGCCGATTGATGTGATGTGCTTTCTTGCATAGGATCAGTAGATCAACCAGCATAAATTTTTGTTTTCTGAATACTTGAACTATGTGGTCAAGCTCGTCTGTAGAAACTTGGGATAGCAAATTCTTAGCACCTTCAGGCACAAAAAACGAGAACAAAGATCGACTTAGTCCTTTGACTGTGGGAGGAGTAGTGATGAATCAAGTCATCTTTGTTCTTAGGTTTACGGTATGCAGAGACTTTAAGCCCACGCGCTGCTCGCCAGATCAGGGTGTCCAGGAACGGCAGCTTCCCATTTTGCTCCTTTTGAATTGTGAATTGGATGGCCGGTTCGACACTGTTAAGGTTGTATGCTGGTCGGATCCACACTTTAATAATCGATAATCGATAATCACATTCTGGATATTCTAAGGTCACATTGTGCACCTTAGAATATCCGCCATTTGAAACGAAATGCTACAACTACATCATGTGGCACCCGGTTGAAACGGAATGTAAGCGCTTATTTTGGGGGCCAACAATTCAGCACAAAATAGCTGACTTGTGACAGCACACGGCACCTCATAAAGTCATAAACGTGTTCAGACTTAAGAGCCACAAGAACCCATCCCGAATTCAATTAAATGATCAATTCTCTTCTTCCCACGTTTTCTTGTGGCTAAGAAATCAGGATAACCGCTGAGCTTTGATGCACCTCATCTCTCCGGTTAAATACGTTCCCAGGTTGGGAACCGAACTGAGGCTCTAGTTAGGAGTTCTTTCTTGGACCTTTCCCTTTTTCTTGGTCTACGGATGTGCTTTAGGGCTCCAGCCAACTTTTGTTAGGGCCCGGTATATTTTTACGATCCGGCTCTTTTTTTTATAGTTTTATTGCGTTTTTGTGCACCGACGATATCTTTTTTAGGTATCTTATTTTTTAAAGGTATATTTATTTATATTTTTAAGTAGGTGCGTTCTCCCTGACCCCGAAGTGTGCATTTAGTGCCCGGTCTTTTTGTTCCTTTTCTAGGACCATGTCAATTTTTGTTGGGGCCCCAGCCTGTTTTTCAGGCCCCCATGCGGTCTCAAGGCCCCGGTGTGCTTTGAGGGCCCCGTTGTGTTTTGTTTTTAACTCCCGGTGTGTTTATTTTGAGCTGTAACGCATGTTTTAAGGCCCTGTCGCTTTTTGCCACACTCGGCACGCTTTGAAGGGCCCGGTGCATTTTCGTCCTCCAGTTGTGCTCTTAGGGTCCCGCTGTGTTCATTTGGGGTTCCTCGCTCACATTTGTGGGCCCACAGCACGATATTGGGGCTCCGGTATAACTTCCCTGGGTCCCGTCGCGGCTTTTCGGGCCCAGGCGCGTGGTTCCGCGGGGGGGGGGATTCGACGCCAGTTATCTGGGTTCGACGCAATTTTTGTGACTTCTTCTGAATTATGTAAAGTTCGAGCCACGGTCCGATATTTCTGACCCCGGTGGCATTTTTTTGGTGTCCCTTCGCGATTTTTCGTACTCCGGTACGTTTTTCGATGCCGTATGCGATTTAAGGCATCCAATGGTATGTTTGGGCTAAGGAGCGATTTTCCTGGCTTGGACATCTATTTTTTCGGAATCTCTCTTTATTTTTGAGGGCTTCGGCTTGATCCTTGTCAAGTTTCTATGCGATTTTGTGCCACGCTGTGCTTATTTGTGGCCATCGACGCCATATTTTGGGACTCCCGAGGGGAATTTGTAATGCCCCGACCATAATTTATAGGAATACCGACAGGAATTTTGGGTCCCAAGCGCGATATTTGGGGCCTGCGCTAGTTCGCTGTGCACGTTGTACTTATCTGAGCCTCGGCCCCTAGTGATTTCCCAGGGCAGCGGCGCGACGTTTCTGGATCGAAGTGCGATTTTTGGACCATGTCTTCATTTGTTTGGATGCATATCGCGAGTTTTAGTGGCCTCAACACGTATTTGGGGGTCCAACACGTGGTTTCTTTTGGAACAATTGCTGGGACCCCAGAATGATTTTCAATGTTCAGACTTTTTCGTTGCCCCGGCTTCATTTATTGGGTGTTCCCGATGAGACTTTTGAGGCCCCGGTGCGACCTGTCGAGCTCCTAGAGTGATTCGCATGGGCCCGGGCGCGACTTCCCGGTATCTTCAGGCTCAGCGTGATTTTCAATGGCCCCAGCCCAACCTTTTCGAGTCCCCATTGTGATTTTCAAGAAGCCGGCACGGCTTTTTTCGGCCCTAGCTTGATTTTCTGGGCTCAGGCGTGAACTTTCGAAGCCCCCAGCGTGATTTGCAGGGGCCCAGCCCGTCTTTCTGCAGCACCCATCTTGATTTTCAAGGACCATGGCACGAGTTTGTTGTGCTCCCAGCGTGATTTTCAGGTGTCCGGTCCAACTTTTTGGGGCCCCAGCGTGATTATCAAGGGTCCCGATCCGACCTAGACATAAAAGATCAGTGCAACTATGAGCCACAAGGGCCCTTCTTGGTTGCACTCTGGACCATAGGCGTAGGAACAGGGGAGCGGGGCAGGGGGCCATGGCCCACCCACTTGTCAAAGTTGGGGGCCAACAATGGTAGCTGGCCCTCCCACTTTTTAGACATTTAAATTTAATAAAAGGCAGCATGCACACATTTTAATATGTGAAAAACTTCCTGCAATCCATAACTAAGTAAAAGTTCCACATATCACTTGGTAGCACTTCATTTTTAAGTCATACACACTTGGACATGGCCTTACAACAACGCAACTAATTCAGGAGTTGATGTAATGCAACAGATGTATGGATATTCACACCATATATTATGTTATGAAAGACTATAAAGCAGATGATGTGCCAGCTAGTACCAAAATACATTCATACTAGAGTTTCAATGTTGTTCTTTTACTGTTACCATTTTTACATCGATTTCATTAATATTGCCTACAGTAAAAAATTGTAAGGGCTGAAGGCAGTTACGTAACACAATCAAGGTAAGACGTACAATTTGCAAGTGCAAGTTCCTTGCCTTGATATTACATAGCCATGTATCATATATGGTCTTGCTCCTAGCTGCCATACACTTCAGCATTTGCATGTATTTTGAATATTGAAGCATAAAATTACTGCCACGATACATACATTGCGTGACTAGTATGAAATAGAACGTTAAAATTTCCACATTACAATGGATTTTCACAGTTTGGCACAGCACACAGATATCCAACCTATTCCGTGAGATGTCTGGGTATTATCGGTGCTGGTATCCCACATAGCAAAATACTTATTTAAATAACTTTTTATGGTAGCATAGATACAATAATGAAGTTCACAACCTATTATATCAACTTCAAGTGCGAGAACGCCTGTCAGAATCTCAGAATCCCCGAAAGGATTAGGCGCTGGTGGTGCGACCTGACAAGGTCACACGAGGAGTGATATGAAGAGTGATGATGTGACGAATAACGAGCGATGATTGTCATGTGACCTGAGAAGGCACATGACGAGCATGGCATCTGACCTGAGTGGATCTTCAGCTGGAGTTGGAGTTTAGGTGCGCATCGACTGCGTCGGTCATGCAGCGATCTTGAGTTGGGTAACTGCGTAGTGCAGGGGTATCGATTTGTGAAAAACATTGGGGGGGGGGGCCGAAGTGTCAACGTACTAGACCCCCCCCCCCCCCCCAAACAAAAACTCATCGGATTTCGCCCACTATATTTTCAGACCTCAATAATTCTTATTTTTTATTTTACAATGTTTATGTTTATTCAGCATCCTCGCCAACGGGTAAAATCGTCCAGTAACAGATGAAGTCACATAAGCAAAAGAGCAGTACACAGTACATGTCAACATAAAAACTTTGAGTCATAGCATGCGACTACAGAGTCATACAATGGACTCGGGTCCATCGTAATCGTCAACGTCATCGTCAACGTTACCGTCACCCTCCCCTCACCCTACACACCAACAAACACACACCGGCTTAAGTAAAATATGTCCGCGCCCATATGCAGGCTAAAACACACCGGCCTTCATGGAGCATCGGAGCACAGCAGGCCTGAACTGTGATGACGATCGGTGAAGGTGCCTTGGTGCCTAACATTAGGGAGGGGCGAAGCCAAAGTTTTGGTGGGGCGAATTCCGGGGAGGGGAGGGGGCACAGCCTCCACAAAAGCATAGAAATCGAAAACAATATCCTCTGATCAAACATGTGCATTGATATAGTCATCGTGATCGCCGAGTCTAGTCAGTCACCACTCACGACACGAAGCAAACTAAAATGCACAACGGATCATAGACATCAATCAGCGCAATTGTCCTACTACTTGTTTTACAACAATCTAAAAACTCCACCCGTACCCAATGGCGCAGCCAAGAGCAAGAGTAGGACTCACCGGGTACATGCCTCTCCGGTCACGGCCAAGGAGTCCGAAAAGGTCAGCCCAGGAGATTCCCAGAAGTGCCATCCGACGGCTTTGAAATGGATATGTCGGCTGGAATGGTTCCTTTGCTAGAGTCGGAAATAAAAAGTACAAAACTTCGAAAAGTGGGAATGATGGCAGAAATCAAAGCAGTTTTCAATGTTTCAATGGAATGGTTCCGCAACAGGTGTGTCTCAATAGGGGCATTTTTACTGCAGCCCTGTTAGTACTTGTAATCCTTTCCCTCCAAAAGGTTAAGTGCGGATATTTCTATACCTTTGGTGGTGCTTGGACCCCACCATATTTGCCTTCTTGACCTCATTCACCAATTTGATTTATAATTCCCATTGAAATTGACTTGGGACGGATCAAGGAGGATAATATTCCAAAATCTTCAAAATTGCCGAGATTCGCAGTGGTTCCAGCATAGCAACACCAAATCCAGATCATACTGTTCTTTCATCAAATCAAATAACTGCTTTCCCGAAATTGTACTCAAGTCCAAGGTTACTAAACGAAGGTCAGGTCCAATTCTTTCTTCTTATCGCAGTAAGGGGAAACTTTTCGTGCAGAACATGATGAAAGAATGATATAGACATTCGGCTTTCAAATATGTGACAAGGTCAGTGGTGTTAGGTCAGGTCAAGTATTATGCATATTCTACACTGCCGTCTTGTGTGTGGAATTGGGATTTTTGTGCGCGTCAGCTGCCTTGGCGACATTGCGCCAGCAGTGTCGTCTTATGCCGAATGCTACTGTTCCTTGTGAATTGAAATTTTAATTCGGTTTTAGAGGCACCGAAGTAGTACACCATGACATTGTGTGACCAAACAATGCTCCGAGATGCCCCGACTTCGTGTGACCGCACCTTATTATATAAAGCAAATATAAAGCATATAAAGAGCAAATATAAAGAGGTGCAAAATGTCGGACACTAGAAACACATGGCACACGTAAGCAGTCGTCATATAGGTGCGAGGGACACGAATAAGGCCACAAGGGTGCTGCACCCAAATGCATTTCTGGCCGCGCTGCTGTCAGTACCTGTAGTCATTACCCTAGTGGAAGTAAGGTCAGTCTCGCTGCTGACAACATTTGCTTTTCTGATGGCATCAATATCCATCGATCGAAATGCACAACAAGAGCAGCTGTGTCTCAATCAGATTGGGGCTGTGACGAATTGGGAAATATTAATGCATAGGTGACATTGGTACCTATTAATGGTAAGGTGAACGGTAGAATGCGGAGAAAGTGACAACTAATGCACACAAAACTGCTCGGAAAGATGATGCAATGCCGTGACTAATCACACACCGTTCACTGTGACTGACCAGGGCCGTGGAGAACGCACCGTCTACCAGGGCTGGATTTATACTTTGCAATCCTGGATGAGGAGAGGACAATTTCTGAGTGATGGAATACGGAGAGGATATTTTCCTTCAAACCTTGGCATCAGAATCTCACCTTGAAGCTTCAGGTGAATCTTGAGCATTTTACCACAGGGCAATTAATTGTCGATCAACACCATCAGACGTCCATATTGAAAACACATGGAGGAAACAACATGGAGGATAATTTTGTGAAGAGGATAATGCTATGGATGGACAAATCCATGAAAAGACGGTTTTTTCGACCCTGATGTCCACTGTAGCGGGCCAGGGTCGCAGAGCACACCGTCCACTGTGGCGGACCAGGGCTGTGGAGCACACCTACTATGGCGGACCAGAGCCGCGAAGCATACCATCCACTCTGGGGGACCGGTGCCGCGGAGCACATGGTTCACCGTGACGGACCGGAGCCGCGGAGCACACCATCCACTGTGGCGGACCAGGGCCGCGGAGTACATCATCAACTGTGGCAAACCAGGGTCGCGGAGTACACCGTTCACTGTGGTGGACCGGGGCCGTGGGGCACACCTACTATGACGGACTAGGGCCGCGAAGCATAGCGTCCACTGCGGCGGATCAGGGCCGCGGAGTACATCATCTACTGTAGTGGATCAGGGTCGCCGAGGAAACCGACCACTGTGGCGGATCATGGCCGTGGAGTACACCGTCCATTGTAACGGACCGGGGCCGCGGAGCACACCGTCCACTGTGGCGGACCGGGGCCGCGGAGTACAGTCCATTGCGGCGGATTATAGCCATCAACAAGTCAAATTATGTCATGACATGGCAGTGGCGTACCTATAATTTTTGAGAGGGGACAAACTGATTTGGAAGGTGCCCACCTACCCCCATAAAAAATCCCCGGATTTCCACCAAAACAAATTTCAAAGGGGTTCTTTATATTTTTGTTATACAATAATTAGTGACCAAATTAACTGTCCTGTGGAGGGGGCCTTATTTTAGATACCACCATTATTTCTGAATCACAGGATTTCAACCCTAACCCCTCCCCATCCTGTTTGACGGTTTTTCTTTTGGTATCTCTTGAAAAGTCACCTCACTCTGCTAAAATTACACCTGAACAAATCACTCAAAAATGTAAAATTTGCCAATATCAAGCATTCCAATTAATAACGCTCGGCCGCCAAAACGCCAAAGTTCGTGGACGTGTACACCCGCCTCGCGCAGTCGGCGCATTCGCCACTCGACGTGCGCTTCTCCGGTTTCTGCTAGGTCTCCCACGTTTTGCTAATTACTGTCACGTGATAGTCTTGTGCCACATTTGACATGTGGAATGCCTGGTAATGCGGCTCACTGGAAAAAATCGATCAATTCAATTCGATGTATTAGTTCTCTTCTTCCCATATTTTCTCGTGATTAAGAAATCCGGAGACACACTGAGCTTTGTGCACCTCATCTCTTTGGTTAAATAAGCTCCCAGATTGGCTACCGAGCCGTGACCCTAGCTAGGTGTTCGTTTTTTTTTACCCGCTGCGTTTTTCTTCTTCTATGGATGTGTTTTAGGGCTCCAGCCAATTTGTGTTAGGGGCGCGGCGCATGTTTGAGACCGGGCTCTTTTTTACAGCTTTGTTGCTGTTTTATACACCGATGATATTTTGCGGTATCGGCGCGTTTCCGAAGACGCCGATGTGTTTATTTAGTGCCCGGTCTTTTTGTTCCTTATTTACGATCAATTCCCTTTTTGAGGGCCCAGCCTGTTTTTTAGGCCTCGTGTGGTCTCATGGCCATGGTGTGCCTTGAGGGCCTCCGTTATGTTTTTATTTAGCGCTCCCGATGTGTTTATTTCGAGCTGCAGCGCATATTTTAATGTCGTCGCTTTTTGCGAAACTCGGTACGCTTTGGATTACCCACATTCAATTTTGGGACTACCGACTGAATTTTGGGTCCCGGACGCGATATTTGGAGGCCCCGTGGTCACTTGTTCGGATCTCAAGCGCGATATTTAGTGGCTGGGACACGCTTTGGGGGACCAACACGTTTTGTGGGCTTTTGGAGCGGTTATTGGGACCCAGAGTGATTTTCCATGTCGGGACTGTTTTTCGTTGACCCGACTTCATTTGCTGGGTGATCACAATGACACTTTTGCAGCCCCGGTGCGACTTGTCATGCCCTAGCGTGATTATCAGGGACGGGAATTCTTGGTACCCCTAGGTTCAGCGTGACTTTCCGGGGCCCCGGGCCCGACCGTTTGTGGCCTCCGTCATCATTTTCTTGAACCCCAGCACGACTCTTTTGAGCCCCCAGCGTGATTTTCAGGGACCAAGGCGGGAACTTTTGAGGCCCCAGCGTCCTTTTCAGAACTCCCTGCACGACTTTTTAGCCCCAATGTGATTTTTCGGGTCCCCGGTGCGATTATTGGGGGCCTAAACGGGATTTTAAGGAGACTGGCGCATTTTTTTCCGGAGCTCGACGCGATTCTTGGGGGCCCCACAACCTGTCGGGGAGGAAACTGCCCACAATGTCCCCTCCCCATTCGGCATGCCACTGTGCCATGCAATTATGCAGCATAAGCATACAGGAATAACTCATTTGCTTCATCACTCACAAGTGATTTCAACTCCCAAGTTCTCCAGACAGTTTGAGGAAAGTCAAACATCTCCTACATGGATAGGCAAGGATGGACTATTAGGCAACAGGGATACCATGGAATTCAGGTCATAGTAATTTTGCTGCAATACATACCTTCTTCCGCAGGCTGCTTTGGAGATGAATGCGCTCCTGAAGTTTGGTCAGGGTTGGAGTTGGATGTGGATTGCATATGATTCCATTCCATTTGCATATGGTTCAAAGGAGTTCTTTCTGTTTACATTAGCAATGCATGTAATGAAGTAACACTTTCATTAGTTGACTTCTATGGTGTCTGAGTGAGCAGTAGAATCGAGATGGGTTCTTGTGATATACGTTATAGAAGTAAGGTTATGATGTAGTTTTTAGACTCCAGTGGGAATGTTATGGATTAACCCCTTAGTGAATCCATACCATAACCTAAAAACCATAACCAACATAACCTAATCTAGCATATCCTAACCTTCCTTTGGAGAACAAAAATAGGAACAAAAACTAAGCAATATACTTTCTGAAAATTTTCTAAATTAAAAAAACGAACCCAACCTAACCGAACCTAACGTCACCTGCTTTTCATGGAAAATTTCCGATTTTATTTCATATTTGAAAAATTTTCACAAATTTTCCAATTTGTAAAAAACTTTTTTTAACTTTTTTCCAAGTTTGTTTTCAACTAAACTAACCTAACCTAGCCGAACCGGTATTATTGTGCTTTAAGGTGGAAACAAGACAAGTTTTTACCCACATTTGCCTTCATATAGCAAACAAATGGGTTGGGTTTGGTTAAGTTAGGTTAGTTTAGGCTTTTCAAGTTGGAAAACTTTTCAAAAATTTCACAAAAACGTTTCCCCCCAAATTGCGAATTATTTGGTAACTTTGCAGTTATGGTGTTCTTTTTTTATTTTTGGGAATTGTTCTGCATAATACCATGTTTATGAAAGTGACTAAGATGATGGGACCACTTATTTTCTGTGCAAATGCTTACTTTTCACGTTGTGAGCAAAATAATGTCAAATAGGGTTTTGAGTTCGGTAACATAGCATAAACATAAATGTTTTTTTAAATGCAACAAAACCTAACCTAACCTAGCCTAACCTACCTTTTGCGAACACAAAATCAAACAAAAAAAATGTCAAGCAATATATTTTCTGAACATTCTCAACCTTAAAAAAGAAACCTAACCCAGCCTAACCTAACCTGAGCTGCTTTTAAAGAAAAAAATCTTTTTTTGTGAACATGTTCGTAAAATGTTTGGGAAACTCTTGGGTATTATTGTACTTTAAGGTGGGAATAAGAAAAGTTTTATGGGCGCTGTATGACCAACGCAGTCAATGCGGCCGTAAGCCCAAATAGCCAAACAACCAACCAAGAAAAGTTTTTACACACATTGTCACCATAAAGCAAACAAATGGGTTAGGTTTGGTTAGGGTAGGTTGGTTTAAGTTTTTAAATTGGAAAATTTGTCAATTTTTTTCTCCTTAAAATAAAATGAATTTGCACCGAAAATAAGTGGTCCCATCATCTTTGTCACCGTCATGAACATGGCATTCTGAAGAAAAATTCCACCAAAAAATCACCTTAAACTACAAATTTACAAATCATTTTTTATTCAACAGCAACTTATGATTGGTTAGGTTTCGCTGGGTTAGGTTCTTTAAACTTTGAAAATTGAAAATTGAAAAATGCTTTAACTGTCTCATGCGAAGTGAAATTGGAACACGTCTGATGCTACCAATTTCTGCAATATAAGAGGAAAAACTATGACGTCACCACGGTTTGAAGGCGAACTTTGGTGTACCTTCTAAGGTAATAGTATCGTGGGTGGCACATTTAATGCGCGCTACCAGACATTCGCCTTGTAAGACTCTATAGGGTTTGTTTGGGAAGTCATGTGTGGCCATAGCTTAATACCTATTGCTTTCTTCAGGAATATCAATTATAATGAGGTGTCATACGACTTCTTGCTGACTTTTTTTCTCTCATGGTTTCATAAGCTGACAGATTGGCTCACACGTGGCTTTCGTTGGTTCAGTTTGAGATTGGGTTGCCCCATATCAATATTGAATGCATGCACATTGCCATCGGGCATGTAGGTTGGTACCTTGGTAAATATTAAGCTGGTGGTGTGATGGGTAGGTTGCTGAAGATAATTCTAGTTTGTATATACACAATCTCAATGATAACCATGATTGTTTTTCACTGGACCGGATTGCATGCAAGTTTGACAATGACTGGACATTGAGAATGGAATTAATCATGTTCAAGCTCCATATGGAGGTTGTTTTGCCGTTGGTGGTGTGTACAAACATCAGTATAACCATGCAATTGTTGATTAGTGGCTTAGCAGATTTTTTCAGACAATCTGGTTTAAAATGCATCAGCATCAGCTAATCTCAACATTTTATGATGTAAGCTGCACTTCCACAGTGGAGGAAATCCAGCTATTTCGTTTGTTTTTTGCACACAATTTTCAATTTTTCAGCAAAAGGTGGAGAGTCAGTCCACTATCTAATCCAACTCTGTTTCTTTTCAGTACAATATGTGCTGGTTAACATCAATGTTCCTACTTAGCATGGTGTTTTTCATTTTTCCCTTTAGCTTTCCTATCAGCATAAAATAGCATAGGTTATTGGGGGGCCCAAATCAACATTGGGGGGGAGGGGGTGCCAAGATCAACATTGCTGGGGCCAGGGCCCCACAAAAGGATACCAATCGACGCTCCTGTATGTACCAATCTCTGCTTAGCAAAGGCACTGATCCCAGAATCTATTCAGGGAAGACATTTTGATTAAAAGTACAAAACACAGAATTACAACCGAGACTACTATCAAGACTTTTCATCGTCCAGTGATGTGTACGTCCAAGCTGAGATTTAAGAAGCCCAAAGATAATGAGATGAATTTAAGCCAATTGCAGGGTGTATATTTCTGAACACCACCTGTGGTGCAAGCAGTTAAATGGGCATAGGAAAGTCGATTTTGTGAGATGTACTCCATATACGTCATGGTTAAGCTATACAATCATTGGGGCATGCGCATTGGCGTACCGAAGAAAAGGGGCATTGGAGCAGTCCTCCTCCCCATGAGAGGTTGTGGGTCCTCAATAATCGCGCCTTCGTTCGGAAAAATAGCGCCAGGCTCCCGAAAAATCATGCTGGTGTCCCCAACAATCGCACCGGGCCCATACAAATCACTTTGGAGCCGCCAAAAAGTCGCGCAATGATCCCTGAAAATGAGGCTGGGGACTCCCAAAATCCTACAAGGCCCCTGAAAATCACATTGAATGTCTCAGAAATAGTCCCGGGACTAAAAAAATAACGCTGATGGCTCCAAAATGTGGGATCGGGTCCCTGAAAATACCGTTGGGCCTCCAAAAAGTCGCGCCAGGGCCCCAAGGAATCACGCTAAGGCCTTGAAAGGTCGGAATCGCGCTTTTGACACAAAATTCCTGTCAGTAGTCCCATAAATCCTGGTCGGGGCATCACAAATTATCCTCGGGGCTCCCAAAAATTGGTGTCGGTGGTCCCAGCTAAGCACAGCGTGACTCCAAAATCGCATCGAAACCCACAAGGATCAAGCCCGAGCCCTTCAAAATAGAGATTCCGAAAAATAAATGTCCGAGCCAGGAAAATTGCTCCTTAGCTCAAACATACCACCAGATGCCTTAACAAATCGTATACGTCACCGAAACACGTACCGGATCTCGAAAAATCGCCGCGGGACAAAAAAATGTCGCCCGGGGGCCCGTGGCTATCTAAATCAGGTCGTAGCTCGGACTTTACATAAATCAGAAGTCAATAAAAATTGCGTGGAGCCCAGAAAACTGGCGTCCGATCCCCGGAACCACCCGCCTGGGCCCGAAAAGTCGCGACGGGACCCCGAGAAATTATACCGGAGCCCCCAATATCGTGCTGGGGTCCCACAAATGTGAGCGAGGAACCCCAAATAAACACAGGGGGATCCTTAGAGCACAACTGGAGGACGAAAATGCACCACCTGGCCCTCCAAAGCGTACCGACTCTGGCAAAAAGCGGCAGGGCCTTAAAAACCATACACATTTGTTTTATTATTTTTTTAACATACACGAACACCATACAATTCTGTCAGCCTGCCAATCTTGGTCTGCCACACACCGGATCAAAGAATTTTCAACCAGCGATCACCCGTCTTTTCTGTTTCTCATCCTTTCCACCATCAATCATGAGACTTCTTTTGCCATGGGCCAGCACGTAAGCTACGTTCTTGCTTATTCATTCTCCTCACCAACATTGATGACATTTACAACGGGGGACATCTTAGAGACGTACAGTACTATATCATGGAAACTAGAGCACACCACATTCTCATTATTGAGGATGTAATAAGCTTGCATCACCCCCTTCCCCCTCCTATGCACATAGCAGATGTTGAATAAATTTTGTTTAAACAGTAATAAGTACGAATGGTTTCACTTGCACCAACAAGATAAACCTATTATTACAAAATAATCCATCCGTCGTAGAGAGAGTTCGAAGTTCAGAGTGAAGTGTGAATTTGTAAGTACTTATACTGCGATAATAGTTCTTTTTCAGTACCACATGTTGCTGTTAGCCGTAGCGCGTCCAGGGGGCCTGGCCCATCCCCCTTGGTGGTGAATGTTATGTGTTCATTATTAAAATTATCGGATTCTCTATCTAAAAGTGCTCAGCCATGGTACTTTGCGAAATCCCTGGCTGCGCCCCTGCTGTTGACCCTGGCCCACCGACTTTTTCAGACGTTCCTACGCCTATGCTCTGGACACTGAACCAGTTGCCCACCAAATCCGTCGATCAACCCTCCCTGGAATACAGAAAAACAAGCCCTCTATTCTGATAATGATTGTCTGTGCTGTTTTTAAAGATGTTCAGTGTGCTGCTACTGACAATGGTTTCTGGCAGCTGGTTCCAGTGTTCTACTACCCTGTTGGTGAAGAAAGACTGTCTTAACCTCGTCCTGCTGTGATTAACTTTAATTTTGAACTGATAACCTCTAATTGCATCATTTCTGTTAAATTCAAACATTTCCCTGAGATATCCCTGTTCCTGACCATGAACAAATTTAAAGACCTCGATGAGATCTCCTCTCAGTCTTGTATATCTAAGTGAAAGCATATTCAATTTCTTAATCTTTCCTCATATGCCAGGTTGCCTATACCATTAACCATTTTTGTTGCCCTCTTATGTACTCTTTCTAAACGCCAACAATCTTTTTCATAACTAGGGGACCAAGCTTGGACACAGTATTCCAAATGTGGCCTGACATATGCACAGTAAAGCTTCCTGGTGACTTCCTCACTTTTGTATGATACATTCCTATATATTGCCCCAAACATTCTTAGTTCCTTCTTCCTGGCTTCTTTGGTCTGTTCTGATGCCCCCAATTTTGTGTTCAAAATAACACCTAAGTCCTTCTCCTACTGAGTCACAGATAGTACTTGGCCACCCATCAAGTATGGAGCCTTCATATGCTGCCTACCTACATGCATGATTTTGCACTTATCAAAATTAAATTTCATTTGCCATTTTTCGGACCACTTCACAAGCTCGTCTAAGTCTTTCTGCAGAAGACCTATTCATTGTGTCCCGTTATTGCCCTAAGGACCTTCAAATCATCTTATGGCCTTAGCACTGGACGATCGCTAGAATTTTGGGGACCCAGCGTGATTTTGAGGGCCTGGGCAGTATTTCTGGTGCCGTGTCGTTTTCGAGGGCCCCGGCGTGACTTCCGGTGTTTTTGGCCTCCAGCGTGATTTCCAGGTGCCGGTCCGACCTCTTATGGCCTTAGCGTGATTTTCTTGGGCCCTGACACGATTTATCGGGGTCCCGGCGCGACCTTTTGGATGTCAGTGGTATTTTCAGGTGCCCGGTTCAACATTTTGGAGCCCTCAGCGTCATTTTTAGGGTCCCGGAACGATTTTTGAGGCCCCAATGTCACTTTCAGGGGCCTTGTTGGTATTTTTTTAGCCCCCCCCATTCGGTACGCCATTGCGCATACCCCAATGATTGCATAGTCTAGCAATGACGGCTCGCACAAAATCGACTTTCCTTTACCCATTTAACTGCTTGCACCACAAGTAGTGTTCAGAAATATACACACTGCATTTTGCCTAAATTCATCCCATTATCTTCGGGGTTGTTAAATCTCAGCCTGGACGTACACATCACTGGACGATGAAAAGCCTTGAAAGTAGTCTTCGTTGTAATTCGGTGTTTGAATGCTCTTAATCCAAATGTCCTCATTGAATAGATTATGGGATCAGAGTATATACTAATCAATATAACGAAGAATGGCTCTTAGATGCTCCTGGGTTTTAGACATTGTGTGTAAATAAAATATACGACCTTCAATATACCAGGAGGTGCTGAGTTGACATCAAAAGTAACGATAAAGGTTATACTTTATTGCTCAACGTTTCGGCCAGGGGCCATCGTCAGGAGTGATGAAAAAAGCTCAAGCTTAAAAAATTGAGAAAAAAAATCACGCGGGAAAAAAGCGTGCAGAAAGACACGTGGAATGCAGAAAAGCCTCTTCAGTGGTGCAGACACTCACATAAACTCCAAACAACAAACAAACTATGTCAAGAAGGAATCCTCTGAGGAAGCCCGAGCCGATGGTCCATATACATATCGATGCATACACTCACGCACATATATAGACATATATCCAATATAACGCGTAATACATACTATATATAATTTATGTTTATGTAATTTTATGTGATATACCAAGGCGTCGTTTCCGTGTTTAGTTGCGGCCGTAGATTACGTATATGTATAGATTCGAGGACCTTCAGATCAGCGTTCTCCCTGGCTGTTGCTAGAATTTCTACTTTGAAGTTTGTGTTAGTGTCGCTGTGTTCCATGTTAGAATGTTTGTCGATCATGTGTTCGCCTAAAGGTGTGTATGCTCTCCGAAGTCTGGCATCTCCCAAGTGCTCACTGTACCTATCCCTGATGCTACGTTTGGTTTCACCGACATAAAATGTTCCAAGACAGCGATTGCACGTTATTTTGTAAACTACGTTTTTCCGTGTGCATCTACCTTTGAGCCCGTTGATACAGGTGTGGCACGTTCTCCTACCAGCAGGGCATGGCGACATTTCCAGAGCTGAGCGGACCAGGTAAGATTTCAGCGTAGGTCCGCTAGTCCAGGCTACCCTAACATGGTTTAGATGAGACGAACGGATGGCTGCGTTTACCTGTCGACATAGTTGGTCATCGACAAAAGGAAGTCTCATGTAAACATAGTTGGGATTACTACCCGCTCGATGCCGACGTTGCCCACCTATCCTACTACTGTTGTGGGGGTGAATAGCACGAGCGGCGGAGTGTACCCGATGTGCTGGGTATCCGTTTTCCAGGAAAAGAGTCGTCATCTTCGCAAGGCTCCGCTCGCATGAAATAGTATCGGAGGAGACTCGTGCTGCTCTCCTCATTTGGGATGTTTGAACGGCCTTTTTAGTGGCCATCGGGTGGGCCGAATCGTAGTGCAAGATGATGGGGGCTGCCATTGGTTTAAAGTACAGCTCGGTGGTGTAGCTCCCATCAGCCTGAACTACAAACAACGTATCAAGGAAAAGAATCAAACTGCTATGACCAGTGTGTTCTAAGGTAAACTTGATGATGGAATGTTGTTGATTAATTTCTGCAAAGAAGTCTAGCAGAGAGGCCAAGCCAGGTGTCCAGACACCAAAAATATCGTCTATATACCTCATGTAGAGAGCTGGTTTCAAATCATACGAAGCTAAGAAGATCGACTCAAGGCGCTGCATGAAAGCAATCGCTAAAGGAGGTGCACATCGGTTACCCATAGCCACTCCTTTTGTCTGCTTGTACATGGAGCTACCGAAACGTATGAGGTTATTGCTGAAAATATGTGTTAGTAATTTCACACAGTCCTGTACCCCAATCCCGAAAAGACAAATATCATCCAGATTGTCCTCGATTAGACG
>JAOTOM010004188.1:0-120000 GCA_034440615.1 Ashinkailepas kermadecensis
AGCACTGACAGCTTTCGTCGTCATTTCGGGATATTCGCGGCATTGCACAATCTGGGAAAAAATACATTATATGGCCGTTCACGAAATATGTTCTCATTAGATGGCGCAATAGTCGTGACTCTCAAAATCGGAACACATATGACGTAACAAGGACTGAACTGCAAGCGATAAGAAATATATATGATGGATGTCGTAAATGAGCACGTGATGCCCTTGATAGTGGCAAAATAAATATTGTGCGGAACTTATTCATTCATTTTTTTCGTAACCGTAAGAGGAATTAAAAAAACAGCTCCCAGAAAACGAAATCCCGCTGCTTCTCAAATTGTTTTTTTTTCTTTCAGATTCCCCATATTAAAACACGTTTCAAACATTGTGGCGCGAACATTGTCTCAGTGCTGCTAAGCAAAAGCATACGGGTAGCCCACCATAAATTGCGCACAGTGTGCGTGAAAATTGAGGTTGCCTCGGGCTAAATCGGCTGCCGATATGCATTGTGCCCAACAGAAAGCATGTCATTGGAAGGCTGTGCGACGTTAGGTCCTCCACCCACCCATGACCGTCATGCACACTTCGATTATTTAAAGCACTTCCATTAGTTTCCATATTTGTCCTTCCTCAGTTCAAAGTGAAGTGGCTTAAATCCGAGAAGAAACAAGCTAATGTGCATAGGTTAAGTCAAACATTGAATAGTTTGACCACTGTCAAATGGTCAGTAAGACCCGCCAGTGAGACATGAGCCCGCCCAGGGCTCACAACAGGCTTCCACCGCTGGATGAAGGGCCTTGCTCTATAGCTTAATCACACAAAACTATATTAGGCTACTAATTAAATTACGCATTGGTGATTATTATAGTATAGTAGTAAATTTATTAGATAATAAAACTTATAGTAGTAAATATATAACATAGTAGTAAATATAAAACATAGTAGTAAATATATAACATTGTAATAAATGCATTAGTAGTTAGAAATTATACTAGCAAACATATTATGCTAGACCATTTTGAGCTGTGGCTGCTGAGGGCCTGGGCAGCACCGACAGCCGGACACCAGCTGGCGCCGGTCGGCAATCAGACGCCTGGAGTCGGAGTCGGAGTCAGAGTCGGATTCGGAGTCAGAGCGACCACCGGCACCGCCAGCTGTGTCAGGCGGCTGACATCGCGCTGCAGACTGCAGAGTGATCCAGATGTTAGCATCTGTTGTCATATTGTGTGCATGCTAGCAAGTTGGTATTACTTCCAATCTGGCTGGCGTCTCATTTTCGGCTCCACTCCTGCCTCCTCTTGGAATGTTCCTGCAGATGACCTGCACTAACAAATGTACATTATCCGCAATGATGTTGCAAGGTTTCTGTGGCAAGGACCCAGTATGGCTGAACAAGATGATGATCGCCAGGACTGGAAGTGGATCTCATTATCAGCCATAGGTCACCATATGCTATATGCCCGCAGAGCATGCTGCTTCCTCTCCATCCAACTAATCACTATCGGATAATGACATCTAGCTGGGGTTGCTAGTCATGCATGTCTTCATCTGGCAATGTAAGGAGTCGATTTTTGGGGGAGTGTATCCTTCTTTGGATGGCCAAAGTTTCGAAAAGGCCATTTTCCGACGCTGCATCGCCAGACACCGTAGACATCGCAGACATCGCCAGAGACGGCCTTGCCGTCTGATGCTGGGACACGTGCGCTCCAGACCGGTGACCGGTATTGACCGACTGCCGGAATGACGTTGGACGATGTCGCTGGGCCCTTGCCGACGGCTCCGAGGTCGGGTCAACAGTTGCGGTTGCTGTCGATGAAAGCGATAGCATCGGAGACGAAGCAGCGGGCCGGCACAGGTACAGTGCTGGCGGTCGTATGTTATGTCCAGGAAGTCGTAGCTGTTGCAGCCGACCGCTGAAGTTTGCAAGCGTGAATCCAATTTGAAATACTGGGCCGACATGGGAGCCCTCAACGTTTGTTGCAAATCCCAGGGACGGTAAAGAGCATGCAATAGGGCCATAAGCCCAATTCAGCACCGTCATAGTTCCGGCAGCGCGGACATGTAGCTTCACTTCTCGATAAACATGCATTTTACCTTACAAGGTTGAGCATGTCTATTAATTATGTGGTCTACTAGGCGAAAGTTCCTTTTTGACATTGTCAAAAAGCAGTGTTGCCAGCAGTGTTGGTAGTATAAAACTTTGAAAAGGCCATGCACAATCATCATGCCGATATCCAGTACCAGCGCCAATCTGTCAACTGGCCTGACCTATCAACTTGAGGACTTATCCGACCCAGCGGAAGTACTGCCTCCCACTACGTAAGTACTGTGCAACTCTCATATAATATAAATATGTCACTGGAAAATAATCATCTGGAAATGGAAATCACGTAAGTTCACCTATAATCGATTTTCAGGCCGCCAGAGGTTCACAATTTTGTGGTGCGTCATGCCTGTAGTATGCGTACCGACCGTCATTTTCGAGTCTGATTTGAGGGCGGTTCCAAGACCCCTGCTCTGAGAACTTTCGCCGATCCCGCTGTTCGCGCTTCACCGGCTAAGTACCCCGGTCAGGTACCCGGTCCTGTTCGGTGACACCATTTCCGGACCGTCCGGACCCGACTATGATCCTCCCGCCCATGTTCCGCGACACCGCACCCCAGGCCCGTTACCCGTTCTTCTGGCCCCGATAGCCATTCCCCGCCCCGTGTTTGGATTCCGTTCCCTGCCGACCCACTACCCACTTCTGTTCCCTACCGACGCACCACCCACTTCCATTCGCTGCCGGCTCACTACCCACTTCTGTTCTCTACCGACCCACTGCCCACCTCTGTTCCTACCGACCCACTACCAACTTCCGTTCCTGCCGACCACTACCCACTTTTTGTTCCATGCCGACCCACTACTCACTTCCGTTTTGTTCACGGTTTTCCCATATTTTCCTACAATCAGGGTTGCACTGAGACATTGCCAAACATCAATTTCGGCCTTTTAGTCGGCTCCAAAGGCATCGATGGATCGGTGAGTTCGCCGGAGCCAACTTCATCGATCGAAAAATTTTACCGTCGCACGTGCTGCCACGCCAGCCAAACCATGGCTGATGTACGCCTGGATTGGAAACCTACGCGTCGGAGCCTTTCATCTGCGCGTATCAGCGGCACCAACCTGCCATCTAGCGGAGGGTAAGTAAAAACCGTTCTTTCCTTATTGATTTATTACGCTCCGTTCCGAACTTTCGTCATGCGAAGTGAAGGCATCTGTGAGAGGGACCTATTTCGCCAAAAGAGTCGGCCCACCGAGGGTTGATTTCTTAAAATGATCGGAGGGGCAAAGTCGGAGTATCAGTACTATTCGTGCTCGTGCACACCCGGACTGTTGCCGAAGCTCACTGAATACTCCGCCCTGCCGATTGGCCTGACTGACCACTGATTATTTTGTTCTTATTTTTCATGTTCGTGGGGGTGACACCCGTCGCTCTTTTCTTATTTCTTTTTCTACTGGGGTGACACCCGTCACCCCACCCGTTTTCGTCGTCGTCGTATTTCCGTTCCCTGGGTTTCTGTGTGTCCTTTATCTTTATTTAAATTACATTAGGCAGGGTTTTTCACCGTGATGGGAAAAAAGCGTAAAAGGATCACGGACCCATGCTCGCCAACGGACTCAGACCCGGAATTTCCTCCTGTGACCACACCCGACGACCATCGCACGAACACAGACCTGGCCCCTGATGCTCCCTCGATTTATACAAACGCTGATGACTCGCGCCGAACTATTCCCCTCGATGACGCCATGGAAGTCCTTTGGGCCTCGCCGAACACTGCTCGTCCCAAGACCACGACCTCGCCTCGCAATCCAGACCAGACCATCACTCTTCTCGCCGCTGACCCACGCTCGAACCAGACCACCTCCTTCTTACCTGAACCTATCGAACCATACTCGACAGTGCTGGATCATACATCGTAGTAAAACCTGTCGAGGAGTCCGTCTCCTTTCGTCGTGTCAACGTGTTCTAGCCAACCAAGCAACCCTCGCCATTTGCTCCTTAGCAAATCCTGACATTGAAGCCCCAGCCAACGGAACCCTCGTCATCAAAACCCAAACCCGAGCTCAGACCAAAGCCCTCCTCAGTACCACCACATTTTGTGGTAAATCCGCGACCATTTCACTCCACTCCAACCGCAACACCACCAAGGGCACCGTCTTCGCGCCGGAGCTCCGCTTCATGTCTGAGGAAGATATCCAGGCGGAGCTCAGGCCGGAGGGGTTACCCACGTCCGCCGCATCACTTCCTTTAAAGACGGCCAGAAATGTGACACGAGCCTCCTTGTCCTTACCTTTAATTCTACCACTCTTCCCAAATCCCTCCTCGCCGGATACCCACGCTACCAAATCCGCGTCTTCATTCCCAATCCTCTCCGCTATTTTAACTGTCAGCTCTTCGGCCATGGCAATACAACATGCCGCCAACCAGCCCGCTGCCCCAAGTGCGGCGAACCACCTCATTCCGAATCCACCTGCTCCAAACCTGCCCACTGCCTCAACTGCAACACATCCGATCACCTGACCACATCACCCCTCTGCCTAGTTTGGCGCAAGGAGAAGGAGGTCTGCGCTGTCAAGGCCACGACCGGGGTGTCATACCCCCAGGCGCGATGGTCTGTCGAAGGCACCTCCCCGTTAACGAAAACGTATGCTCAGGCGGCCACCGTTGCTCCCCCACACGTCGCGTCAACACTACTTCTGCCTCGATTCAAACAGACATGATTCCCGGTTTAGCTCCATTCAAGAAACTTACTCCACTGACCACACCGACACAAACCACACTGGCTCCCAACACCCAGACCACTCCGGCTCCCAACAAACGGACCACTCCAGGGAGGAGTGATAGGCCCCGCAGTCACTCCGCTGCAGGAGCAAATTCTCGTTCCCCGTCAGCGGGCCGCCGATCGAGCCCTGCATGTCCAGCGCCGGCCGGCGCCCACGTGACCCGACCAACTCCCAGCCGGCGGGCATCCCCGCGGCAGTAACCGGCCGCCGTGATCCTGACAAGGTCACCGGTCGGCCGGACGACACTGCCGGGTCCACCGCGCCGTACGAACCCAACCCACATGCCCGCCCGAGCTGCAATCGTGGCTGCGCCAGGCACCAAAGGGTGCCGACAAATATTAACTTTCTTTTCGCAAATGTCCATATTTATGTAATGGAACTGCCGTAGTTTAATCTCCAAATGGGCAGAAATGAAGGCTTTCTTTAGTTTACTCACTTCGATTCTTATCGCACCACAGGAAACCCGATTCTTACCCACCGATACTGTAACGAAGTTCTCGTTCCCCTGGCTTTATCAGCCACTTCGCGTATGACTGGGGCAAAACTTATTTTGGCTACGTGAATAGTTAGGCAGGACCTCGACGTTCGCGATACTTAAGACTCCGGTTATGTTCAATGGCTCTGTGTCTCAATCTCCGAGCTCTGACCCAAACATCTTGACATGCACCTCAAATCCAGCACTTATATTTGCGTCCTTCATTAGCAATTAAATGGCGATAATTATCCAGGTTTCAATAGTGCAGCGTTAGACCAAAAATAATACAATAGTGCCTTTAAGCGACAGACAGCTTCAACTCGACAGACGATTCACCAGGCCATCCTACATCTTCATACATCTCGACCGTCACATCTTCATACTCAGTACATTGGGCCATTATAAAGCTCAAGGCTTCAACATCCATCTCAACAGTCACAGGGCCACAGTACATCTTGTTAAATCTCAGTCGTCTCTTCATACCTGCTCAGCCTCCGGTCACACATTCAAACACATAATGAGGATTATCGTTGACATACAATTCCGCTTACGTCCCGACCGGTCTTCATACATGCTACAACTCTCATCTATCAAAGGACTACATGTCCGTAGTCATACAGCGATTCTCAGACAGAATACCACGTACCTCAGTACCGAAGTGCGGGACAGGGCTGGCCAGCTACCGGCCGCCCTGCCCCGCCGAGCTCCGACTCACAACCGCTCGCGTCGACTGCCCGGTGACTTCCCGGTCCTTCTGAGCCCTCGGCCCCGTCGCGAGGTAAAACCCAGCCCGCGACACGTCATTGGTCACGGGACTAACTGCGCCACATTCCAGGGCATCGGCCCCGGCCAGAGAACAATGGCGGACTCTGAACCCTACTGCAACGGCGGGCCCGCCGTCCTCTCTGAGACATCAGAGACAGACTACCTCAGCTCAGAATCTCAGTCCCTTGGTGGGAACCACTGCTGAGACCGGCGCTGAGCAGGCTCGCGCCGGTCTAGCGTCGGACATCTGAGCTGCCACCTCAGCGTAAACAATACCGACTCGGCGGCTCCGCGCTGTTCACAGACAGCCGGCAGATCGGGGCGCCGCAGCCCAACTGACATTTCAGATGTCATAAAGACACATGAACATTCATCCAGCAGTCATCAAATATTCCACTACATTCATAATCCTTACACACATATGGACTAGACACACGTGCATCATATGTACCTGTCCTACACCTGACAACACAGACATTGGCCATGGAGTATGACATCTGTCACACCTCTGCCATTCCACTCCACACACACACTGCACACGAGACCCGCCTAACACACTGTCACAGTCATACTACTCATGTACTTACACCCATGCCATTTGTCATCTATACACCTTGTTCCCGTAATATAATCACTGACACACATCACCTAAGACATTCAAATTCACATAACTGGCATTCACATTCACATCACCCACTGACATTTCATATTCACATCACCCACCGGCATTCATATTCACATCACTGACATTCACATTCACATCACTGGCCGGCGGCGACCGGGTATCGCGGTCACACCTGCAACGGCAGGGCGTCGGCCGGAAAGAGGGAGGAGAACAGTACAAGGTCCACTGCTCGGCCCCGACTGGAGCGGTGGCCTGCCCACGTAAGCAGCCAGACAGGCTGGTGCTGGGTATCCGTCGGAACACGTTGCGTGCGAGGACCGGCCGCATCATTCGTGAAGCTAAGCGCCGTTCATGGTCTTTATATTCACAGCACCTTACATTTCAAATACCTTTAAGCCAAATATGGGTATTAATGCGCCGTTTCAGCGGAAGATCCCCATTTAGATCACTACCGGCCCCTATACTTCACTACATCACCATTACCGAACCCCAAGCAATAGTAAACACCATAGCAGATACCATTGTCCACCATAGCTCCGACGAAAACTACAGACCGGGTTTCATAGAAAATGCGCAACACACTGTTTACCTCGATCTCGCACAATTTGATTCTGACAGCTTATAAATATATAATACTCCTTTTCATATTTCAGAACTTGAGACAGCCATTTCCTCCGCCAGCAATACTTCAGTAGGACCCGACAACTTACATTATTCTTTTTTTCAGACATTTACCGGGTCATACATTGCATTTTGCACACATTTAATACACTATGGACAACTCATACCTTCCCAGAAACTTAGAAAGAATCTTTCATTATTCCCATCCAAAAACTTGGCAAGGACCATAGTAACCCCATTACTTTTCGACACATTGCACTCACCAGTTGTTTAGACAAACTTTTTGAACGTATAGTTATAAAAAGACTGACCTGGCACCTGGACGCAAATTCACTTATATCTCCCTTTCAATGCGCTTTTCGACGAGGACGCAGCACCATAGATCATCTTATTCGGTTAGAGACTGACATCCGTCAAGGATATAAAACAAACATGAACACACTATCGCAGTATTTTTAGACATAAGCAAAGCGTACGATATGGTTTTCAAACCCGCATTACTCTTCAAAATTCAACAACTCGGTATAAAAGGACATTTAGTACATTATTTAGTACAGCATTGCCATTCACTTGAAGCAGGTTCTCACATCCACACTGAAATTTCCGGAGGTTACCCCTGATCGGGTTCCCCCTTCTCCCATTTTGGCACATGAAACACCCCAAACTCGAGTATCTCTTTCGGCAAAATAAAATCCTGCTCACCCCCATCGAAGTCCAAATTAAGTTTTTTGAATATCAAGAGGCCCACCCACAACACACCTTCTTCTACACGGACGGCTCACGTACCAGCAATGGTACGGGAGCCGCCTGGTGCGGTGGGCCCGACACTGGTCAAACCAAATTAACACTTCACCATTCGGTATACACAGCAGAACTAGTCGCCATACTCACTTGCCTACAACACATCACTGCGCAACACATCACTACCCCTACTACAATATGCACTGACTCACGATCCTCCGTGGACGCCCTCGCCGCAATACACAACACCACACACCCCACGCTCCACGCCATCCGACACCTCTACAATGCCAACCACGCACACCTTCCACTCACCCTGCTCTGGATCCCTGGACATATGGGTATCCCGGGAAATGAACGGGTTGACGGTCTCGCCCGCGCGGCGATCGACCTCCCCGATAACAATGGATCTCGGTGCCCCCCGGAGATCTTTTATCCCTCACAAATAATATATTTAAAAAGTATATCCAGGCCTGCTGGTCACACAACACCACGCACCTACACATCATCAAGCCCACACTCTCCAGCTGGCTTTCGTCCAACCAGCACACGCGTCTCAACGAGGTGGTACTCGCCAGACTTCGCCTGGGACACACCAAATTGACACACAATTATATTTTTCATAGACCTCACCGCCTTCCACTTTGCAACACATGTCACGTACGCCTTACTGTCACCCATATTTTACTTGACTGTCCAGCATATGCTCCTCACCGTCGCTATATCATGCCGTATGTCGCCAAGACCCACTCACAACTTTCGCTTCAAGCTCTCCTCGGGAATGACCACCCGGCACTCCTCGAGTTACTCTTCCGCTTCCTGCAGGACACCAAGCTCTCCGAACCGATATAAAGCCTCCGTCGCATTTTCCTGTTCCAAGCTAGCCTGATAAAAGTTATAAGACACGCGCCACACTCCGTACTGGCTGTATGACTCTGCTCCACATTTCTTCCTCTCCGTCGTCGCAAAACACATGCATATAGGTTATCTCACACTAGCTAGACAGGATCCGATCCAATTTGGCTAATACGGACGGATTTCCTTCTAAATTGCGCTCGGTTTTTTACCTACGGGTTTTCCATGCAGCTTGGCTTTCCCCTGTTTCGGGGTTTCCAAGCTTTAACTTGAAACATACACCTACACATACAAGGTCGGGCCTGAATCCCACGACTCGCTCTGGGTGACAGGCCTCTGCTTCGCCATCCAGGTTGCAGGTGGGCAGTGGAGCCTCTCCGTAGGCTGTGAAGCTGTCCACCCTCCAAATGTCCTTCCATTGTCATGAGTGTCTGTATGTATGTCTGAACATGTACGTGTATGCCATGCGTGTATCGTCTCTCTACGCTATGTTTCTTGTTTGACGGCGTCTCTCCTTTCTTGACTGATTGATATAACCGGATGTCACATAAGTCGGATTAACGTAATTATTTCTTTAACGTAGCAATCTCTAGCAGATTCCAAAATCCTTAGCGGAGGCAAAGTGCCTTTGCCTCCGCTAAGGATTTTGGAGAAAAAAAATATTTTGTAGGTTTTTATCTGGTTTCTCGTCAATTCCACATCAGGTGCCGTTCAGCCATTTCCGATCCACATTGTCTTCACAACGGCCTACCACAGGGAAGTTGTCTTTCAACAGTATTATTTAACATTATCATTGATGATCTTTTCGATGACATGCCTACCAACATATCATATCCACTATTTGCAGACGACAGAGCAATTTGGTGCTCCGGGAAAAATTATGAACATTATTTAATTCGCTTACAAAACACACTGGACAGAATACACGAATGGTCACTGAAGTATGGTTTCATTTCTTCGGCCCCAAAATCTGCAACACTGATATTTAGTAAATCGACACCCTGCCCAAACCCAGACACACCGCTTGACCTCTGAAACAATGATATACCTTTTGTAAATTCGTTTAAATTTCTTGGTATTATTTTTGACCGTAGGCTTTCAATGCATAAACACATCAAACACATCCAGCACAAATGTTTTCACCGACTTAATTTATATCGATGCATCACTTCTTCATGATCTGGAGCCGACCGTCATACACTTCTACTACTTTACAAATATTTGGTTCTACCCATAATATAATATGGATCCGTAGTATATGCCGGTGCCAGCACATCCTCTTAAAAAATGTTGGACACCATTCAAAATAAATTTATCCGTATCGCACTCGGTGCAATGACTACTTCACCAATCATTTCTTTAGAAGCCGAAGCAGGAATCCCTCCATTAGCTCTTAGACGAATGCAACAGACACTTCGGTATGCCGCAAAAATTCAATTAAAAGAACACCACCCCACACAAACATCCTTAAACATTCTTCCAAACATACACCACGATTATTTGGGTCCCGCTGAAAAGAGAACCGGTCTTACCATAGCGTCACGCATCAAAACATTTTCTACACAACTTAATATAATATTCCACACATTACTGCTATTCCTCCACCGACTTCACCACCGTGACAGGCGGCCGAACGGCACACATTTTATCGAACCACCACCCCAAATCACAACTTCGTCCAGAAAATGTCAAGCAAAAATTCCACCAGCTTCGGTCTCCATATCGCCATGTTCCCTATATCTTTACTGACGGATCTAAGGATGCTAACACTTCAGGAAACGCCATAGTTTCGGGTACACATACAACACAACATCGCCTACCAAACGGAACTTCCATTTTCATCGCCGAATTACACGCCATTCTGATTGCCCTTCGTTATATTCGTAATCGTTTCCTTTGTCACCCCATGCGCAGCGTTGTTATTTGTTCTGACTCAAAATCTGTTCCTCAATCACTTTCTTCACTTTCTTTTTCACACCATTGCCATATTTCCATCTATGACACACTTCAAGCACTTTACATGATGGGCGTGAGGGTCCGTTTCCTGTGATTGCTCAGCCACTGCGGCATCCCAGGAAACGAAGAAGCCGACAAATTAGCTAAAGAATCATTACAACTTCCAAACATTACAGAAATTCCACCACATTTGGACGGCATTAAATCATTAATGCAACAGAGAATTCGACATTTTTGGACTCAAAACTGTACACAAAACACAAACAATACACAATTACGACTTATTAAACCCACTGTTAAACCATGGACATCATCTTTTCAAAAAACCGACACGAAGAGAAAGTCTTATCACGTTTACGCATTGGCCATACTTTTCTCACCCAGAAATATAATTACACTGCTTCGCCTCTGGTTCGCAAAGCAAGCCCTGGTATTGATCACTTACCCCAGTATGGAATATTAGGTAGACGACTGCAAAACACTCCTGATGTATGATGGATTTGTACTTTAGGGTGCGTCGACATTTCTAAAACACTCCTATTACACTCCTAAAACACTCCTACAACGTCACATATGTCAGCATCACCAGAACACATGCACACAATACAACTCTACACAACACAAATCCAACCATAACCATATCAAACCAACCGTAGGCACATCAAACACAGCAAACTAATTTCACCGACAAAAGGAAGTCTTCCTTACTAGACTTAGAACTGGTTGTACAGCCCCATAGGTACGCAGAGCAGAGCCTCAACTAGAGTATGACAGAGCCTCAACTAGAGTATGACCAAATGCAACACCTCATTGCGACACCTGAACACCGCAATAACCATAGGCCACATCCTGCTGGACTATGGCAGCTCTAACGCTCAAAGACAAACACTTGAGGCCTTCTGCAAAAAGGGGACATCACCCTGACGCTTCCATCGCTTCTGATTGAAAAGCACCCAGAACTCTTTCAATTGCTGTTTTAATATATGTATGCCACAAAACTAGCAGGAGCATTGTAGACCTCACACCACCAGCACTCAATTCAACACGAATGCATGCCCGCGATACACTCGTATGAATAATGCAAATAGCCAACCACGAATGGCACCCACCCATAGTCTGAGAGGCCATTTCCATAGCACGGGGAACCATCAATTTCGGCCCGGATCGTCCCCCTTAACTCGGGGCCTTTTTCTCGGATTGAGGGTCGCTGCCAGCTCTGAGCCTCTCTCCATCATCGTGAGCCAAAGACGACTCATAGCCAAACTGCACCCCCTTTTCAAATGCTTGTGCCCTCTCTATCAGGTCGGGGGCCTTTCGTCGGCTTCGGCCCAGCCGCCAGCTCAGGGTCCCTTTATATTGGCTCTGGGCCCTTCAAATGATCCGGGGTGCTCTCCGTCGATCTAGAAGCCCTTCAGATTAGCCCAGCCATGGGCGTCCATCAACATCTTCCCGAGGCATTCTCCGTTGACTCGGTCCGTCGACTCGGGGTCCCTTTCGTAGGCCCAGGACCCTTTCTGTCAGCCCGGGGCCCATTTGGCTGGTCAAGGGGCCCTTGCAGATTCCTCTAGGCGGTAGCCTGGAGGGTCTCCTCCGACGCTCCGGGTGGAAGGCTGTCCCCTTTGCTCCCGCTCCTTGGCTACGCCACTGGTTCCTCTAACACCGATATTTCGCTCTTGGTGTGTGTTGGGGGGGGGGGTGCGTGTGTGGATATTGAAATAAACTAATCATATGTGTGAGACAAGCTGCCCGGACACACATTAAAGCACGGGCGAGTATAAGCGTAAAGGAATCAACTTATTCTTAGGGCAGAACTTCCTCGTGTATAATAGACGCACATGCGTATTGTATATATATACATATATATATATATATATATATATATATATATATATATATATATATATATATATATATATATATATATATATATATATATATATATATATATATATGTATATATATATATATATATATATATATATATGTATATATACATATATATATGTATCTATGCATAGATAGATATATATACATACATATATTTATATATATATTTTTTTTTTTTGTGTGTGTGTGTGTGTGTGTGTATGCATAAGGAAATATACTAATCATCAGTGCGCAGACAAGCTGCCCGGATACAAGCAACGTATAGCACGGGCCATAATAAACGTAAAAGGATGGTTTTGTTCTGAAAGCAAAACTTCCTCATGCTATCTTGAATTTATTAACATTCGTCCAGTACCAAGACGCTCTTACGTACCCAGAACCCACCTATACCGTAAAGTGGACTGAATTCCCTTAGCATCAGAACATTGGCGTATTTTGCCATGCCTATGTCGCAGGTCTGAACTTGTGAATGGTTAAATACACACAACTTTGTCTTCCGTCTTGTTTTGAAATATAATGCATGTGTGTTCCAGTTCATCGTTCTGACATGGTACGTCATGTCTTGTCCCCCAATTTGGCATATCGAATGAAGCTCACGCCCAAAGTACTATAGTAAAACCATCGAACATGGCAGAAGGAATTTATTGAAACAGAACTCGCAACGCATTGAAGCCTACAACGTCCTGGACAGTACCGAGGGAACATGGCTTCAGGCGTTGCCCATTCCACTTTCGGGTCAGCTCATGTCGACAAAAAATGCTCCCCACGTCTATTACGGAATTCAAGCAGGTGAACTACATGCTAAGTACTCATTTGTCACAGGAACGAAATATGGATACCAACCAGACAAGTCTATGACGAATCATAATTGGAAATCAAATATCGTTTCAAAGCTCACCCAGATATGAAAAATTCTGGTATGGTTTGGCGTTGTCAGAAAATGCAAGAGAAGGCATGCGACGGTAAAAACAAATGCACCTCTCCAAATTAAAACATCATTATGGTGCTCAGATACCAATACTTCAGAAAAGGCATGCATATTGCATGCATTGCGTTCCAGGCATGTATATTGCATGCAGTAAACCGGCCATCAACCGGCCGGTCATTGTTCGAGAGGACTGGGAGAGAACCAGCCCAATGCCTTTTTCCCGAAGAGCAGCGTACAAACCCATGGTCCGACCTCGTGATGTTTAACTCGAAGGGTTGTTTTCTGCCATTGGTCATGTTCCATATTGAATCTGAACATTTTGGGATCTGGACACCCGTGGTATGGTGATAGATATCCAGCCTCAGGCAGGCCCATGAAGCGGGGACCCATGTTATGCAGGACAGGGGATTGGTGGAGAAGCGGATACATTGCCAGGGGTGCTTTTCGATTGACAACAGCAGGCCACTGTCAGGGGTGCTTTCCCATCAGGTTATATGTTAAGCTTCGTGGGTTGCCATCCGGCTTCAGGCTTGCGCAGACACCCGCTAAAAGAATGGACAGCGGAGTGCAGATCCATGTTCAGTGCTACATTTGATTCAAAATCGTGCAGCTGCTGCATACTCGGAGGCATTGTGCAATAATGTGCGTGTCGACTTTGCTCTCATGCCACCGTTTGTCGATACGACTGACTAGCAGATGCAAGTGGTCGGGGAAATCGCGATATTGACAACTGGGAGGGTCAGTGAGCAGGCTGCTGGGGAGGAGACAAGGAGCACATGCCGTTCTTTGCCATGCGTGTTACTGTTTGGGCAATCTAGCATCAAGCATGCTGGAGGATCGCGAAAAACCGAAATGTTACGCGTGTGGCGGTATTTGAACCCAAGACCGCACGGTTACACACAGCTACGCTGCCCACTAGGCCGACGGCTCCGGCCAGCAGGTTGTGCGTGGAATGCTACATATGAAACCATAAGAGTGGGAGCAGGGTCGATCCCACATTTTTCCTCTCCCATTCGCTTTTACTATGCAGTTCTGTGTGTGAGACTCGTCGTTAGGCTCCCCACCAGCCCAGGTCAACCACGCTGCAGAGTCGTCCGACGTCTGGTAGGAACCTTCGATGACCTCGTCCGACGTCTGGTAGGAACCTTCGCTGCAGAGCCGTCCGACGTCTGGTAGGAACCTTCGCTGCAGAGCCGTCCGTCGTCTGGTAGGAACCTTCGCTGACCTCGTCCGACGTCTGGTAGCAACCTTCGCTGACCTCGTCCGACGTCTGGTAGGAACCTTCGATGACCTCGTCCGACACGTCGATCCAGGCATACATGTCGATCAGGATGTCCGCTTGCAGTGCCCTGAAGGCGTCAATGTTGGGGATGACGGCGAGCACAAAACATTGGAATTCACGGATGTTTCGAAACACGTGGCCAAGGTAGGCTTCGGCACCACTAGACCAGGCCTTAGGCTTTCCAAACGTCTACCAGAAAACTTCTTCATCTACTCCGCTGAAGCACTGGCCATTCTGGCCGCTATCTCCATTCTCATGAATCGTAAAGCTAGAAGCATGATAATTTACCCCTATTCAAAATTCGTCCTTCAGTCAGTTAGCAACACCCACGACTGTCTACAGGAGCACACAGGGGTAGGGTGACTAGGGCAGGGGACCGGGGCAAGTGACCGGGGCAGTGGACCGGGGCAGGGGACCCGGGCAGGGGACCGGGGAAGGGGACTGGGGAAGGGGACCGGGGAAGGGGACCGCGGAAGGGGACCGGGGAAGGGGACCGGGGAAGGGGACCGGGGAAGGGGACCGGGGAAGGGGACCGGGGAAGGGGACCGGGGAAGGGGACCGGGGAAGGGGACCGGGGAAGGGGACCGGGGAAGGAGACCGGGGAAGGGGACCGGGGAAGGGGACCGCGGAAGGGGACCGGGGAAGGGAGACCGGGGAAGGAGACCGGGGAAGGGGACCGGGGAAGGGGACCGGGGAAGGGGACCGGGGAAGGGGACCGGGGAAGGGGACCGGGGAAGGGGACCGGGGAAGGGGACCAGGGAAGGGGACCGGGGAAGGGGACCGGGGAAGGGGACCGGGGAAGGGGACCGGGGAAGGGGACCGGGGAAGGGGACCGGGGAAGGGGACCGGGGAAGGGGACCGGGGAAGGGGACCGGGGAAGGGACCGGGGAAGGGGACCGGGGAAGGGGACCGGGGAAGGGGACCGGGGAAGGGGACCGGGGAATGGGACCGGGGAATGGGACCGGGGAATGGGACCGGGGAAGGGGACCGGGAAGGGGACCGGGAAGGGGACCGGGAAGGGGACCGGGAAGGGGACCGGGAAGGGGACCGGGAAGGGGACCGGGGAAGGGGACCGAGGAAGGGGACCGGAAAAGCATACACTGCATACACCATGCATTAGGATGGAATCGTGTACATTATAGCATGAAGTACACTCCGGCACAAACTACACTGCCGCAGCCAGCAAAGCATGGCTTATTACAGTCAATCGTACTGTTAAGTTGATCGCTAGTTTTTCCTTAAAAAAAAGTTGTAGCAAGGGGCAGTCGTAAGAAAATATAGCAGCACACTTGCTAACTGAAGCCAGCTAGATTGTGTATGAATGCATATGTCATTGATGCAGCATGTAAAATGAAAGCGCAGTTGAACACTAACGATGTCACATCAGTAAGTACCCAATTCATATGGTACAATAAGTACATTCAAATAGATCAACGACCAATATTTGTGCCATCACTCTATGAGAATGCCATCAAATGTATAGGGGATATGTTCGCACATGGCAACAGCGTAGAACATAACATATTAGTGGCCCGATATCCAAGTATTGAAGTGTCCCAATATACGTACCAGAGTATCTTGCATGCTATTCCACACGAATGGAAAATAATGTTGAGATTACATAATTACTATTCATTGCCACCCACGACAAGGAAATTGGAATGAACTCATGCACACACTATGTCTAAATAACGGAACGAGCACGAATATATTTGTAGAATACATACTGTTTGGATGCATAAGTGCAAATGACATTGTCAACTTTGTGCTGTTGCTTGCGAAACAGTACATAATGGGTAGGAAAATACGAGGAAATGGAAGAGTGTCACTGGCGGAATTTATGGGAAAGATCAGGACAATGCGTGAAATTGAAAAAATGTACTGCATTCAAGAACAAAGCAATGCAAAAGCTTACGAAAAGGTGGCAACCGTTTGTGCAAAATGCATATTTCGATATATAAGTGTACTCATCTGTGTGCGTGTGTGTGTATCGTGTGTGTGTGTGTGTGTGTGTGTGTGTGTGTGTGTGTGTGTGTGTGCATGTGTAAGCTAACGAAAACGATATTTCAACTTCACGACCCAACTGTCCATCTAATTATGTTGTTTCTACCACTGAGGATGAGAATGAAGAAAAGCTGACATTTTTCGACACTTTGCTATGGTGGACTCCAGATAACCAAATATTCTGCGTATGGGAAACCGACGAAAAATAACGATCGTTTTCATTTTACTCGCATTATGCTCCCATTAGACTTACTTCTAGATGTGAAGCGAAGAGCGCCGCTCATGTTTTTTTTTCAGTGCCGAGACCAAGGTGTCAGCAAACTGAACGGAAAGGGTTTTCCATCGTCCCTCAACCTCCCATGAACGAAGATGTTTCCAGGTTTGTAGTTCCGTCCGTCTCCATGGCCACCACAACAGGAAGGAAGATTTGCAACTTCATGAAGCGGCGAACCGAAAGCAAAGGCAATCCGAAAGGCTAGTATGCAAAATACTTTGCGGGATATTTCGAGCGTATTTCGGAGCATATTTCTGGGAGACTGGCCGGATCCTGATGCCACGAGTGAAGAAGCACAATAGTGACCTGCGAAACCACCGGAGCGCAATTGTCATTGTGATCCACACGGAGAAGGAGATACCTGCCAAAACGAGAGAATGCTGCCATCGTACAAAGGGCCTCAATAAACTACACAGGCGGCGCTAGATGTAGCGTACATTGGTACCCAAAATGCAACGAACACGTCTTCAGGATACTTCAAGACTAGCTGATGGTAGGAGCGATGAGGAGGTGGGCAACAAAATGGAACCCACCACTGAAATCCTGACTGACACACGCACACGAGCACCACCTCACACCTGCGCACAATCATCCATGCTCACGCTCACACTCGCACACGCGCACACACACACACACAAATACACACACTCGATGGTAGCTATAGCCACTGCTCGGTGGAAGCCTACGAATTGGTGGGCTTGTATCGTTTACTGATCACGTGTGTGCGATGTATCTGCAGTGTTCGTATTTACGTGGTGTATCTGTCACTGCCGGTAGGACTGTTATCGCTTACTGATCGTCTGTGTCTGATGTAACTGCAGTGTTCCCGCTCACTCGGTGCATCGGTCACTGCCCGTAGGACGGGTGCGTGTCCACGTTACGAATTTTCGTTGACAAAAATGCATGCTTTGACATCATGACTGTTGTGACTTTGATCTGAGCAACCTTATCCTGATCTGATGAAGGTGGTAGCCAAAACGTAGGTGCCGTACACTGGACTGATTTATATTAGATTTTAGATTTCGCTTTCTTCGCTTCCGCGCCAATGTCCCTACGGATGTAGCTATGAATGCATGCATATATATATATATATATATATGCCTTGTGCCGCTCCGGTAGCTTAGTTGGTTAATGCGCTGGTCTGCACTGGTCTCCCCTGTCCTAGCAACACAGGGTTCGAGTCGCTTCACGCGCTCGCATTTAGCCCACGGCTGGGAGGGCAGCTGGCAGCTGTCCCGATGAGGCCGGGGAGTTGCTACCAGGCGCCAGTGTGGTGCATTGACGGCACGTTAAACTTTCGGTCAGAATTATGCTGTAGAACTGGAATGCATGGATCGCGTGGTGGGGCCAGGGTTCACGCAACAAGCTCTGCTTAGCGAAGCAAATAACAACCTCCTATATATATAGATATATATATATATATATATATTCATCCCTGATTCATAAAACCACCACAGCAAGAACTCGGATTAAATTTATTAAAAAAACGTACATATCCACACAAACACACACTTATATGTATATATGTATACACACATATATATATGTATATATATATATATATATATATATATATATATATATATATATATATATATATATATATATATATATATAAATATATATATATATATATACGCATATATATCAGTAGCAATAGATGTTGCATGGAAGAAGAAATACAAACTCTGATATCTTCCTCAAATATTGCTGTGGCACAGCCCTTGATTAGACGCATGTAACAGGTATGGCACAACTACGCTCGTTAGTTCAAGCTGAACTGAGCACGCGCTCTGGTTAACTAAACTTAGGTCTAAAATCCTCTGCAGCTGAAGAGCAGTGGAACCATGAGCCACAATACCGTGTTCCCAGTGAGTACTGCCCGTCAGACCCGCGGGCGACTAGCACATGTCATTGCGACCGCAGACAGTGGTGCACTCAGTCTGAAGAGTTCTGGCCGGTCACGGTATGAGAACACCCTGGCTTCGGAGACGGATCAAATGCGCTTCCGTCAGCACCGCCGGCCCTGCCGGCCGTCCGGCGAACCAGAGGTGTACCGTCGTCCGCCGGAGGGCAGGTCTCGGAGGTGGCCGAGTCGCCTGTTGAGACCGCGGTGCACTGGTCGGTCTCTGCCGAGCTGGAGCTGGCGGGAGGCGTCGGGCGTGTCGCCGACCGACAGTGGCACCTGGGCAGCGGCGGCTCGTGGCCCCCGCTGGCGACCAGCAGCACACGATGGGAGCGCAGAGTTGCCGGCAGGTCTTGCCCAGCGTCTGACGGAGAGGTCACACGTCAACCATGCTGTCGGATGTACCATTTACTCCCAAATCAGAAAACTCCAAAATGCACTGAAAGGCCGGGGATTTGCGGTAGACAACGCTACATGAACACAATTATTTGCTTTCCATTTCCTTCTCCCATTTATAGTAATTGTAGTTGAGGTGGACAGGTCCCTCTCAATACTCTTTAAGCTTAACATATCACCCATGGACTGCCCGCGGTTGTAGGTGCATGGAAATAACGCAGCTAAACCGTACGCATTCCCTGCGCCATTTTGCTGTGACGAAGCCGATGGCGCTTGGTCAGGGGTTGAACCTTTTATATATTGGAGAGGGGGGGGGGTAGATCAGCATTTACTGGTAATCTTCTACATATCAGTGCAGCCCCACAGAGTCATTTCTACTCTTAATCCTGTGAGCGTACAATAGATCAATTTGAGTTTGAAATTCACCCCTGGTGTTGATTTCCACATACCAAAAAGAACATATCCCTGGCCCGTTTCCATCGAATAGCTGTTGCGGACAAAGTCTGAGAGAGGAACAATTTATACCCTCCTCGCCAGTACGCGTGTTAATCACTGGGGCACCCTCGCTGATTACGGCAAAACTTCGTCCCCCCTGTCATAAAGCATTCCCCACCAAAAATGCCACCAACACACACACGAGCCAGGATCTATGTGGTTGCCGAACAACCGATATCTATGCCTATATAAACATCTATGCCTACACATAGAAGGCAACGTGGCATACATCGAATCGAATGCACAAGACAGTGCATCGAAGCGTGTCTAAGGCTTTTTGGCACGTCCATACTCAGAAACTACAACACATAAATTCATGAAACCGTCACCAATCGACGTGGGGTGGTCGATATGCTTCGGACTTTTCAATATGGTGACCTCAGAAATAAGGTCATCAAAAATGCATAAAGCTGTTCTAAGCCTTGTTGCCACACACTTGCTCTGAAACTACTGGATCGAAATACGCTAAACCTTCACCATTCACCGCGGCGTAGTCGATATACATCGGACCTCTGAATCTGGTGACCTTGGCTTTGACCAAAAGTACAAAAAACCGCCTTGAAGGGCCTTTGAACAGTTTTATGCATTTTCGATGGCCTGAAACCATAGCCGAAGCCATCAGATTCAAACGTCCAATTATATCGACTATGGTTCGTCGATTGGTAAAAGTTTCATGAAATTCGATTCAGTAGTTCAGGATCATGGGCGTGAAAACAATTAAATATAAAACATGGCTCTATGGCGACCTTAGGTCTTGGTTAAGGCCACCATATTGTAAAGTCCCAGGTCAATCGACCATTCCGCATATATTTATGAAGGTTTCATGACATTCTGTTGCGCCGTTTACTTGCATGAACGTGGCAACCCTTTCCGAAATGTCCGTTCCCAATCTTACTAGATTGGGAACGGACATTTTACTTGGTTACTTGACAGCCTTAGCTTATGGTGCGGGCCACCATACTCAATAGTCGACCAAAAGTCACCATACTCGTAAATCTACCCTCATGCATCGATTGGTGAAGATCCCATGACATTGGTTCGCTGGTTTAGGAGCAGAGGCGTGGCAACAACTTCTGGTAACAGAGTAGACTCAGCCCCAAGCAAGTCACCTTTGTCGCTGGCATCAGCAGCCGACGAATTGCTGCAGCAGGGCGGAATCAGTGCACCCGAGTTCCCGCGCACCACGTAGCACGTGAATACCGCCACACTCTGGGACCACAGGGAACGCATGGATGAGCCAGACACGCACCACTTAGTACATCACTGGCACAACAGACTGCGGACCACAGGAAACGCATGGATGAGCCAGACACGCACCACTTAGTACATCACTGGCACAACAGACTGCGGACCACAGGAAACGCATGGATGAGCCAGACACGCACCACGTAGTACATCACTGGCACCACACTCTGGGACCACAGGGAACGCATGGATGAGCCAGACACGCACCACTTAGTACATCACTGGCACAACAGACTGCGGACCACAGGAAACGCATGGATGAGCCAGACACGCACCACTTAGTACATCACTGACACAACAGACTGCGGACCACAGGGAACGCATGGATGAGCCAGACACGCACCACTTAGTACATCACTGGCACCACAGTCTGCGGACCACAGGGAATGCATGGATGAGCCACACACGCACCACTTAGTACATTACTGGCACCACACTCTGCGGACCACAGGGAACGCATGGATGAGCCAGACACGCACCACTTAGTACATCACTGGCACCACACTCTGCGGACCACAGGGAACGCATGGATGAGCCAGACACGCACCACTTAGTACATCACTGGCACCACAGTCTGCGGACCACAGGGAATGCATGGATGAGCCAGACACGCACCACTTAGTACATCACTGACACCACACTCTGCGGACCACAGGGAACGCATGGATGAGCCAGACACGCACCACTTAGTACATCACTGACACCACACTCTGCGGACCACAGGGAACGCATGGATGAGCCACACACGCACCACTTAGTACATCACTGGCACCACACTCTGCGGACCACAGGGAACGCATGGATGAGCCAGACACGCACCACTTAGTACATCACTGGCACCACACTCTGCGGACCACAGGGAACGCATGGATGAGCCAGACACGCACCACTTAGTACATCACTGGCACCACACTCTGCGGACCACAGGGAACGCATGGATGAGCCAGACACGCACCACTTAGTACATCACTGACACCACACTCTGCGGACCACAGGGAACGCATGGATGAGCCAGACACGCACCACTTAGTACATCACTGGCACCACACTCTGCGGACCACAGGGAACGCATGGATGAGCCAGACACGCACCACTTAGTACATCACGGACACCACAGTCTGCGGACCGCAAGGAACCTCGTGAGTCCATACCAGAGCTATCGCGCACCACGTAGCACATAACTACTGTAGTATACTCGGCGGCGGTCCGGTACCAACTGGTTTATTGAGCACTCGGGTCACGGGACAACGAATGGGTCAGCATGCCCAGCGGCGGCGGACCGCGCGCAGAGGCGGCGCCAGGTACTGAGTGGTGTCACATCGAATGTGGGTCAACACACATCATCACACTCCTCCACCCCGAATACATACTTCAAAAGCAGAGAGAGCAAAACATACGAAAATTACTTATTTCGCCATGTGAGCAACTCCTAACGTCAAAGCTGCAAAAAAAACAAACAAAAAACTTACTTTACACGTGCAGCATCACATTACGAATACATTAACCAATCGGGCTGCTTCAGCGTTTGTCTGACACGCAAACCATAAGTCCGTGGGGAACCCGAAGCACTGAGTTGTGCCTGAGTCCTCGGGGTACAAACTTCAACTGGCACAGTTGTTGTTGCCAACGCTACCGGCGGCACGAATGGTACAAACAACGGCACAGGAGTCACTGCCGACGGTAGTGGTGAGCTCGGCGCACTACCAGAGGCAGTACACGTCGGCCGCGGTCTCACCTGATCCATATGCCTCTGAATCACTCTGCCATCCTGCAGACGCACAGTTATTTTAAGTCCCGATTTGGCAGTCACGTGACCTGCCAACCAACGTCTCCCTTCCCCACCACGGATACGATCAACAGGCGACACATACACCGGCTGTCCCACCTCAACCGACCGGTCTTGGGTGCCCCTGTCACGTACACCTTTGTGTTTTTCCTGCTGGATTCTCACTTTTCTTTCCAAATCGGGTTTCACCACGTCGAGTGGGGTGCGCATGGGACGACCCAAAAACAACTCAGCTGGGGAGACACTGGCTGTGGAGTGAGGTGTAGCCCGGTAACGGAATAGGAACCGTGAAACCTTTGTCTGAGGACTGCCTGACGTTTGCTTCCGGTAAGACGATTTAAAAGTCTGAACACTTCGCTCACTCAATCCGTTGCTCTTGGGCGACAAGGGTGGGGAAGTCAAGTGGGTTATGCTATTCTTACGTCAAAAAGTCTGAAATTCACCTGACATGAAACACTGGGCACCATCAGATACCAAGAATGTTGGTACTCCCCATGATGCAAAGGACGCTCTCAGATGCTCCATTGTCCCTAATGAAGTTGCTGTGCGAGAAGGATATATATCCATCCACTTCGAATGGGCATCCGTAATGACCAGAAACATCCACCCATCGATAGGCCCACAATAATCCACATGAACTCGCTGCCACGCTTTCGCAGGCCAGACCCAAGGGTGAATGGGCACTTCAGGTGCACTGGCTCTATGTTCCTGAAACACCTCACAGAGTTTCGTTACTTTCGAGATGTCGTCATCTAATTTTGGCCACCAAACATACATTCTAGCGAACGATTGTGTGCGGGACTCCCCACAGTGGCCATCATGTAGTAGCCTGAGAATTTGCGGACGGCCCTGGGGCGGAATTACAACACGGGAGCCCCAAAGCAGACAGCCACCCTGTACACTCAGTTCAGATATCCGAGTTTTGTATGGAGCGAACTCGTGTCCCAAGAAAACCGATGTCGGCCAACTCTACCGGACATACTTAGTCACTTGCGACAACACCGAGTCTCTCGCAGTCCACAGGCTAATCTGATCAGCCGTTACAGGAGTTGAATCTAAGAACTCCATCAAGTGGATTGTCTCAGCAGGCGGAGGGGAAATGGCACAGTCAACAGTGTGCCGCAGCGGAAGCCGGCTCAGAGCATCGCAATGTGCCTGCTTTGCAGCCGGCGCATACTCGAGCCTGTAATCATACGCGCTCAGCATGAGCGCCCAACGGACCACGCGCGGCGATGCCATCAGTGGTAGAGGCTTATTCTCACCAATGAGGCCCAAAAGCGGCTTATGATCAGTACGGATAGTGAAAGTTCGGCCAGCCGAATAATAATGGAAGTGTTTCACTCCAGTCAGGACCGCTAGACCCTCTCTGTCAGTCTGGGAGTAGTATCGACGCTCCGTGTCATTCAGAGACCGAGAGTAATAAGCCACAGGCTGCTCCCCATGCTGGAATCGCTGGCTTAAGACACAACCTATTCCGACAGGACTCGCATCACATGCCAAGACTACAGGTCGATTCGGATCAAAATGCGCCAGGACAGGTGGGCTTTTCAGCAGGTGCTTCGCTTCGCCGAAAGCCTGATGCTCAGCCTGAGTCCATTTCCAGGCTTGTCCCCGTTTCAACAGGGTATACAGAGGTGCCAATGTTGTAGACAGCCCTGACAGAAACTTGGAGTAGAAGTTGATCAAGCCTAACCAACTCCTCAGCTCTGCCACGTTGGAGGGATTGGACGCGCACACAATGGCCCCTACCTTCTCAACAGTCGTCTCTATCCCACTGCCGCTGACTTTATGACACAAATAGGTCACACTCTCAACAGCAAATTTACACTTCTGTTTGTTGACGCGCAAGCCCGCCCCCTTCAGCCTGCGCAACACTTCACGCAGAGCTTGCAGATGAGACTCTGCTGAGTCACCCGCAACAACGATGTCATCTTGAAACACACACACACCCGGAATACCGGCCAGGAGGGTATCCATTGTACGCTGGAAGAGACTCGGGGCAGAGGAATATCCGAAACTGAGCCGGGTGGGGCGAAGAAGGCCCCTATGTGTATTTACAGTCAAGTACTCTCGGGACCCATCCTCTACCACGAGTTGATTGTACGCAGACTTCAGGTCTATCTTTGAGAAAACCTTACTGCCCACCAACTTCGATGTCAATTCCTCGACACGGGGGAGGGGATACTGTTCAACAGGTGCAGCCTTGTTTACTGTGAGGCGATAGTCGCCACAGATCCGTACAGTTCTGTCTGCCCGGGGGACCACGACCAACGGCGGTGCCCACCTAGAGTGTGTGACAGGCTCCCAAAGACCCTCCTTAATCTGCTCATCCAACTGCGCGTCGACTTGTTCTCTATAAGCCAGGGGAACTTGCCGAGCCTTAAAGAATCTCGGCTGAACATCTGGATCCACTGAAATCCCGACCTGTTCTCCATTGTAACGGCCCAGGCCATCCTCAAACACTTCAGCAAACTCCCTTAGAGTTTCCCTCAGGCCCCCCTTCCCCGACAAATGGCAGATCGAAGGCCAATCGAGTCTGAGGTGAGACAGCCAGTTGCGACCAAACAGTATCGGCCCCTCCCCTTGAACAACAATCAACGGTAACTGACCACACTGATCCCCGTATTTCACTGCCACTTCAATCTGGCCACACACTGGCAGAACCTCCCCACTATACGTTCTAAGCGTGGAGTCACAGGGTATTAGTTCAGGTGTATCAGGAGCCCACAGACGCAACAGCTCCTGCTCAGAACACACACTGACCGCAGCCCCAGTATCCACCTCCATACAGGCATCCCTACCATCTAGTGACACTTCCACCATAAGCGGTGGTTTACGTCCACCCCCAGAGAACTGCGAATGCGATCGAAACAAATCGTATGATTGTCGCGCACCGTCACAATGGCGATTCTCACTTGAAGTCAGCTCCATTGCACTGTTGTCCACCGTCTCCTCTGAAACGTGACAGATTTCCTGCGCCTGTACCACTGCGCGACAAGCTCTCCTGATGTGCCCCTCTCCACCGCATCGGAAACAGCGGCACGCTTTAAAGGGGCACGCAGAAGGTGAGTGTCGGCGGCTGTGACACCGTGCGCACCGATCCAGAAACGCCGGCCCGCTGTGTCTCGGAGCCCTGTCTATGACGCCTCCCCTGCTCTGCCACGGCGCCCGCTGCTCCCCCACTCTGCCGACCCTAGGTCGCGGCTGAAAGGGCCGGGAACCTGAATCCACGCGCTGAATGACGTCACCACCAGTCGGCACGGCGATTGGTTCACGACCACTGAGCCGGCCGATGACGTCACACACGGCAGACTTCCCGCAAAGCTCCGCAGCGTTGGCAGCGGCAGATTCGTGGGCTTGGGCGATGGTGTTCGCTGACTTGAGAGTCAAGCCAGGCTCGCTAAGAAATCTGGTTTGCAGAGGCTGGTTCTGGATACCGCAGACGAGGCGGTCACGAAGCATCTCTTCCAGAATAGACGGCTCGTAGTTGCAAGACGTCGCCAACTTCCGCAACCGAGCCACGTATACTGGCACGGACTCGCCACGTTCACGGATGCACGAGTTGAAACGGAAGCGGGCAACTATCGATGAATCCTCCGGCTCGAAATGGTCGCAGAGCAGCTTAATCAAATCCTTGTACGACACTTCGACTTCGGGGCAATCAAATCTTCGACCAGGCTAAACGTGCTCGCACCCACAATGCTCAAAAAGATAGCGCGACGTTTCTCCACTTGATCATCATTGATACCATTCGCGACGAAAAACTGTTCGATGCGTCGGCTATATATACCAAATCTCTCCACTGACACATCAAACTCCGGCGCTTTGCCAATAAACGCCATCACTCGTTTTCACCGTACACAAAGAAAACCGAAACTGACACACCAAACCTCAGAGACCCGGTCAGTTCACTCACTGGTCGCCATGTAGTATACTCGGCGGCTGTCCGGTACCAACTGGTTTATTGAGCACTCGGGTCACGGGACAACGAATGGGTCAGCATGCCCCGCGGCGGCGGACCGCGCGCAGAGGCGGCGCCAGGTACTGAGTGGTGTCACATCGAATGTGGGTCAACACACATCATCACAACTACCATCACACCGAGGACCACAGGACCACTCGTAAGTCCATACCAGAGCTACCGCGCACCACGTAGCACATAACTACCACCACACCGAGGACCACAGGACCACTCGTAAGTCCATACCAGAGCTACCGCGCACCACGTAGCACATAACTACCACCACACCGAGGACCACAGGACCACTCGTAAGTCCATACCAGAGCTACCGCTCACCACGTAGCACATAACTACCACCACACCGAGGACCACAGGACCACTCGTAAGTCCATACCAGAGCTTCCACGCACCACGCAGCACGTGAGAGCAACGTTCCAATTATCCCATGTCCAGCCATGGTCGGATCAGGATGATCTTTCTTTACGGGAAGCTAGACAATCTAGATATCCATCCTTCTGAAAATGTACCTGAAGTTGCCAAGCCATCAATTGCATAGTTTTCCACAATATGCTAAAATTGCGCCGTACTGTTCTTGTTGCCGAATACACCGTGTGTCCCCTATCCTCCAAATTGTGTAGAAGGTACGCTGTGAGTGTCACGGCTCACAGGTGATAAGCTTGGCGGTGACCTGCCCTATGGCATGGAGACGCCACACGAAACTGAGCCAGGGCTTTTGAAAAAGACGCCGCCCGATAGTTGAAGCTCACCGTCAGGACACAGCAAGCAGCGAACACCACTTGCCAGACGAAGCCGCCGAAGTTGATGTACAGCGCGCTGGCGATGACGAGTAGCACCAGCGTCGCCTCGATCAGGTGCGAGTGCAACATCAGGTCCAGCCTGGCGGAGTGTCACGGCAGTTGAGATCAGGTCAGGTCAGGTCAGCACACATCAACTGGGCTGTGTCAATATCCCGATCAATAGTACAACACACTGACAATCCAGATAAGTGGAACAAAATGAAAGTCACTCGGCAAACCAATGGAACATTTTCTCTTGGGCAAAGCAGAAGCCTCGTTCGATCGTTTCATTTACAACGGATAAGAGTAGGGGTCTGAGACCGAGAGAATGGCACGAAATTAGTTGTCCCCTGGACCAGCAGGACTATGCCCACTCGGACGTCAAGTGGAACTGCGTGTGCATAGGCTGCACTGAACCTCACCAGCTGAGGCATTCCAGTATCGGAAATAGAGGTGTCCACACATTGGCAGCTCCATCGTGAGAGTGGAGGCGGGGCAGGCGCCCCTTCCCATATTTCCTGGAACTCAGCATTAGGCGTGCATGGGAAGGCATCGCCTAAGCATCCTTTCGTCACTCACAGACTTGGGTGTGTGGTGTGGCTGCGGGCCACATGTTCGAATCCCTACAGGCGCGCACCAGCCTGGTTGGCGGCCGGCAACTTTACGACGCACGGACTGGCCTGTTCATAGAGCGGCGTCGCCAGCCTCTCACGCCGATTGGTCGCGGGCGAAGAGCAGCGACAGGCAGGATTTGAACCCACAACATTTATGTTGGGAGGCGAGCATCCTACCCTGAATTACTCGTTCCGCATGCCCACCTGGAGTTGACCCAACCGCTGCTTTGCAGTTTGGGCCGAGCCACCTTCAGCAGCAGCAAGGCGCGGACGTAGATGTGCAGCAGCGTGTCCAGCAGGAGCAGCGCCGCCACCGGCAGCACGACGCCGTAGAAGAAGCTGGAGGTGTGCACAATCCACCAGGAGTGCACACTGTCCCAGCCGTGTGTGTGCTGAGTGGTGACGGTGGCGGCCATCACGAGAACGGGCACTCCTGCCGCCACACGGTCACGGGGTCAGTGGGTCACAGTCAGGTCACCGGGTCACCAGCACACAGTCAACTGAAAACAGACTGTCACGTCATCAACAGCTACGAAGATGTTCGTCGGGTGTTTATGTCACCAGATCACGTCTTCGTTAACACTAGGAGAAGCCAGGGTAAGTCCGGAGCAGGAGGCGGCAGTTATCATTGCTGGTTCTTCCCCAATGTCCAACTGTTGGCACCAGACTCTCCTGTCATCCTTCCCTTCCACGCACCACGCACCGCTACCCCTCGATGGCTTCTCACCGAGTGACAGGAACGGCACCATGTACTTGAAGTAGTTTGGTCGTCCAGGCAGTCTGTACAGTCGGTTTTGTTCGCCGAACACGTGCATCTTGATAGCTAGCTGCGTGCTCTGAGCAATCAGAATCAGACACTGTAACGCCGCCGCCACCACGGCCAGCCAACTCTGTGAATCAGAACAGAGTCAGACATTGCATCTGGGACTCAAATGTCATGCTACATGGACGGGAAATGTTCCCACTGGACTCGATTGCCCGCAATAGACTGGATTACCCCTTCCTAGCGAACTCAAGAAAACCAATGTTTGGTTAACTACCAAGGACTTTTTAAACGTGCATATTCATTTGGACATACACACTGCATACGCGGCAGGGTTTCCACTTTCGGTATCATTGCAGGATATCGTTGTATCCACAGTCCTCCCAGACTCCTCGCCGTGTTCTGAATCCAGAATAGAGTGCCATATACCGAAGGGTCTTGTCCATCCACCCTATTCAGATATCGCTTGGAACAGAAACGGAGAAGGTTCAGAAATGATGTTCTGTATTTTCCCGAAGTTTGCCAGTTATCCAGGTGTGGTTGGACCTCATCAAGAAATATGATGTGTGTTTCGGACCCAGGGATCCCATCGGTGGCGATGCCCATAGTGCTTGGGTTTGTATGCACAACAGGTACCGGGTAGTCAGCTGTTTAGGACACACTCGTGACGTACCCTCGGCGGTGAGTCGCGTAACACCAGGGACGCACTCGTTGGTTGGTTGGTTGGTTATTGGTTTTACGACACGTCGACCGTTGAGTCATGTAGCGTCGCCAATCTCTCACGCCGATTGGTCGCGGGCGAAGAGTAGCGACAGGTGAGACTCGAACCCATAATCTTTCGATTGTGAGACGAGCATCTTACCCCTAGACCACTCGTCCCCCTCAGGGACACACTCGTGACGTACCCTCGGCGGTGAGTCGCCGAAGTGGTGAGTGGCGTGATACCCGTGACGTACCCTCGGCGGTGAGTCACGTGACGTACCCTCGGCGGTGAGTCACGTGACACCCGTGACCTACCCTCAGCGGTGAGTCACGTGACACCCGTGACGTACCCTCGGCGGTGAGTCACGTGACGTACCCTCGGCGGTAAGTCACATGACACCTGTGACGTACCCTCGGCGGTGAGTCACGTGACGACACCAGGAACACCAGCATGGCGACGCTCAGCACGCCGGCGCACTGGAGCTGCAGGGCGGCCGGCACGGACGGCCGCCGCCAGCACAGCAGCAGTAGCGCGCCGGCCGTGTACAGCAGCAACAGCAGCGACAGCACACAGCCCACCGTCACCGGCACGTGCAGCCCCCGCAGCGTCCTCTCCAGAGCCTGTCGCAGTGTCGCCAGACGGCAGACAACCGTCACTGGCGCCGTCACAATGTCTTCGTCACACTGTGTCCGTCACACTGTGTCCGTCACACTGTGTCCGTCACACTGTGTCCGTCACACTGTCTCCGTCACACCTGTCCGTCACACTGTGTCCGTCACACTGTGTCCGTCACACAGTGTCCGTCACACTGTGTCCGTCACACTGTGTCCGTCACACTATGTCCGTCACAATGTCTCCGTCACACTGTGTCCGTCACACTGTGTCCGTCACAGTGTCTCCGTCACGCTGTGTCCGTCACACTGTGTCCGTCACACTGTGTCCGTCACACTGTGTCCGTCACACTGTGTCCGTCACACTGTGTCCGTCACACTGTGTCCGTCACACTGTGTCCGTCACACTGTGTCCGTCACACCGTGTCCGTCACACCGTGTCCGTCACACTGTGTCCGTCACACTGTGTCCGTCACACTGTCTCCGTCACACCTGTCCGTCCCACTGTGTCCGTCACACTGTGTCCGTCACACTGTGTCCGTCACACTGTGTCCGTCACACCGTGTCCGTCACACCGTGTCCGTCACACTGTGTCCGTCACACTGTGTCCGTCACACTGTGTCCGTCACACTGTCTCCGTCACACCTGTCCGTCCCCACTGTGTCCGTCACACTGTGTCCGTCACACTGTGTCCGTCATATTGTGTCCGTCACACTGTGTCCGTCATACTGTGTCCATCACACTGTGTCCGTCACACTGTGTCCGTCATACTGTGTCCGTCATATTGTGTCCGTCACACTGTGTCCGTCATACTGTGTCCGTCACAGTGTGTCCGTCACACTGTGTCCGTCATACTGTGTCCGTCACACTGTGTCCGCCACAGTGTGTCCGTCACGATATGTCCGTCATAATGTGTCCGTCACACTGTGTCCGTCACACTGTGTCCGTCATACTGTGTCCGTCACACTGTGTCCGTCACACTGTGTCCGTCACAGTGTCTCCGTCACAGTGTCTCCGTCACACTGTGCCCGTCACACTGTGTCCGTCACACTGTGTCCGTCACACTGTGTCCGTCACACTGTGTCAGTCACACTGTGTCCGTCACATTGTGTCCGTCACACTGTGTCCGTCACACTGTGTCCGTCACACTGGGTCCGTCACACTGTGTCCGTCACAGTAAAGTAACTCGGTCAATCTGTTGTAGCCTCAGTCGACCAATTGTGATCATTCGGTATCGCTTGTCTAATGTCTCTTCATGGATCGTGTACTTTGTCACTTAGTTGGTTCTGGTATCAGTTACGGTCTAAGCCGGTCTGTTTAACTCTGTCTTGTTATGTCGCTATCTGGGTTGGCTGCCCGAAAAATCCTACTTTATTAATTATAATACATTGGAGGAAGAATGGTCGCAAGGTGTCCATCAGGCCGTCGACATGGATGTGACGTCATGGTGTGCTTCTGCGGCCCTTGACCAATCCGCGATCGGGGGTCTTCCGATACCACTAGCGCCCGTGCGTTCCCCAGACAGTTCAGCTTGAATCCTATGAGCGGTCGGACCGCTGCTCCGCGCGCCCGCTTCCCAACTAAATTCAGCTTCTAAATTCATAGGAAAGGCAGTATCACGGCTTACCTTCCGAGGAGAACGTACTGTACGGTGTCTGGAGTGCTCGTGTGATCGTGGAGTGCTGCAGTGCAATACAGGGCAGCAAAAGGTACTGGTACTTTCGTGACTGGAGTTATCGCGAACAAGAGGTTGCTAGACTTTCGCGTGCCAATAAGGACTTTCCTACAGCAAGCAGTGGATTCGGCACCTTCCTTCGGGATGTGATGCTGATGAGATTGTCTATGGTGGTACGATGGGTATGATGGGAGGAGCTTGTGATTGTTGAGGGTGTTATGCGGTAGCAGGTGAGTGGTGCTAGATAGGCTGGGATATATGGCTTCCTAGGAACTTGGGATAAGGGATTGATGGGGGTGGGAGTATGTACATTTCTAGTACCTTTTCTAGATAGGCTTAACCCATATGGGCCCCTGTGGCTCTTATTAAGCCTGAATACTTTATGACTTTATGACTTTATGAGGATACAACATATTAACCGAGTTATTTTAGACCGATTGAGGATACAACATATTGACCGAGTTACTTTAGACAGACTAAGGATACAACAGGTTGACAGAGTTACTTTAGACCGACGGAGGCTAAAACATATTGACCGAGTTAATTTAGACCGACTGAGGCTTCAACATATTGACAGAGATACTTTAGACCGACTGAGGTTACAACAGATTGACAGGGTTACTTTAGACAGACTGAGGATGCAACAGATTGACAGAGTTACTTTAGACAGACTGAGGATACAACAGATTGACAGAGTTACTTTAGACCGACTGAGGATACAACAGATTGACAGAGTTACTTTAGACCGACTGAGGATACAACATATTGACTGAGTTACTTTAGACCGACTGAGGATACAACAGATTGACAGAGTTACTTCAGACCGACTGAGGATACAACAGATAGACAGAGTTACTTTAGACAGACTGAGGATAAAACATATTGACAGAGTTACTTTAGACCGACTGAGGCTACAACATATTGACAGAGATACTTTAGAACCGACTGAGGCTACAACAGTTTGACAGAGCTACTTTAGACAGACTGTGGATACAACAGATTTACAGAGTTACTTTAGACCGACTGAGGCTACAACATATTGACAGAGCTACTTTAGACAGACTGAGGCTACAACATATTGACAGAGCTACTTTGGACAGACTGAGGCTACAACAGACTGACAGAGTTACTTTAGACCGACTGTGGATACAACAGATTGACAGAGTTACTTTAGGCCGACTGAGGCTACAACATATTGACTGAGTTACTTTAGACCGACTGAGGATACAACAGATTGACATATTTACTTTAGACAGACTGAGGATACAGCAGGTTGACAGAGTTACTTTAGACCGACTGAAGATACAACAGATTGACAGAGCTACTTTAGACAGGGTGAGGATACAACATATTGACAGAGTTACTTTAGACCGACTGAGGATACAACAGATTGACAGAGTTACTTTACACAAACTGAGAATACAACAGATTGACATGGTTACTTTAGACCGGCTGAGGATACAACAGATTGACAGAGTTACTTTAGACAGACTGAGAATACAACAGATTGACAGAGTTACTTTATACCGACTGAGGATGCAACATATTGACTGAGCTACTTTAGACCGACTGAGGATACAACAGATTGACAGAGTTACTTTAGACAGACTGAGGATACAACATATTGACGGAGTTACTTTAGACCGACTGAGGCTACAGCATATTGACAGAGATACTTTAGACCGACTGAGGCTACAACAGATTGACATAGCTACTTTAGGCAGACTGAGGCTACAACATATTGACAGAGCTACTTTAGACAGACTGAGGCTACAACAGATTGACAGGGTTACATTAGACCGACTGTAGATACAACAGATTGACAGAGCTACTTTAGACCGACTGAGGATGCAACATATTGACAGAGTTACTTTAGACCGACTGAGGATACAACAGATTGGCAGAGTTACTTTAGACCGACTGAGGATACAACATATTAACAGTGCTACTTTAGACCGACTGAGGATGCAACATATTGACAGAGTTACTTTAGACCGACTGAGGATACAACAGATTGACAGAGCTACTTTAGACAGACTGAGGGTACAACATATTGACAAAGTTACTTCAGGCCGACTGAGGATACAACAGATTGACAGAGTTACTTTATACCGATTGTGGCTACAACATATTGACTGAGTTACTTTAGACAGACTGAGGCTACAACAGATTGACAGAGCTACTTTAGACAGACTGAGGATACAATAGATTGACAGAGTTGCTTTAGACAGACTGAGGATGCAACAGATTGACAGTTACTTTAGACATACTGAGGATACAACAGATTGACTGAGGTACTTTAGACAGACTGAGGCTACAACAAATTGACAGAGCTACTTGAGACAGACTGAGGATACAACAGATTGACAGAGTTACTTTAGACCGACTGAGGATACAACAGATTTACCGAGCTACTTTAGACAGACTGAGGATACAAGAGATTGACAGAGTTATTTTAGACCAACTGAGGATGCAACAGATTGACAGAGTTACTTTAGACCGACTGAGGATACAACAGATTGACCGAGCTACTTCAGACAGACTGAGGATGCAACAGATCAGATTGACAGAGATACTTTAGACCGACTGAGGATAGAATAGATTGACAGAGTTACTTTAGACCGACTGAGGCTACAACAGATTGACAGAGTTACTTTAGACCGACTGAGGCTACAACAGATTGACAGAGCTACTTTAGACAGACTGAGGATAAAACAGATTGACAGAGTTACTTTAGACCGAGTGAGGATCATCATCATCATCATCATAACGTTTATTGCAATCATCTTACAGTTCTGTTGGACATTCTCTCAGAGTGGTGCAGAAGCACTAGGTACTTAAATCATGGCACCTATCTAAAGTTGTGGATTGACATTGTAGCAAAATTTATACATTAGCACACTTCTCAATCTGATATTTTCTGATATATGCCTAACCGCCGACGCCACAGATCACCCGTGAAGCCACCGCCCAATCCAGCATGGGTCGCGACCTCAATTTAGTGCAACTTTAGGCCATTATTAACTGGTTAGCAATGTTAGCTCATGTGAAATCTATGAGTTTCGAATACAAAGTTGTGAAAATGGCAAGCCACCACCCAACCGTCGTTTTCGCTCAATCCGTCCCCATGTAGCAGGATACGAAGCTTGGTTAGTGGCTGGAATTCTGGAAAATTCTGGCAAAGATGTTGTGAAATGTTGTTGAATAGTTTATTTCGAGGGTCAATGTGATTTGGACAATCTAGAATTAGGTGCTGGACATTTTCGTTTGGGCAGCCGCAAGAACATTCGGGAGATGCACGTTTTTGAATTCGAAATAGATTGCAGTTTAGATGAGACATATCAACCCGAAGTCTGGTATGAAGGGAGTTGCCTTTCTTTGATCCAAAAGTGTAGAATTTTGGTGGACTGGGCACACCAAACTGCTGCGTAATCGCTTTTTTGAAGGAGGTGTGGGGGAGACAGTGTGTGCTTTCGCTTAGGCTGTTCCAAAGACGTCCAGTAGCTGGGAAGAACGATTTTTTTAAAGCATGGTGTGTGGTTTGTAGCTACTGTGTGATGGCTGGCGTTACGAAGTTCCCTGCCTATTTCGTGCACACGTGTTTGAGGTATGATAGTACTGATATAGTTTGGTGTGTTCTGTTCTGAGTCGCTTAATTTATGATAAAGTATCAGCTTGCGTATGCGTCGTCTGGTATATTGTGAGGTCCATCCTAGGTCAAGTCGAATTTTGTCAGTAGATGATCTAAAGAGTGTCGCGGTTACTGGCCGTCCTGCTCTGGCTTGTAGAGTCTCTAGTCGTGTTACATCTTGGATCGTAATTTGTTCATCGTAAATAACATCACAATAGTCAAAGTGAGGTCTGATGTATGTGGTGTATATCTGATCTAGAATCGGTCTGGATATATATTTTGCAATGGGATACAGTGGACCAAGTGCTCTGTTAATTTGTTTGCAAATCATGTTTATGTGCTCGTGAAAGTGAAGATCATGGGACAGGGTAAGTCCAAGATGGGTATGTGTGTCATGTATTGGTATGCTATCGCCTCCAAATATTAGTGCTGGCGGGCTGTGCTGACGTTTGTGCGAAAATGTTTGTTGAATTGTTTTCGAAGTGTTGAAGGTGATTGCCCATTCCTGACCATATTTATGTATTTCGTCTAAGTCACGTTGAAGTGTCCGTTGCACAGCGTTCATGTGGACAGTCGTGTGAGAAGCATACAGCGAAGTGTCATCAGCGAACAAGAGAATGTCATGTGATGTACGTTTTGAAAGTTCGTCAAGATACATAGTGATAATAAGGGTCCCAGGACAGAACCTTGTGGACATCCCGCATTTCTAATTCCGGTCGTTGAAAAGCATCACCGATCCGTACTCGTTGTCTTCTGTTTAGTAGATATGATTGTAACCAGTCATGGAGTGAGTCAGTAAGTCCGAATTTATTTTTGCATTTGAAGAGGAGCCCTTCGTGCCAGATCTTATCAAAATAGCGGGAAATATCGAGATAGATGGCAGTAAAGTCATGTCCAGAGTCCAGTGATTTGTGCAGGTTGTGCGTCAGGTACAGTAGTTGATTTTCTGCGCTATGGCTGTGACGATACACACTCTGGCTATCTGTAAGTAGAGAATGTTGAGTAAGATGGCAGTAGATATGTCGATAGACGATCTTCTCGAATATTTTTGACAATGCTGAGAGAATACGTATGGGACGATAGCAAGTGTAGTCTGATGGTGGCCCTTTGTGTTTGTATACTGGTCTATTGTCTGCTTCTTTGAATCTGCTGGGGTAAATGCCTTCCGCAAGTGATTTATTGAATAACATTGAGAGAGGTTCTGAGATTATAATGGCAGATAACTTTAAAAGTTTCACTGAAATTTGATCTGGACCAGTGTTTTTATTTGCACTTAGGGAATTAATTATTCTTAGAACTTCCTGATCGTCAGTTTGAATACTTCCCAGCGAAGGCACTGTAGTCGAGTTATCATGGGCTGGTTACCTGATGAGTTACCTGATGTGCATCAGTTATGTTCAGAGTAGATTGTGAAGAAAACTAAGTATTGAGTAGCATATCTTTGTCGTAATCGTCTGTCAGTATATTTCCGTCAGGTCCTTTGAGCGGTGATATCGTATCTTCTCTGGTTCGTCCTGCTAAGGCATGCAGTGTTTGGTGATATTTGTAGGGGTTATACTTGTGTTCTATGAGCTTTTGCACTTGCCGGTGTATATGTTGTTTTTTAATTGTCTATTCATGCTAGTCACTGTGTTCCGTTGACATCTCCAGAGGTCCCAGTCACTATCGCTGTTACTTTGCCTCGCATGCCGAAAGAGTCTGTCTCGTTTTCTAATATTACGTTTAAGCTCACTTGTTAATCACGGTTTTTGAAGTGGCCTCTGTGGTTCAGTTCTCATGGGAATACATGATTTGGCAGCGGTTAGAATGGCAGATATATACTGATCAGTTGCAGTGTCCAAGTCATTGTCCAAGAATTGATCTTGGACTATTCTTGTGTCTTGTGTCTTGTGTCTGTCTTGTGTAATCCCATATGATTTTGTAAACGCCGCAGCTTGGTTGTGGAAGAACGATACTAAGTGATACGATGATGGGAAAGTGATCCAAGTGTGAGAAGGGGGACATGATTTGGCTTCCAAGAACGATATCATTGTTAGCAGTAAATATAAGATCACGTAAGTTTTGGCAATTTTCGGCTAGTCGTGTTTGCTTGTCAATGAGTCGAGTAAGGCTTAGCATGTTAGCGGTGTCTCGAAGTTTGTGGTCGAAGTGTGTTATGCCACTGTGTGTGTACAGCAGCGGATCTAGATAGATATTCCCTGCATTGAAGTCGCCTAATACGAGTATCGACGTCGGTGAGTGAGCATGTGCTAAGCTGATACTTTCGGTGAAGCGATCGATAAATAGTTGTAGCCGTTCGGAATTAAGATTCGGAGGTAAGTAAAGGCGACATATGCGCAGAGTGGATTCCTGAATTTTAACTTTGGCCCAAATCCTTCCCTCCCCTCTATTTCTAATTCACTGATCCTTTTGATCGACAGTGATCATCTGCATATAATGCAACACCGCCCCCTTTTCTATTCCTATGGCGTAATAATACATGATATCCATTAAGCTTGTACATAGATGGATTGATTGCTTCATCTAGCTCAGTTTCCGTTAATCCTAGGATCTTAATACAGTTATTGTCAACAAATTGCGCAGTTCATCTTGCTTATTTCCTGCAGTAATACTGTTAATATTTACGTGACAAATATTCAATTTCCGTGGTAACATAGGTGCCCCTTTATTTTTTACTATTGTTTATATTCCTATTTAGTACTACCTTAGCTGTGAAAGTGGTGTGAAAAACTTGAAGTGAATGTAGAAGACTGCAGTTAGGATACAACAGATTGACAGAGTTACTTTAGACCGACTGAGGATACAACATATTGACAGAGTTACTTTAGACCGACTGAGGATACAACATATTGACAGAGCTACTTTAGACCGACTGAGGATACAACAGATTGACAGAGCTACTTTAGACCGACTGTGGATACAACAGATTGACAGAGTTACTTTAGACCGACTGAGGCTACAACATATTGACAGAGCTACTGTAGACAGACTGGGGCTACAACATATTGACAGAGCTACTTTAGACAGACTGAGGCTACAACAGATTGACAGAGTTACTTTAGACCGACTGTGGATACAACGGATTGACAGAGTTACTTTAGACAGACTGAGTCTACAACAGATTGACAGAGTTACTTTATTTAATACAACGAAGAATGGCTCTTAGATGCTCCTGGGTTTTAGACATTGCGTGTAAAGAAAGCATACGACCTTCAATATACCAGGAGGTGCTGAGTTGACATCAAAAGTAACGTAAAGGATTATACTTTATTAGGTACTCAACGTTTCGGCCAGGGGCCATCGTCAGGAGTGATATAAAAATGTCAAGTTTAGGAATTGAAAAAAAAACACGCGAGAAAAAAAGCGTGCAAAAGACACGTGGAATGCAGAAAAGCCTCCTCAGTGGTGCAGACACTTAAAGAAACTCCAAACCAGAAACAAACTATGTCAAGATAGAATCCTCTGAGGAAGCCCGAGCCGATGGTCCACATACATATCGATACATACACTCACGCACATATATAGACATAGATCCAATATAACGCGTAATACATAGAATATAATTTATGTTTATGTAATATAAGTGATATACCAAGACGTCGTTTGCGTGTTTAGTTGCGGCCGTAGATTACGTATGTGTAGAGATTCGAGGACCTTTAGATCAGCGTTGTCCCTGGCTGTTGCTAGAATTTCTACTTTGAAGTTTGTGTTAGTGTCGCTGTGTTCCATGTTATAATGTTTGTCGATCATGTGTTCGCCTAAAGGTGTGTATGCTCTTCGAAGTCTGGCATCTCCCAAGTGCTCATTGTACCTATCCCTGATACTACGTTTGGTTTCACCGACATAAAATATTCCAAGACAGCGGTTGCACGTTATTTTATAAACTACGTTTTTTCGCGTGCATCTACCTTTGAGCCCGTTGATACAGGTGTGGCACGTTCTTCTACCAGCAGGGCATGGCGGAATTTCCAGGGCTGAGCGGACCAGGTAAGATTTCAGCGTAGGTCCGCTAGTCCAGGCTACCCTAACATGGTTTAGATGAGACGAACGGATGGCTGCGTTTACCTGTCGACATAGTTGGTCATCGACAAATGGAAGTCTCATGTAAACATAGTTGGGATTACTATGTGCTCGATGCCGACGTTGCCCACTTATCCTACTCCTGTTGTGAGGGTGAACAGCACGAGCGGCGGAGTGTACCCGATGTGCTGGGTATCCGTTTTCCAGGAAAAGAGTTGTCATCTTCGCAAGGCTCCGCTCGCATGAAATAGTATCGGAGGAGACTCGTGCTGCTCTCCTCATTTGGGATGTTAAAACGGCCTTTTTAGTAGCCATCGGGTGGGCCGAATCATAGTGCAAGATGATGGGGGCTGCCATAGGTTTAAAGTACAGTTCGGTGGTGTAGCTCCCATCAGCCTGAACTACAAACAACGTATCAAGGAAAGGAATCGAACTGCTATGACCAGTATGTTCTAAGGTGAACTTGATGCTGGAGTGTTGTTGGTTAATTTCTGCAAAGAAGTCGAGCAGAGAGGCCAAGCCATGTGTCCAAACACCAAAAATATCATCTATATACCTCATGTAGAGAGCTGGTTTCAAATCATACGAAGCTAAGAAGATCGACTCAAGGCGGTGCATAAAAGCAATCGCTAAAGGAGGTGCACATCGGTTACCCATAGCCACTCCTTTTGTTTGCTTGTACATGGAGTTACCGAAACGTATGAGGTTATTGCTGAAAATATGTGTTAGTAATTTCACACAGTCCTGTACCCCAATCCCGAAAAGACAAATGTCATCCAGATTGTCCTCGATTAGACGAATCACAGCATCTATTCCCTCCTTTATCGGAATGCTGCCATATACATTTTTCACGTCCATGGTGAAAACAATACTGCCTTCCGGAAGTTTGGTAGGGAACGTTTCTTTCACCCTCTGTAGGTACGACTCCGTGTTTGTCAGATGGGCGGGAACCAACGCTAGTATCTGGACCAGAATCTTGCTCAAGAACCAAGATAACTTGTCTAGGGGGTCACCACTCGCCGACACTATAGGGCGCAGTGGAACCTCTAGTTTGTGGTTTTTGGGGAGCCCGTATAATTCCGCTGTGCGGCTGGAATGAGGAAGGAGAGATAACACTATGTCTTTATGTAACTTCCCTGATAAAGTTTCCTTGATAATAGTACATGTTTCAATTTCGAGACGTTTGGTAGGGTTTGGTTGGGAAGAAATGCTCTGATAATCGTCCGTTATTTTACTGGCCTTTTCAATGTAATCCGTTTTGTTTAGCACGACGAATCCTTTGCATTTATCTGACGGCTTTACTATTACATTATCGTTGTTTTTCATTTCCCGAAGTACTTCCCTCTGTTTCGCATAATTGTCCGACCTTTTGTGATACAACAGATTGACAGGGTTACTTTAGACAGACTGAGGATGCAACCGATTTACAGAGTTACTTTAGACCGATTGTGGCTACAACATATTGACATAGTTACTTTAGACAGACTGAGGCTACAACATATTGACAGGGTTACTTTAGACCGACTGAGGATACAACAGATTGACAGAGTTACTTTAGACCGACTGAGGCTATAACATATTGATTGAGTTACTTTAGACAGACTGAGGCTACAACATATTAACTGAGTTACTTTGGACCGACTGAAGATAAAACAGATTGACTGAGGAACTTTAGACCAACTGAGACTACAACAGACACACTGATGCTTCAAATACCAACTGATGACACAACATACCGAGAAGGGATATAGCAGACTAACCGAGGCCAAAACGTACCGACTGAGTACACAACAGACAGGCTGAGTACACAACATACGGACTGAGTACACAATAGACCGACTGAGTACACAACAGACCGACTGAGTACACAATATACCGACCGAGTACACAATAAACCGATTGATCATGGAACAGACTGATTGATGATACAACGGACTGATTGATGATACAACGGACTGATTGATGATACGACAGACCGACTGAGCACGCAAAAGACTGATGATTTAACAGACCGACTGATGACAGCAAAATGATTGATGATACAACAGACCGACTGATGATGCAACAGACCGACTGATGACAACAAGGTGATTGATGATACAACAGACCGACTGATGATAGAACAGAATGATTGATGATACAGCAGACCGACTGAAAACACAACAGAATGATCGATAATGCGACAGACCGACTGAGTACGCAACAAGCTGATGATACAACATACTGACTGATGATAAAACAGATCGACTGATGACAACAGAATGATTGATGAGGCAACAGACCGACTGATGATACAACATAATGATTCATGATAGAACAGATCGACTGATGATGCAACCGACCGATTGATGACACAACAGAATGATTGATGATGCAACAGACCAACTGATGACAACATCATGGTTGATGATGCAACAGACCGACTGGTGACGATACAACAGACCGATTGATGACAACAGACTGATTGATGATACCGCAGACCACAACCCACCGACCCGGGCGTTGTGACCAGCGCCAGCGCGAAGATGCCTGTTCCGCGGCAGCTGCAGTTGAAGCTGTAGTTGCTGTTCTTCACCAGCTGGCAGACGTCGAGCAGCCAGCGGCCGTCCTCGGAGAGGCGGGCGCAGCTGTAGCTCTGGTTGGCGAGCAGCAAGTGCCGGGAGGAGGGCGCCATGAGCAGGTTGACCGCCAGATCGGGCGGCGTCGGCGACGAGTGCTGTCGCGGCCTCTTACCCAGTCCCAGCGACACCACTTGGGAGTCCAGTGTGAGGACGGCGCGGGAGCGGCCCGGTCCTTCCGCACTGGCCGTGTCAGGTCAGGTCAACGGCATCGGGTGCACACCGCCACGGCCATCGCCTGCTGAGGCGAGTCATAGGCACACACACACACACACACACACACACACACACACACACACACACACACACACACACACACACACACACACACACACACACACACACACACACACACACACACACACGAGCAGGAGGGACGGGCGGCCTTGGGATCCGCCCTCAGACCTGGACGGGAGGAAATCAGTTTTGATATGCGAACTTCTCTGCCCAATGTCATAATGTGCAGAGGCGCAGACAGGAGGGGAGGGGAGATGGCGCGCCCATCTCCCCTGAACAAATATTCACGCTGGATCAAACGATAATTTTTTGTTTCGATTTGCATCAGGCAAAACCAGAAATTTTCGGCATGCGAACCTCGAAGAAAATGGTCTCGTGTTACCTCAATGAATGAGTCTCGGGAGAGTTTGAGGTTCAGCTGGGAAAAGGAGAGGCTTCTTGAAGCTGGAGAGACTCTTGACACTGGGAGATGACTGTGGGAGGAATTTGACGCTGAGACGATTACTTCAAGCTGCATGGTTCTTAAGGCTGGTGTGGCAGCTTAAATTAAGCCCACTTAGGCTCAATTTCGATTAAATTCCATGGAGCAATACATGGATCGTTTTTAAAGTACGGGAACAGTAAATGTAACTTGAATTGAAATTGGAAGGTCCCTCGAAGCAGGAGGACTCTCAGCTGCTTGACTCCGTGGAAGAGATGAATGAGAAGGGTGCTTCGATCTTGGGGACCCTGGGAGATGAGGAGCCCCGGAAATATATAAATGTAAGGGAGCTCTGGGTATTCGAGTGTTCCAGGGAGCTGGATGAAAGGCCCTTGGAAATGGAGATCTTCTGGGAATTTGGAGAATTTGAGGGGACGCGGAAAGCTGAGGGCCCCAGCATAATTAGAAGACCAAGGAGAAACAAGGGTGGTTTCTGGAAGCTGAAGTGAGCCCTTTGAATTGGGAGGAGCCCTTGAGAAAGTTGGAAGATTCCCTTGAAGTTGGGGATGCTTCTTCAAGCTGAATGGATCCCTTGAAGCTGGAACCATAAAGCTGGGGTGCTTAAGGCCCGACCGGTTGTAGCTCGATGTCACTTGCAGGCGCTGGACGGCTCCTGGAAGAATGAGTACCTCTTCAATTTGAGGGGCCCTGAGAGACGAGGAACCCCCGGGAATTTGGGGAATTCGAGGGGCTTCTAGGAATAGGAACAGAACATGTTGGTGGCCTACAAGAACCTCTTCTGAAGAGACCAAAGTCCCCTTCTAAGCCTACAAGAACGGGTGTCAACTGGGCACATATTCAAAGGACACGTGCCCCTCCACCCTTCAACGCAAAATTATGTCCTAATGCTAATTTGTGGCCACCAATAGTTGAGTAAGGAAACTCGACAGCGGAATCTCCGCTCAACGAATCCTCCTGCGGTAGAGCGATGATACGCGTTCATTTTCAATACCCTGTCGGAAGATGCCCATGACGGGTGCTGGTGCTGACTAGTGCGGACTCAATATCAGCCAAAGCGTCATTTTCGGACCTTCATCAAGGTCGCATACTTGCAAATTCAATAACGTGATTGCACATTGGGCCCAAGCAACGACTTGGAGGCCGAGTAGCAGCCCATGGCACCATAATAAGCGCCCGAGCCTTAACGAGTGCTCAGCCATTCCAACAAAGGCTCGGAGGCACAGACCCACTAGCAAGCTCCACGTCTCCAAAATATTTGTAGTCAAATGTCATCCTGGGGCTCCAAACCGACCCGGACCAGGTGTCGCACCAGATGCATGTGGTAAGCAAATAAATCAAAAAGCAAGAATGGGAAGAAATTCTAGAAATGAAAGAAATCAGAAGCAAATAAATCGAGTGTTCCTAGCAACAGTCGGGCGACCTGACATATCTGTGGCATCGCAGTCGGGGTACAACAACGTCTTGCGATCCACAACGACATGTATGCCCAGTAGAGGCCCTGAGTGACCAGGGAGGCCTACCCCCCCCTCCCAATCACAGGCCCAAACTGTGGGTTCGCGGGCTTTGAGCGGCATGGAATGCCCAACATTGATAGAGGAGCTCGACGTTAGCTCGAGCGCACCGACACAGCAGCCCAGAGCCACCAACAGTCATTCGACATCTTAATGTGCTAAGGACATATGTCTTAAGGTGCTCGAAATTTCAACATTTTCATGAAGCTTCATTCCGGGCGAAATTCTTGAAAATAGTAACATAATCAAAGCTAGGAAATTTATAAGCTGCCACACTTTCCAGCGTTGTAGTCTTCGCAATGTTCGTGCTGTAATCTATTGTTTAAAGATATTGTTTTATCTATCACGTCTGCTTCAAACGTCGTGCGCCCATAGTTTTGGTACCTACATGCCATTTCGATGGGACGTTGAACATGGGGCTCAAGAAATAACTACTCCCTCCACATCACAAAACTTCGGCTTCGTTTCTGGCTGCCAAGTAACTTGAGAAGATGTTGCACATTAATAACATGCAAAGCCCTCAAAAATGTCGCCTCACACTGGATAAAATGATGTTCGTTTCTCGGTCGGACCTTTGGTAAGAAAATCCCGGCTGCTACTCTGACTCGATCGAGAGAAAATCCCGGCTGCTACTCTGACTCGATCGAGAGAAAATCCCGGGTGCTACTCTGACTCGATCGAGAGAAAATCCCGGCTGCTACTCTGACTCGATCGAGAGAAAACGGGGTGGTAAACTTGCTGGGCCCTGGCTCCGGCCACGAAATTGAAGCACCGTAACAATAACAAAAATGCATCATGCATAACGAACAAAAGATTTAGTTCCGCAAGCAGGCATGGTACCAGTAAATATTGCGAAAAATGGACCTCTTTTTCAAACAAGAACCTAACTTCGAGATGTGCAAGGTATTCTCCAGACTTTCTGAAATCTTAACACGAAACAATACTCATGAAAACATCCCCACACAAGTAATCATAGTCATGGAATTGCCCAGGAAGAAAGAACAAAACATTGTTCTCTAATGGCAACAGAGGCACCGTGGCTGCCTGTCCAATCTTGTTAGCGCTGAGGCCCCTTCGCCTGGGACGATGCAACCAAAAGGGAGAACTTTATCTCATGGTCCCATGCTAATATTTCCTTCAGCGGTGCACTGTTTATATGGTGGCTTGGTCCAGCCCGTGTACTCGGTGACTACCTGGTCCAGCCCGTGTACCCGGTGACTACCTGGTCCAGCCCGTGTACCCGGTGATTACCTGGTCCGACCCGTGTACCCGGTGACTACGTGTTGCGCCGTAATTGCGCCTGTGCCATCAGAGACATCGTGAGAAGAAAGTAGCGGTGACAGATGGCACATTAACATGAAGTTCACGTGTTGTTGAAAATTATGCAAGAACTGCGTCATGCTTATCTAAACCTCGATCTGAACGAAGAGTGCAGCGATAGGGAAAGAGGCGCATTTGTCAGCGTCAGCACAAATAAAATAAAGTGCTGTTTGCTTTTGCCTTATCCTTTTTTATAGTCACATAATCTTAAAACCATTTTACCTGGAACTCCTGAGTTGTTTATTCGCTAAATTAGCCATCCAGAAGTCCGGTCCCTTAACCCGCGCACGTCCGAGGGGGGAAGATACCTGTCCCCCTGCGGTTTTTCCTACTTTCCCGCCATACTAATGGGGTTAGCAAGGCCAAACCTCGTATGGCTGCTCATTGGTCTTTTCCGCATATCCTCATAAATTTTTGACCCTGGGTCATCTCAAGTCAGGTCACCAGGTCAGGCGAAGTGACCCAACATCCCTCGGAGTTCTAGGTGGCATCACTCCCACAATAATTGGGCGATTGATTTCAAACTTATATCACGTCATGATCTTATCAGGGACTATAACATGTATACCACGGTTTTTTTCGTAGCATTGACCTGAGGTCAGGTCGCGGCCATGGCTTCGGTTACATATTTGCTCTCGGAATGACCTCTAACGGTTATGGCGTGTAGTTGGAAGCTATTCTCAATGTTACCGCTGACATTTTTGCTCAGTGACCTCACCAAGGTCAGCTGAGGTCACCTGAAATCACTAGCACATTTCTGCGCATTATATCGCACTGCATTGAGCTAGAAGGATGAAATTACCGTCATTGTGCTTGAATTGCCAAGACGTGTCGATTGATACATTACATGACCTCCCTAGTCTACCCCATAACCTTGACCTGAGGTCATAGTTTCGGTGACCCATCTGTTGACCTGACCTTAAATTATACAGCGTATGTCGATAGCACATTTCAAGGGCTGTCGAATAGCATTTGCAGTTTGTTTCTATCTGTTACAGGCCCTGAGATATGTGCCAATATCTGAGGGTCCTACCCGATCTGATCGAATTTGACCTATGATGACCCAGTGACCTAAATATTGACCTGAGCGAGAAAATGACCGAAATACTTTCGATAGAGCTCGTCACTAGCTATCCAACGCCGTTTTCAGTTTGTCGCTATCTAGCATAGTTCTGGAGATCTGAGGGGGGGCAGACATCTGCCCCCCCCCCCGGACATGCGAAGTTGGCGCGGACCGCCGGACGTGCGAGTGTTAAGTAGTACGAGTACATGTCCATGTTCATGTTCAATGGACAATGTTCAATGGACAATGGACAATGGACAATGGACATGTCCAATGGACCGAGAACACGGTCGAAATATCATACCATGATTATAACAGGAAAACACCGGCTGGTAGAATGTAAGCTTTATAGCGAACAAGCCTGGATGGACCGAAATAGCAGCAGAGTAAGCATATGGTAGGCATAGGATAATCTCGCTTCGTAAGCCTTTCCTTAGCACTGATTGCTTGGAATGTGTAGATCCGACGCGAAATAAGTCGACCAGAATGTTATTTCTGCACATGAAGCATTTCGCTACAGCAATCAGATCACAGCTTAAGAACACCCAAGTGCTATTTCTGTACATTTATGTATTATGTCTTGATATGTTTAGCATGATTATGTATTCAGCATGACTATCTATTACTTTGATCATTTACTGTAAATATGGTAGACAATTAGCTGTTTGGGATATTCATTCAACATGAACGATTAACTGCACGAAATAGCAGCTTCATGCTGCCAATAACTTTGTGGTTGGCAACTGCCATCATCAGTTACCAATGCCCACCTTCATCCCCGTCCCCGAAGGGAGATCGAGTTTTATTCCGGTGCTGGTAATTTCAAAGTGGGTTAAAAGCGTATCCTGCCCTCTCCCTTGACAAAACTAGCACGAGGATTAATTCTTCATTTGCCGTCCAGATCAGTACTGAACCCTGACGCTCTGAACACCAACCACATCCATACGTCAGCCACGTCTTGTCAACATGTATATCGCGCGGCCACTTCGCTACGGGAAGGGAGTCGGCGGAGAGACAGCTGCAACCTACTTGTGGACGGGCGTGTATCCACGAGGGAAGAGGTCACTGGCGTGTCGGTTCACCACCACTACCACGCCCAGCGTCGACACCGTCTGGGAGAAGTAGTGCCGCAGCCGGCTAGGCTCGATCCATATATGGGCCGTAGTTCGCAGCCACGCCGACCGGCTGGGAGCACACGACCAACACGTGTCAAAGCTCACGGAACACACGACCAGGCACGTGTTAGCGCTCACGGAACACACGACCCGGCACGTGTTAACGCTCACGGAACACACGACACAGCATGTGTTAACGCTCACGGAACACACGACGCTAGGAGCACATCATCCAACACGTGCCAACGCTCACGGAACACACGACCCAGCTCGTGTTAACGCTCACGGAACACACGACGCTGAGAACACACGACCAACACGCGTCAACGCTCACGGAACACACGACGCCAGGAGCACATCACCCAACACGTGTTGATATGTTAACAGGAAATATGGAATGAAGGAATAATGAAGGGGCAAATGAAGGCAAATGAAGAAATAATCCTCGCGCTCACGGAACACACGACGCTGGGAACACATCACCCAACACGTGTAGACGCCCACGGATCAGCTGGGAACACACAACCAAACACGTGTTAACGGTCATGGAACACACGATCCAGCACGCAATAACTCTTACGAAACACACGACTGTTCTGTTCTGAATGGCAAAAAACTAGCAGGATGAGGCTGCTTTTCCAACCTTCGACTAGCCTCGTCTGTGGTCAGACCAGTCTCACCTGCAATTTGCCAGCATCCCCTCTGATCAGACCAATCTCAGCTGCAGTCAGCCCAGCCCCACCTGTGGTCAGCCCGGCCTCACCTGTGGTCAGCCCAGCTCCACCTGTGGTCAGCCCAGCCCCACCTGTGGTCAGCCCGGCCTCACCTGTGGTCAGCCCAGCCCCACCTGTGGTCAGCCCAGCCCCACCTGTGGTCAGCCCAGCCCCACCTGTGGTCAGCCCATCCCCACCTGTGGTCAGCCCATCCCCACCTGTGGTCAGACCATCCCCACCTGTGGTCAGCCCAGCCCCACCTGTGGTCAGACCATCCCCACATGTGGTCAGACCAGCCCCACCTGTGGTCAGCCCAGCCCCACCTGTGGTCAGACCAGCCCCACCTGTGGTCAGCCCAGCCCCACCTGTGGTCAGACCAGCCCCACCTGTGGTCAGACCATCCCCACCTGTGGTCAGCCCGGCCTCACCTGTTGACACACCAGCCTCAGCTCTTGTCAGACCAATTCCACCTGTGGTCAGACCAGCTTCATCTGTTAACATATTGGCCTCACCGGTTGACAGATCAGCCCCAGCTGTTCTCGGACCCAGTATTACCTGTGGGCAGACCAGCATCACCTGCTGTCAGACCAGCATCACCTGCTGTCAGACCAGCATCACCTGCTGTCAGACCAGCATCACCTGTTGTCAGACCAGCATCGCCTGTTGTCAGACCAGCATCACTTGTTGTCAGACCAGCTCTACCTGTGATCAGACCAGTCTCATCTGTTGTCAGACCGGTCTCACCTGTAGTCTTGAGAGGGGATCGTCAGGCGCTTGCCCGCCCCGTCGTACTGGAGCGTCTTCGCGCCGACGAACACGTCCGACTGGGACCGGGCCGGGGCCGGATGTCGAGAGAACACGCTGCGCTCCAGCACGGCCAGCTGCGTCAGCAGCAGGTCCGCCTTGGCCTGACACAGAGCCGATCACATTACCACCACATTACCACCACATTACCACCAGATGGACGGGGAAGGCCGACCACAGTACCACCAGATGGTCGGAGCGGACCGAAAACAGTACCACTCGGTAGTAGGGGCAGGCCGACCACAGTACCACTCAGTAGTAGGAGCAGGCCGACCACATGACCACTCGATAGTAGGGACAGGCCGACCACAGTACCACTCGGTAGTAGGGGCAGGTCGACCACAGTACCACTCAGTAGTAGGGTCAGGCCGACCACATGACCACTCGATAGTAGGGGCAGGCCGACCACAATACCACTCGGTAGTAGGGGCAGGTCGACCACAGTACCACTCAGTAGTAGGGTCAGGCCGACCACATGACCACTCGATAGTAGGGGCAGGCCGACCACAGTACCACTCGGTAGTAGGGGCAGGTCGACCACAGTACCACTCAGTAGTAGGGTCAGGCCGACCACAGTACCACTGGGTGGTCGAAGAAGGCCGATCACATTACTATTAGGTGGTCGGAGCAGGCCGACCACATCACGACCAGATGGCAGCACTGGCCAGAACTGCCGCCAGGTGTGTGTGGCAGCACTGGCCAGAACTGCCGCCAGGTGTGATGTGGCAGCACTGGCCAGAACTGCCGAAAGGCGAGCTATGGCAGCACTGTCCTAAGCTGCCGACATGCGTGATATAGAAGCACTGGTTCAGACCGCCGCCAGTGTATGATACGGCAACACTGGTCCGAATCAGGTCATATTTTGTGATTTTTAAATGGCCAGCATTTGAAAAGAGCACATGCAGCAAATAAAAAGGCCACTTCACGCAAAGAAAAGAACACTGATCCAAGGAAACGAGCACACGCACTTACAAAAAAAAACATCTTTTTCACCTTGCAAGGTTTTCTCGCTTCACAAAATCTTGAATTCGGCCATTTCATTTTGAAGATGTCTGACTGTAGCTAGGGACGTGCATTTTGAAGATTGTCTGATTGACCCCAGCTAGGGACGTGTATTTGCATACGATCACATTGTACCATGATCCTCCATTGTTCTTTAAATGTTTGTGCATTGCAATTATAGCATGTTATTATGGCATGCATTAGAAACATCGGACACGTATGGTTAGCTCCGCTCTAGAGAGGCCAGAAAACTAAAGAGGAAGGACATTGGTGAGTGCATGGCACCAGGTAGAACAGGGCACCACTAAAGGGATGACAGGAAGGATAACGAGCACCTGGGGCAAGGAACAGTATGGTAGGGCATTAAAATGAGGGAAGCGCACTAATGAGGGCACTCAAGAGGGTGAGACACCCAGAAGGGCGGAGTACTAAAGGGGATATAACTCTAAGATGGGCAGGGAATCCAGGAGGGCAGGGGAGTAAGCAGATCAGGGCTCCAGTAGGAAGAGCATGTCACTAAGTTAAGCTGGGGGCAGGGCATTCAGTCGGACAGGTAGCTGAGCAGGTCAAGGTACCCACAAGGTCAAGGGACGTGGGGGAGGGGGGTACCACAGAGGACAGGACACTGATGAGGGCACCGGCACCTAACCCAACCTAACCTAACCTTACCTAACCAGCACTAAACCAGATGAGGGCAATGACCTGGCAGCGGCACTGCATCTGCACGACAAGACACTGACATTCAAAATGGTATTTTATCGGTAAAAAGGGAAGTGCTACACAGTGGAGCAAAAGTAAGAGGGTACCACCACCCGAGGAAAAGGGTAGCCCTAGTGTTACGCACTTTACGTGCCAAAATATACCCTAGCCCGGATTGCCTACTATCTAGGCGTGATATGGCAGCATCGACCAGGTCTGACAGGGCTTTCTCGGACTGTCACTGAGCGCGATATGGCAGCACTGGCTCGGACTGTCACTGAGCGCGATATGGCAGCACTGGTTCGAACTGCCACTGATCGTGATATGGCAGCACTGGCTCGAATTGCCACTGATCGCGATATGGCAGCACTGGTTCGAACTGCCACTGATCGTGATATGGCAGCACTGGCTCGAATTGCCACTGATCGCGATATGGCAGCACTGGTTCGAACTGCCACTGATCGTGATATGGCAGCACTGGCTCGAATTGCCACTGATCGCGATATGGCAGCACTGGCTCGGACTGTCACTGAGCGTGATATGGCAGCACTGGCTCGGACTGTCACTGAGCGCGATATGGCAGCACTGGCTCGAACTGCACTGACCTGGTCCGTGAAGTGAGCACCGTCGGCGGTGAGCAGCGGCGCCATGGAGGTGAGCAGCGGAGCCTCCAGTGCCCTGAGCTCCTCGTCGGTCGCCACGACCAACAAATAGGTAACCAAGCTGTGCAACAGCCGACGGAATGCCTCTGCATCGGCTCGCAAGAGCAGCTTTCGACCCTGCTGGTCGGTCTGCTCCCCAGGCTGCAGCTGACGTGCCGTGGCCGCCTTCAGACGCTGCTGCATCAGCGCGCCCACCTCCCCCACGGCGTCCTCGATCGACATGACGTCGTAGCCGGCCAACAGGTGGATTATCTGCGCGGGAAGAATCGTCTCGATGACCGGCGACACAACGGTGGAATTCTGTAGGGGAACTTGGGACGGACGACTGGGGAAGCACGGTGTTGCCAGGCGAGGGCCTGAAATACCGCTCTGCAGGTCAGGGTGGGGCTAGATATCTCCCTCGCTCCTTTTGTCAAAATATTTGGGTAGCATGAACCATGCCGATGGGTGCCTCTCTCAAGCTCAAGACCAAGATGCATTTTGGATCCAACACGTTCTGTATACCTCACAAGTCTAATATGAAATTTGGTTCTGAAAGCTGGTCCAGATCTCCTGTCTAGAATTTCCGCCCGTGGCATACGCGCAGCTACCGGTGATTCGGCAGGAGCCTACGCTCACATCCCTATTTTCTGAAAGCGAAAAGTTTTTTTTTCAACGAGACGCGTGATAAAGATCAACTAAAATTACATCTGTAAAACCCACTTCAATACTGGTGACGGTATAAGCGCATGGCAGGGGTCGCACAATGGAACACAAATCGAATCACTTATGGATATCACCTATGAAACAATCAAACGTGAAGCATCCTCGAGCCAACATTGCATATAAGTGAAAGATCCATTGAAACCAGCACATTTTCCAACGCATGCGGAGCAAGGTGGTCCACTATATACACGAATTATTTTGGAGGATATCAGCAAGTTCTTTATCTAGCTCCGTTTGATCCATGATTATAACTAGTGGGCTTGAGGTTAACATAGACAGTGACGGATCCATGGGGGAGGGCAAGTAACGGGGCATATTGCTTCTGATTTAGACCGCAAACGCTTTTTCACTTATATTTCCAGTCGACTCCACGGCACTAGCCACGTCCAGGCGACCGATGCGTCTCCACTCCGTCGAGTTTGGCAACACTACGCTACAGGATAGAGTAGAGTCGACTCCACGGCACTGGCCACGTCCAGGCGACCGATGCGTCTCCACTCCGTCGAGTTTGGCAACACTACGCCACAGGAGAGAGTAGAGGACAAGTACGGTTCCATGTTTGACGGCTGTCGCTCGACGGCGTGACGGCGTGGAATTCGATGGTTTTGCATTATTTATGCATTGCCATTGGTGCATTGTTGCATTGTCATTTATGCACTGTCGTTCAATGCTTGTTCTTGCCGTGAATTTATTCGCTGAGGATTTATTATTTTAGCTTGTGTGCCAGGTGCCTTGCAGCCAGCACAAAATGTTATAAACATAAGTAAATCCCCAAGATGGCGATAAGAAAACCAATTCAAGCCATTTCTCGTTGTCACCTTCGCGAAATTGTCGTCCTAGGACTGAGCAATGATAGTTTAAGCTTACTTATGACATCAAGCTGGTGGGAATGACTAACAGTAGTGATGAAACTAGCTATATTCAGTTAGACTTGGTGGACATAGAAGTGGGTTGATCAATGGGAGATATTTTAAAGATATGTTCAGCACCAGCCCCGCCAGCTCGTTGGAATCTAGAGGCCAGCGGGAAGATTCTTCTGGTCGAGAAAGCAGTAAGACATTGGTTTGTTTTGGCACTTAGGTATTTATCCACATTTATTTATTTACACCCTGGCATGGCTCAGTTCTCAGCGAAAAAAAGATTATTGCTATTGCGTTTTGCGTAAATGATGCACCATGCCAAGAACAAACAAGACATCAATATGAAATCATGTTTCCCATTCTTGAACCATACCAAGAGCCTAAAAAAACAACGGGAGGCCCTCTTTCGGGGAGCAGGAGGCCCCCTTCCAACATTGCCCCCCTGGAAGTATTTCGTGGCGACGCCACTGTGTGCTGTGGTGTGTTTTCCTCAGCAATAACATATATAATGCACATAGCCTATGCTGAATATTTATTCCATCATCGGGTCGTGAGTTATCAGTACTATTTGGCTTACTTCATCTGCGGGAAGGAATGGAGTTCGTCTCGTCATATATGCGTAATCGGTATGTAGGTATCTAGCCATGTAAGAATGAAGCTGCAAACGCAATGGACGGGCTGGCACTTATGTATGATTTGTACGTACGTGGTATGTATGCATGCATGTAGTATGTATAGTTGGTACGTGTGTATTTTACTGCTATGTAAAGGTTTCAAGAAGGTAATTAAAAATAACCAGTTATCTGGAACTTTCAGGAATTAGCAATAACAGCAAGGATTCATTAGTGGTACCTATGTCTTGCTTCACAAATCTTCGTGAGTGGCGCAGCCATGATTTTTTTAAGGAGTCCCCACCCAAAAATTGCAATAAAACAGAGATCGCTGTCGGTGCGTAAAGTGCGCCAGAAATTTCTGGTTTTGCGAGATAAATATTTCAAAACTTCGTGTTCGATCGGACCTATTTCTCGTTGCTAAGAGATATGGCCGGACCCGGGCCTCCTTGGCTGCGCCTCTGAACTGCATTGCTCTTTTCTTCCTGCTGTTGCTCTTATCGTTGTTGGTGACGTCATGGCGATGTTCCAAAAGGGATTGTTCAGTTTAACGTCCTTGTGCGGGCCCTCAGTGGCCTTCTGGTGTGGATAATATATGCATGCATATATGTATACATGCATGTATGTATGCATGTATATCCCTGTGCTTAGAGTATGCCATACAGCTGCCACACCTTTCAAGCGATTAAGCGCACTGGCGTACCAAGAAAATGGTGGCTAATTTAATTGCTACTAATGTCATTATGCCGGTGGTGAATTTCCGACGATTTCGACAAAATCCTTTGCTAGATTAGGCACCATGAAATTAGGAGCCTGTCGCTTTCCACACATATCGTACGACTTTACAGACAGCCGACAGATCGGACAAATATGGTCGACGTCACTCACGTGCGCATCAAAGTGTCTGAGAACTTGAACAGTTTGGTGGGTGTTCCACGAGAACCGAGAACAATTAATATAAAAAACGGTGTAAAAAGTTAATTTTATATCGGAAATGACTGATGCACAGGACCGCCCAGAAACATCACACTATTTTCTGCAGTCGGTTTCACCCACCTGTATTCTCCCCATCGGTACGTAGTGGAACAAGCCAGTTGCACTATCACCGTTTGTTGCTAATGTAGGGCGGCGAGGTCGGGGGCGGGGTCGGTGTGGGGGGGGGGGCGGGAGATGGATGGGGGAGGGGTTGGAAAGGGGGTTGGTTGGTTGGTAGGGGTGTGTTGGCGTGGGAGGGGGAGGGGATCATAGGGGTTGGGCGTCTTGTCTTGGTAGGGGAAAGGGGGAGGCGTAATAGGAGGGGTTGGTAGGTGGGGAGGGATTGGATATTAGGGATTGGTGCTACGCGTTGGTTGCTACGCGTCTAGCAGGTTAGGTCTTGAGTGGTGTCTGAGTAGCAGTCGTCTTAGTTTGGAGAAGTCTTGGAGTCTTGTGTGGTCGTCTTGGAGTCTTGTGTGGTGTAGTGTTATTCTGTCGTCTGAATGGTGACGTTTGTGTGTGTGTGTTTCGTCTTAGTTATTGGGTCTTGCTTCACTGCGGTGCGCCCTTGTCGTCGAAGCGACCTTGAGACAGTTTTCGCACGGCCGCCGGCCGGCGGCCATGTTTGCTACGCTAACGGGCGCTGGGCGGGTTCTTTCTGCCCGTGCCGATCTCGTTTCCGGTGTCCCGCCGGTTTCCAGCCGGCGCGGCCCACAGCGAGCGGTGACCCTCGAGTCCACGGTGTAGTTTGTGCTGTCATCATGTGTCATATCATCATGTCTTCGTATAGTCATCTTGTCGGCTCCCCGTGACTCGTTATCCTAACACAAATTTATATATAGCGAGGTGAAGTCTCTCACTTCACCACTTCCATTCGTGAGTGACCTAGCTTGGTCGTGGCGCCAGTGATAGAGGAGTCGCGTGGTTGGAGAGACTTAGGGGGGGGGGGGTCATAAGAGAAATGGGCGGACATTGGAGTTGGAAAGGCATCCGTCACCGGCCCTCGTCCAGCTTCGGGGCCCCTTTAAGTTTTAACACGCGCCCTGGAGGGCCTCTGAGAATTACGCGCACTGGAGGGGGGGGGGCGGATTCCGCCCCCCCCCTAAGATCTCGGCTCCTAGTAAAGCTGGAGGAACGAAATTCGCAGGGTGGATGGGCACGGTAGTGAACTCTATTGTGTGCAATTTTCGTGACCTTAGGTCAATATCTTCAAGGTCAAATGAGGTCAGATTGGCAAAATTTTCCGGTTTTGCGTGGCTTGGCTTGTCATCGTTATGGATCGCTGTGATTGTGCTTAAATGCTCAAAAATGGGCATGAATGATGTCTTGGACATTACTAATGATGCAATGCAGATGCTAGACCCAACATTTGACCTCAGGTCACCTATATAGCACCACTTTATCAGGTCAGTTACCTGTTCCAGTTACCGGAACCGGCCGCCCGCCCGACTGCTCCGTCGGGCAGCTTGGAGCAATCGGCTTCGTGAAGAAGGGAGTGAAGTACATGAATAAAGTATGGAAACGCAATGACAAACAGTACAAATGACAACCAGTAGTGCATTTATGGCAACATTCCAGTTGATCAAGTTTGGTTCCATTAACCTGTCATGAACTTGACCTGACTTCACCTTGGTGACCTAACATGACCTTGAAACTATACAGCATATCAATATGCATCAAACAAGTCGCTAGTGTTGCCTAGAACACTTCCCTTTAGTCAGTATACTGGAAGCGCATCAGCGCCGATTTTGGTGGTCTGGCGCTAAAACATTTTTTGACTTTAGCGGCCCCTAACTTGAAAAATATTCGGCCGATTTCAATTTGTCTTGCTTTAAACGACGTGCCGTTCATTTCTAGGCAGGTACACCGAAAATTGCGTATATCGACCGGTAAAATCTGCATTTATTTGCGAAAAACCGGAGGGGTGGGCGGATTTCGCCCCCCCCCTCCAGTGCGCGTGTTAAAGTCCCCCTTTGTTTCCCTCCATGTCCTCCACCAGCAATGCTCCCACGGGTCACCGGACTGGCAAATTGAGGGCCTAGGTAATTATCCTGGGTCAAATTTTGACAACGATGGGTTTCTGACAGCTGCATGCACACATCGGGCCCCAAACAGCCCCCACTGGTCCTTAAGTACCCTTAGCTAGGTCATGTACACTCACATGCATTCCCATTCATTCCGAATGTTCGCTCCATTAATGACACATGTAAATGTTTGGCCTGCGATTTCCCTTCCAGTGGTATGTGCGCATTCAGCAAGTCTTACTTTCTCAGACCGTTGCTTAGGGCTTTCTAGCCCAAAGCTAAATTTTAATTACCCGTGCTGAGGTCCACCACTGTGGCCGGCTGACGCGACACTGTTGGTTGGCATGATACACTGTTTCCATTACTGCCTTCAAGGCTCGATGACACTGGGCTGCGACATTCCGTTAGTTTCTGATGGTCTTATGCTGGGCTTGAGTAATAATGGCCGACATACCTACACTTTAACTGAGTCAACGCCTTGCCAGGTCTTGCATGCTCGAACTTGCAATCGGCGGGCACCCCCACAGGTGGTCCGGGCCCACAAATCGGTCGGGATGGCCCCCTATCGTCTTTCTAACCTATCCTGCCCGAGGTCATGGTCGGGAGACCCTCAAATCCCCTGCCTGTCCTATCCTTGGGGGCTTACGGAACGCCAAACTTCATCTCCCCTGTCTGTGCCGTAGTCGAGAGGCCCAGGCATACTGGAATAGCTGAGAAGGGGACGGAATACCGACCTGGCCGTTTTTGGCGGTTATCTACACTGTGCGCACAAATTCATCCCGATCCAAAATTGGGTGCCGCTGCCTGTGAGCCTACCTACCCATGGACCCCATCGGGTCTGACCACCCTCGGGATGCCCTTCCGCGCCCTGTGATCACCAGGCCGGAGGGATTTGCGGCCTATAATTTCTCGAGTTATCCAGCTGCCTTGGGAATATCCAGTCTTTCCGGCACGCTTTCCCAGGGGTACAACCAACAGTGTTTCGTCATTTCCCCGTCTTCTATCAGCCCTCCTCCGTCTCCTCCGAAGAGAAGAGGGCTCACGTTTGGGTCCATGGAAGTTATCACCCGTGGAAGGGCGGCTTGCAGGCCGTCTCCTCGCTAATTGCGTAATTTGTCTCTCGTTTTTCCGTCACAGACGGTAGTCAGGTTCGTCCTGTCCTGTCTTGCCGGCTAGCTTTACATTAAGTAACGGACGAACCCGGAATTAATTCCCTGTCAAATCCCTCATTCGCACCTAGTACGTTTGGCCACTTAATGGTCAGTGGTTAATGGTTCGTTCCTCAACTACATCAACTTAAGTATTTTGGACCTTCGAACGTTCACCAGGCCCGCAGCATTCAAGGGTAATACATGCACTGGCAAGTACAGAGCCTGAGGGCGAGTTTCCAGCGATTTCAAGGTAACGTTATTTCCCATCGTGACTGCTTTGCGATATCTCATGAACATTTGAAGTGGTGAGGAGTTCTCATAGCCATACATATGGTGCAAAAATGTATGCCGCGAATGTACGACTTATTCATCTGGTAGCAGCACTTGAAGGGAGGTGCCGCGTCTCGGACGAAGCTAGGTCGACCAGGGTCAGCAACACTACAAGGTCAACTTTCAACTTTGTGTTCCCTTTAGCCACCGGTAATGTGCTGAGGGGCTCTGCGTCCCTGTGACGCAATGCAATTGACAAAAGGGCGATACAAGGGAGCGTGGACGACCTTGTGTCGGGTCACGGGATTTGTTTGTTGTCATAGTTTGCTACTTGCTCGCTTAAAAGTCTCCGGCGTATCTCGGCGTGACATAAAACGCACACAACGGACCACAGGGTCCTCTATAATTAACTTGAGTCTCAAGTCCATTCATTCCTTTCTAAGTGAAATGTTATCCCCGGTTCCATAATAATCAGCTCCTGGGTTCAGTTGGTCGGTACTATTACCCGCACCATTTAAAGCAGATGGAAGTCTCGTAGACACGTGGTGCTAGGGTTTAGTGACCCAGTGCCCGGGGAGAATTTACGAGTTTACCCTCAGCTAGCGGTTATTTGCCGCATCACAGAGAGAGAGACAGAGAGAGAGAGAGAGAGAGAGAGAGAGAGAGAGAGAGAGAGAGATGAGAGAGAGATGGAGATGGAGATGGAGATGGAGATGGAGATGGAGATGGAGATGGAGATGGAGATGGAGATGGAGATGGAGATGGAGATGGAGATGGAGATGGAGATGGAGATGGAGATGGAGATGGAGATGGAGATGGAGATGGAGATGGAGATGGAGATGGAGATGGAGGGAGATGGAGATGGAGATGGAGATGGAGATGGAGATGGAGATGGAGATGGAGATGGAGATGGAGATGGAGATGGAGATGGAGATGGAGATGGAGATGGAGATGGAGATGGAGATGGAGATGGAGATGGAGATGGAGATGGAGATGGAGATGGAGATGGAGATGGAGATGGAGATGGAGATGGAGATGGAGATGGAGATGGAGATGGAGATGGAGATGGAGATGGAGATGGAGATGGAGATGGAGATGGAGATGGAGATGGAGATGGAGATGGAGATGGAGATGGAGATGGAGATGGAGATGGAGATGGAGATGGAGATGGAGATGGAGATGGAGATGGAGATGGAGATGGAGATGGAGATGGAGATGGAGATGGAGATGGAGATGGAGATGGAGATGGAGATGGAGATGGAGATGGAGATGGAGATGGAGATGGAGATGGAGATGGAGATGGAGATGGAGATGGAGATGGAGATGGAGATGGAGATGGAGATGGAGATGGAGATGGAGATGGAGATGGAGATGGAGATGGAGATGGAGATGGAGATGGAGATGGAGATGGAGATGGAGATGGAGATGGAGATGGAGATGGAGATGGAGATGGAGATGGAGATGGAGATGGAGATGGAGATGGAGATGGAGATGGAGATGGAGATGGAGATGGAGATGGAGATGGAGATGGAGATGGAGATGGAGATGGAGATGGAGATGGAGATGGAGATGGAGATGGAGATGGAGATGGAGATGGAGATGGAGATGGAGATGGAGATGGAGATGGAGATGGAGATGGAGATGGAGATGGAGATGGAGATGGAGATGGAGATGGAGATGGAGATGGAGATGGAGATGGAGATGGAGATGGAGATGGAGATGGAGATGGAGATGGAGATGGAGATGGAGATGGAGATGGAGATGGAGATGGAGATGGAGATGGAGATGGAGATGGAGATGGAGATGGAGATGGAGATGGAGATGGAGATGGAGATGGAGATGGAGATGGAGATGGAGATGGAGATGGAGATGGAGATGGAGATGGAGATGGAGATGGAGATGGAGATGGAGATGGAGATGGAGATGGAGATGGAGATGGAGATGGAGATGGAGATGGAGATGGAGATGGAGATGGAGATGGAGATGGAGATGGAGATGGAGATGGAGATGGAGATGGAGATGGAGATGGAGATGGAGATGGAGATGGAGATGGAGATGGAGATGGAGATGGAGATGGAGATGGAGATGGAGATGGAGATGGAGATGGAGATGGAGATGGAGATGGAGATGGAGATGGAGATGGAGATGGAGATGGAGATGGAGATGGAGATGGAGATGGAGATGGAGATGGAGATGGAGATGGAGATGGAGATGGAGATGGAGATGGAGATGGAGATGGAGATGGAGATGGAGATGGAGATGGAGATGGAGATGGAGATGGAGATGGAGATGGAGATGGAGATGGAGATGGAGATGGAGATGGAGATGGAGATGGAGATGGAGATGGAGATGGAGATGGAGATGGAGATGGAGATGGAGATGGAGATGGAGATGGAGATGGAGATGGAGATGGAGATGGAGATGGAGATGGAGATGGAGATGGAGATGGAGATGGAGATGGAGATGGAGATGGAGATAGAGATAGAGATGGAGATAGAGATAGAGATAGAGATAGAGATAGAGATAGAGATAGAGATAGAGATAGAGATAGAGATAGAGATAGAGATAGAGATAGAGATAGAGATAGAGAGAGAGAGAGAGAGAGAGAGAGAGAGAGAGAGAGAGAGAGAGAGAGAGAGAGAGAGAGAGAGAGAGAGAGAGAGAGAGAGAGAGAGAGAGAGAGAGAGAGAGAGAGAGAGAGAGAGAGAGAGAGAGAGAGAGAGAGAGAGAGAGAGAGAGAGAGAGAGAGAGAGAGAGAGAGAGAGAGAAACCACGTGGTTCCCCGTCACCTAAACTCTTATCAGTAATGTGCGTGCGTGGTTATGTATTCATTTATACCATTTCATTTCTAAACTTATAAACATTCATGTATCATGCACAGCGACCTTGAACCATGCATTTCTAAACGATAATATTCAGGTATCATCCACCAACCTTGAAACTATTCCCCATAAGAACCTTGTTCGCCACAATTAGCTCCTCCACTTTACCCTTTCCGGGACAAACGGCTACTTCCCCCCCCCCCTGGCTGGGGTCATCACATATACAAAACGACCGGTGACGGACGGGTCACATGGTTTGCATGATAGGTGAAAGGTACATTGCCACTCACATTTCGCGCTGTCGGCTTCGTTCTCGCAGTCTGGCAGGGGTGACCCAGTCGACCCACACGCGAGCGAAATTCACAGTTCAACCCATCATTGTCCACATTCACTGCACTTCACCAGGCATCGACTGTTCTCTATGGCGGAGTGCTTCCGATCATATTGGGGGGTCTGCCCACGACGACTGCTTTGGGTGGTCGTCGACGTCAGGCAACGCACGTCAGGCTCTTTGTGCCCTGTGGCCTGGATGGTGGCTGATGGTGCCGGCTGGTGACGCTGGTGACTGGTGACTGGTGACTGGTGACTGCTGGCCGCTGATTGGTGGTTGGCGGTTTCCGGCTGTCCAGAGCGGCGGTTGCTTCTAGGCACTGGGTCAGGCTGATATTCTGTGGCTGGGCGGAAGTCACTGCTTGCATTCGCGGCAGCTCCAAGTGGCCGCTATTGACAATGTGTGGGCGTATCAGCGACGAGTAGGCTTCGTGTTTGAGTAGCTTTTCACAAATGTATCCGCACCTGCCACGGATTTCCGGTCGCGGCGGCTGGATGTCTCGTGTAGTCGAGCCGCATGGCAACCGCATGAAACTCCGTATTGAAAATGTAAGCCGTCTTACACTAACACCATTATTTCGCAAGTCACAAAATGCGGACACCTTACCCTATAAATGTGTCAAATCTATCTCACGTTCATTTGCTCAATTCCTTTCGGAAATAGGACTTGTATATAGACGACATTTAACATCTATCTTAGATTCAATTACATACAAACCTTATAGTTGGTGTTTCTTGGGACGATAATGCTCATTTTCACAACAGTAACCCTGACGTTTCAATTAAACTAATTGTTGTCCTCACTGATACTGGCGTTTCTAATGTAGGATGCTAATGGATGACGCCAATGGGATAAAAAAAAATGAAGCAATTTCATTTCGTCTTCTTGTTCTTCTTCCTTTCTTTGTCTTATCTTCTTCTTCTCCATCTTTTCAGAAGGAAAAGAATCAGAAATGGAACGAAACGTCATCAAGCAGGTTGTGCATGTTGCATATTGTCACCAACTTTCAGAACCATGCTTAAATAATTTGATGCTTCGGTGGGATCTAGAAGGAATATGCTCACATCGTATGCACAACTGATTCAACTCTTGAACGTCACATTCTGAACGGATGGAAGCTCACTAATGATAAACGAGAACGATGAATTACTTACGCTGCGTTGTAGTTCGACGAAACGATCGTCGGTGCACTGGCTAAAGTTAAGCTCTTCCCACTCTGGTGGTCCATCGGCCCAAGGTCTAACACACTTGCGCCGGGCGTACCGAATAGGCAGCTGGAACGAGGCCCACAGTTATCATTGACAGTTACCAACAAGGTCCACAGTTATCATTGACAGTTATCAACAAGGTCCACAGTTATCATTGGCAGTTATCAACAAGGTCCACAGTTATCATTGGCAGTTATCAACAAGGTCCACAGCTATTATTGACAACTATCAACAAGGTCCACAGTTACCATTGGCAGTTATCAACAAGGTCCACAGCTATCATTGACAGCTATCAACAAGGTCCACAGTTACCATTGGCAGTTATCAACAAGGTCCACCGTTATCATTGACAGTTATCAACAAGGTCCGCAGTTAGCATTAACTCGACACGGTGACCTCGCTGTGAACGCTTTTGACAGGCAGTGCATACAGGTAAGCATAGGAAAGTTAGCGGGCCGTTGAAATCTGACTTTTTGTGATCACCTGTCTACTTTTCTGAAGATATTTTTCATCGGTGCGGTGGACATACCACATCATCTCGCATCTGAGTTTTGAACGGAGTAATTACGATTGGAGGTGAAGTAGGCACAGGGATGGGAGGTGCAGCACGGGGGGTGGAGGGGAGATGGAAGGTGAGAGCTAATTGGAGCCGACGTGATCTCGGGACTTCGGCACCAACAATGATGCCATGAGATTGAAATCAAGGATTGTTCTAGCTCTACATCACATCAGGTCGGCTTTCAGGTTGTCAGTTTTCCCCCACAATCATATTTTGTCAAGCCATGAAATTATCGACGGCCATGGTGATGACTACCGACCCAGTAGCACCTCGTCAACGACGTGGGGTATCTGAAAAATGTGCAAGTGATGAAATCACTTGAATTCGATCCTTCCATGGAACGCTTCTAAAACGATCGCGGTTAACGTTCCAAAAATTGGGGAAGGGACCAACAGCGCCGTCACCTGTACGTAGGTCGTGTCGAAAACTTTCACATTGGTCCGGGGAAATATTTGTGACCATCTGGATACTATTTTGTAACGACCATCCAATGAACATCCAACAAACACCAAGTAAACACCGAGTAAGCACTGAGTAAACATCTGGTCGAATTCTAGTAGCACCCAGTACACCCGACTAATGCTAGTAGGCACCCAGAAAATAGCCAGCAATAGCCAGTAACCTATAAGGCACCCATTCACATCCAGCACACACCTAGCAAATAGCAAGTAAATAGCGGGCAAGCTCGACTCATCCTTTAAGGAAATGTCAGGACTGTACCCACACAACAACTTACCGAAATATCGAGCTCCAGGCGAATGTAAAAGCTAGCGGCGGCGAGGTTAGAGGTCAAAGGTCAGCCTGATGCCCGAAACACCGGCCCCACTCCTACTGCACAAGCGTTAAGATGTCGTCAGCGTCGGCACCACTCCTGCACAAACGTCAGGATGTCGTCAGCATCGGCCCCACTACTGCTGCATACGCATTAACATGTCGTCAGTGTCGGCCCCACTCCTGCTGCATCAACGTCAGGATGTCGTCAACGTTGGCCCCACTCCACCACAAGAGCGCGTTGAACACACATGGATAATCTTTCCGGGAACAATGGTGTTGGTGGGATCTCCCGGACACTGCTGGATGTCCTCAGACTCGGCCGGCGCCTCCTGCCAGGTCACGTTGTCGGCGACAGTTCGGGGGCAGGTCAGCGAGGTCGGCCGGATCAGCACGACCTGAGCGATGACCGACTTCATCAGCTGACCGTTCTGGACGGTGCACTGGTAGCGCGCCGTCTGAAATGGATCGCACAAGTCATAGGTCAACAGCATCGCCCCACACAGGTCAAGGCCGCACACGTGCCCACTCTGCACAGGCACGTCGAGCGTTAGTTCATCTGCGCCGGCACATCTGCGCCGGCGCAGATGAAGATCAGACGACAGCAGATTCCATCCAATCACATGGGGCGGTCAGTGTATGACAAATTGCTGTTTGACTTCCCTGTCGAATTTAGTAAGTTGTTTGGGTTTTAATGTGAGTCGAACAGAACAAACCGCCTTACATGGAGATCATGCTATAGATGCATAAAGTGCGATCACCCGAGGGAAAAATATGCTAACCAAGTGCATAGCATATCCAACGGTGTGTCTCCGGCCAGTTTCTTTGCTGTCTTTATCATCTGATAATGTTGTCTCCTAGCAGGTTGTCTCCACACAGGTTGTCTCTGAGCTATTCGTGTCGAAGCAGTTTGTTGCCATGTAGTCTGCACGCGTTAAGACCGGTGTTGTGAATTACCACCTTGTGATGACCTGCCAACTAGTGGTTGCATCGGATAGCGGTAGGTGGCGCTAGGGCGTATTGGAGCCATGTGTGGCACGGGTGTTACGAATGTTGGTTTGGGCGTTGGCCGTGCCGTTAACGGGCGGTGTTGGGCGAGGTGCGCCCAGTTGACTGACAGTGGTGACGCAAGCGTGTGGTCGTGGTTGAACTGGTACAATATTGACTGTTGCGGTTGCAAGGAGCAACGAATACAGGGAACGCGAAGAAGCCATCTTTATCTAATTTAGAGAGACAGAAGGATCTGTGACAACCGGTTCATACCGCAGCGAACACGAGCGGAACGGTAACGGAGCGCAGCGCATGCGGAACAGTAGCGGGCTTAGCGTATACTGAACGGTAGCGGAGCGTAGCGCATGCGGAACTGTATCGCGGCTTAACGCATGCTGAACGGTAAGGGAGCGCAGCTCATGCTGAACGGTAGCGGAGCGTAGCTTATGCAGAACGTCAGGAAATATACAATAGGAACGGGTTGGGCGAATGCGCTTCAGCAAGGACAACGGGAGATGAATGCACCTGAACGCAACCTGAACGCACCAATCTCATGTATATGTGACGTGGGGACTTGATAACTTTGATGAATTGTACAACGTTTGTACACTTAACTTAACTTAACTTAACAACTTTTTGCACTTTTGACAATATTCTAAAGATTGCAGGTGACAGAAGCTGGCTGTGGTAATCCTGTTAAAACTATTAGGAACTCTAGCCAGAGTATCATGCTGTTAAAATCGTACTTTTGTCCAAAACATGCCACTGAACAGCATGTTCCACCCATGAGGCTTCTTCAGCTGTTGTTTTTATCGAACATCAGACATCGGTATGCAAAGTACAAAGCTAATATATTGGTAGGAAAAACAAGATGTACACATAAATTTCCGACTAGTATGTATATACGAGCATGCACTTAATTAAAATTATTATGAGAAACGAAAGAAATATTGTATACCTAACTTCCAGGTCAGTATGCCCATACCTTTGAGACATGAAGGAAAGGTTTGAAAGATAAGTTGCAAAGCAAGGTTACAACACTGAACGAATCCAACAGCACTTCAACACAGACATCTCGCAAAGTTTATGGCGACGACCATGCAAACCAGCGGCCAATAGTTCATATGGTACAGTCACGACCATACAAACCAGCGGCCAACTCTCCATATGGTACAGTCACGGCCATTCAAACAAGCGACCAACAGTTCATATGGTACAGTCACGGCCATACCAACCAGCGGCCAACAGTTCATATGGCATAGTCAGGGCCATGCAAACCAGCGGCCAACACTTCATATGGTACTGTCACGGCCATACAAACCAGCGGCCAACACTTCATATGGTACAGTCACGGCCATACAAACCAGCGACCAACAGTTCATATGGTACAGTCACGGCCATGCAAATTAGCGGCCAACAGTCAATATGGTATAGTCAGGGCCATGCAAACCAGCGGCCAACACTTCATATGGTACAGTCACGGCCATACAAACCAGCGGCCAACAGTTAATATGGTACAGTCACGGCCATACAAACGAGCGACCAACAGTTCATATGGTACAGTCACGGCCATACAAACCAGCGGCCAACAGTTCATATGGTACAGTCACGGCCATACAAACCAGCGGCCAACAGTTCATATGGTACAGTCACGGCCATACAAACCAGCGGCCAACAGTTCATATGGTACAGTCACGGCCATACAAATTAGCGGCCAACAGTCCATATGGTATAGTCAGGGCCATGCAAACCAGCGGCCAACACTTCATATGGTACAGTCACGGCCATGCAAATTAGCGGCCAACAGTCCATACAGCATAGCTACAATAATGTAAACCAGTGGCCAATGGTCCATGCAGCGGCTCTTTTACTGATGGCGCTGAGACCGCTAGTTTCAAGCGGCCGAGTCTCATGCAGATTTAGGATGATGAAAAATACATACACTAACTACAGGTTTCCTCAAACCCCATTTTGACCATGTGACTTATACCAGCGAAACCATGTCGGCCTATGCCAGCGAAACCATGTCAGTCGATACCAGGGAAACCGAATTAGCCGATACCAATGTGGCTTCAGGTAGCACCACCTAGAATGTTCGAGGTTCATTGTTGTCTTGGTTCAGTGTGCCTGGGGTTCTTTGTGGTTATTGCCTAGACTAGCTTAGGTTGCGTGCGATTTCTTGCTATAATATTTTAACTTCTTTATGGCTTCTGCCTGGTACATCTCAGACACGTTGTGGCCTTTCCCCAGAACATGTGACGCTGTTTGTGGTTGGAGAACACTATGTGCTGACGTCACATACCTGTGGGTTACTGATGACCAGTACGGACCGTCCCCAGCAGTAGGTGACTATCTGCTCGTGGTCGCGTCCGTGCAGGGGTCGGAAGCCTAGCAGACCCATCTGTTTGCTCCATATGAATGTTGCATTGTCGATAAGCTTGATGCGTAGCGAGCAGGTCAGTGTCACATTGTCGCCCTGAAAATTTAACCGTTAAGTTCTTCCTTGTCTTTTTTACCGTTGACTAATGATAGGTACACATTTACTCCTTGATGGATTCAATGACAAATCGCTCAGGTGAAAGAGGAATTTAATCCCCTGGTGTTCGACATGTGGACAAAAATTCCAACATGAAGCAACCGCATGCATTGAATTCGGCTGTCGATTTATTTTAGCACTGTGAAATTAACAGTCATCAGCAACAGCTTCATGCGTGAGAAATTTTCCCCAGTTACCGCGTCTAACTTACCGAATGCATTTTACCATTCTCTCCATCCCTCCGGGTGGGTGGGGAGGAGGGTAAGAAGAGGTGGTTGCCATCCTCCTCTCCATTCCGCCCCTGATTGAGATAAAGGCGCAGGACAATACCAACTGTACCAACTGGTGTGTCACCAGGCGAATATATTGGTGCCCAAGTTGATCAACGTATATACTCATAGGAATAAGGCGAGAATGCAATGTTCACAGCGAAAACAAGGAGAGGACATTATGTCCACTGACCGGATGTGAGCAGGGAAAACGATGTCCACTGACAGGACGTGAGGAGACACGATGTCCACTGACAGGACGTGAGGAGACACGATGTCCACTGACAGGACGTGAGGAGACACGATGTCCACTGACAGGACGTGAGGAGACACGATGTCCACCGATCGAATGTGAGAAGAGGACACGATGTCCACTGACAGGACGTGAGAAGACACGATGTCCACTGACAGGACGTGAGGAGACACGATGTCCACTGACAGGACGTGAGGAGACACGATGTCCAACGATCGAATGTGAGAAGAGGACACGATGTCCACAGACAGGACGTGAGGAGACACGATGTCCACTGACAGGACGTGAGGAGACACGATGTCCAACGATCGAATGTGAGAAGAGGACACGATGTCCACAGACAGGACGTGAGGAGACACGATGTCCACTGACAGGACGTGAGGAGACACGATGTCCACTGACAGGACGTGAGGAGACACGATGTCCACTGACAGGACGTGAGGAGACACGATGTCCACTGACAGGACGTGAGGAGACACGATGTCCACTGACAGGACGTGAGGAGACACGATGTCCACTGACAGGACGTGAGGAGACACGACGTCCACTGACAGGACGTGAGGAGACACGACGTCCACTGACAGGACGTGAGGAGACACGATGTCCACTGACAGGACGTGAGGAGACACGATGTCCACTGACAGGACGTGAGGAGACACGATGTCCACTGAGAGGACGTGAGGAGACACGATGTCCACTGACAGGACGTGAGGAGACACGATGTCCACTGACAGGACGTGAGGAGACACAATGTCCACTGACAGGACGTGAGGAGACACGATGTCCACTGACAGGACGTGAGGAGACACGATGTCCACTGACAGGACGTGAGGAGACACGATGTCCACTGACAGGACGTGAGGAGACACGATGTCCACTGACAGGACGTGAGGAGACACTATGTCCACTGACAGGACGTGAGGAGACACGATGTCCACTGACAGGACGTGAGGAGACACTATGTCCACTGACAGGACGTGAGGAGACACGACGTCCACTGACCGGAAGTGAGGAGAGGACACGACGTCCACTGACCTTCCGCACATATGTGACTGCGGGTATGACATAGGGCTGCAGATGGTTGCGCGGCATCACGAGTCGGATCCGGCGACTGGAGGTGCCGTACCCGTCACTGGCGCGGCACTCAAACATCCCCTCGTCGTCGGGCACGAGCAGCGCCATCGTCAGGTAGTGGTTGGTCCCGGCTTCGACGCCCAGGTGGTATCTGCTGACTCTGATAGAATGCTCTCTGGCGACAAATCCATGCACGATGCATCAGTGACACAGTAGGTCACTTGTCGAGGCAGGGGACGGGGATGGACTTGGAGGTAGACACGCGTGTGGACTTTCCACGAGATACTCATGACTGATGCAAACCATCCCCATTGAAATTAATAGGAGATGAGGTATGATGCGGATCAGACAGATTAAATTCACATAAAGAATGCACCAAACACATCACATACGGCCGCAGATATCCGCAACGCCATATGTATAAGGTCATAATGTGCCCATAAACTACCACCCCGCATACGGCCGCACATATCCGCACGCCATGTGTGTAAAGTTATAATGTGTCCATAAAGTATCGCCCCACATGCGGCCGCAGATATCCACACGTTGTGTCATGAGGTCAAATTGTACTCGCACGGGCTCCTCGATAGGCAACTGTTCAGTACAGGCCGAAAGTGAGACACCGAACACCGGATTTACCCCTCACTCTTGTCAGCAAATATTGGCTTTTTCCACAGCACCAGTTCCCCGATCCCATCCTGGATCTCCGAGGAGTTCCAACGATAACACTACATCACTATATTAATCGTAATGCCGTGTTAAATATAGCGTGCTTAGACCGGCACAAAAGCAAACGCTTACATCTTGGCACCGACCCAGGATAACCGCAATTCATTATTGGAGTCCGCGTATGACATCCGTTGACACAGACTGTCTCCGAAGGGACGACCCACGACAGATATACCGGCCGCCGACCGCAGGCCGAACCCCACAGTAACCCCCAGTCGCATGTCATCCCGAGACACCGACCCCCCCCCCACCGAAGACATGCCCCACGACAGACACACCGGCCGCCGACCACTGGCCGCACCCCACAGTAACCCCCAGCTGGACAGCCATGCTTGGAAAAGGGAATCTGGAACCAACTCAGATCGGCACGGCGTCTATTATAAACGATAAAGCAAACGGAGTCTATTATAAACGTGTCAAATTAGATAGCCATGTGCGGACACTGGGTAGTCTAAAAATGTTCCTCTGTGCCTCTTGTACCTCTTCCAATCTGTCAACAGAAGGAAGAGTTGCAATATCTACCACAAGGATGTCAGATAAGTGTGCAAAATGTTATACCTTTGTGCTACATGCATTTATTGGTCGCTAAAGGGTCGGGTCCCCGTGCCCCCTTGGCTGCGCCTCCGATGGGGGCCATATTGTTGCGCCTTTTCAATTCCGTGAGACTTTCTTAAAATCAGGCGTGAATACTAGTGGCGAAAAATATGTGCAGGATTTTGGACCAGGGGAACGACTAGCATCATGCCTGACCAGCTATGTCGAACACACAGCATCCTACAAATTATTTTTTCTCTCTTTTTGCTTAACCGGCATTACCCGGGTCCAAAGCGAAGCAACTCGGACTGCTGGAGCGCCCGTCATCACCCACCGCGCGCGATGGGTGACCTTCCCAGTGCTTGGCAGCATCTATGGCTCTCAAAGGTATTGTGTCCCTGAGGCACAATATCTCCTCAATATTCCTCGCGCCCAGCACCAGTTATCAAGGACTCTCCTAGCTCTCAGAGGGCCCCGATCCCTCCGGTGCCCATCCAACAGCTCAGGAACATCCCAGTCCAGTCCTCTCTGGCTCTCAGGGGATCTATTCATCTGTCAGTAACTCTCTCGATCTTGCATGGGCCACAGTCCTCGACAAATTTATCTCGTTTTCAGAGGAATTCTGCAGCTCTGAGAGAGGCCTAGCAATTTCTAACAAACATCGCCATCTCTCGGGACTCTCCTCAGCTCTTAGGTGGCTCTGTTCATCCCTAAGTGTTCCTCCTAAGCCAAAACAGCGTCACAGTCCGGTTCGATCTAGTTCTCAGTGTCCTCCATAGTCCTCGACAGTCTTTCGTGCTGGCAATGTCATTCTAGATCTGAAACTGATTCTAGTGTTCCTCACAATCATCGCTAGCCATTAGGGACTCTCTTTATTTATCAAAGGGCTCTGTTCGTCGTATAGGGACCCCTTCATAGCCTCTTGGACATCCCAGTCCGGTCCGCCCTAGCGCTCAGTACCATTTTCAATCGTCAGAGGTCCTCTTCAGTTGCTAGGAGCCCTTCCCAGTCCTTGCCAGGGCTTCAAGGGTTTTCTTGCACTGACATTGGCCCTCAATATTCCTCATAAATCATCGTTAGTCTGAGGGAATCTTTAGTACTTACAGGGGGCTCTGTGAGCCCTTAAGGGCTCTCAAGCTGCTAGGGGCCCTTCCTGGTTATCGTCAGCTCTTGTGGTTCCAACAACATCCTAGTTTTGAAGCTGGCCCTCGGTATTCCTCACCTCAATTACCAGCCAACAGGGAAATTGTTTATCTCTCGGGGGACCGTGTTCATCCATTATGGGCCGCTCTCAACATCAGAAGAATCACAGTCCAGTCCTCTCTGACTCACACGAGACCCTCTTCATCCCGCAGGGCCCTCTGCTGCTTGTAGGGGCCCATCACAGTTCTCAATAATCCTGTCTAGCTCTCATATCGGGGCATTTCAGAGCTGAGCTCGGTCCTCGCCAGTCCTCTTCACCTCTCAGTGGTCCTGTTCATCCCCCAGTGATCATTTCAAACCCAATGAGCATCCCAGCCTTCTCTAATCCTCACGTGTCCTGTATATTCCTCAGCTCTTTGCGGCCCATATTAGCTGAGAATGCTCTTCCCAGCAGGTAAAAGCGTTCGAGCTCTCGGCCGGGTCCTCTCGTCTTCACGGCCATTGCTAGCCCTCAGGGTGGACGTGTTTAGGTCTTTGGGGCACTTTCCACGCAAGCTGTTAGATGCGTTAAACTTTTCCTCCGTTATATCTCTGCCCCTCAGTTTGGTCGCCTGGAGGGCCCAACGGACTTGCCAGGAGGTCGCGGGACGACCGGAGCTGCAGCTGAGCCGGGACGACCGGTGCCGGCCGGACACGTGCCGTACTGCCCACCGGCAGCTGAGCCGGGACGACCGGTGCCGGCCGGACACGTGCCGTACTGCCCGCCGGCAGCTGAGCCAGGACGACCGGTGCCGGCCGGACACGTGCCGTACTGCCCACCGGCAGCTGAGCCGGGACGACCGGTGCCGGCCGGACACGTGCCGTACTGCCCACCGGCAGCTGAGCCAGGCCGACCGGTGCCGGCCGGACACGTGCCGTACTGCCCACCGGCAGCTGAGCCAGGCCGACCGGTGCCGGCCGGACACGTGCCGTACTGCCCACCGGCAGCTGAGCCAGGCCGACCGGTGCCGGCCGGACACCCAATCACCTACATAGTTATCGAGTCAGAGTGAGATAGCTACAGCGCGGTCAGGCGCCCGCGCTGAAGCTAGCATGACAGGTAGCCTCGTATATACACTGTAAAAAAAAATCAGTACTCAGGGAGTAATCGGAGGTACATAAAACCCATCTAGTATCAATATGGGGCATATTCTAGCACCTTTTTGTAAAAAGTGGTAGGCTTGCATTCTTCGAAGTACAGAGGGAGTTTTCGAAGTATCATTTTCATGTCAAGTATTCCGACAATACTTTAAAAAGTATGAAAAGTGAGGTACTTTTGTTACACCCTTTTTCCGTCACTTCACCTCCGCCCGCGGGTGAACTGCCAGATTCGCGCATGCGCCGTGCAGCGTGCGATTTGAAGTACGTGGGGTGTTGGCTGGGTGTTGCGGGGAGGTCATGGGCGATTGCAGGGGTACCGCTGCCACCTGCGTTCTTAATGTGAGGTAATGAAAAGGAAAAGCATGCTAATGAGAGTTTAAGTTTACACTGTGCCACCATTTTCTTTCGTCCTCGATCCGCCATCTTTGGCGTGGCGCGGATTGTTGCGATTGTTATTATAGCAAGTTGAGCTGGCGGATGAATGTGAGTATTAACCTGATTTTTTTCCTAAAAAAGAGGTAGGTATGTACCTACCTGTAATTGCCAGGCTGCAAATGTGTTTGTGCTCATGGTATAAGCTGGGTATAGGATTTACACTAAAAAGCGGCTTGCTCAATTATTGGTGACTGCACTCCACTGTCACATGACAAGATTATACCTACCTCTTCTGTAATGATTGAATCCATTGACATGTGTTTCAATAAAAGCATATCAATATAAAACAGGAAAATACACAGCATTCATCTCAGTGCCCACAATCTCTCCCTCCCAGGGGGTGGTATAAGGGGGGCAGGGGGGCAGTTGCCCCTCCCTACAAATTCTGGGAGGGGGGCACTACCTAGTGGCCTATTGCTTCTTAACCCCCCCCCCATCCACCCCCTGTAGGATTGGACCTTTAATTTGAATTACTAATGGGGGTCCTTGCCAGAATTTACTTCCTGCACCCCCCCCCCCCCCCCCCCCCCAGGACTGGACTGGATGTTTGATTACTATCCAGCTGGGTTCATTGTGAGACTTGGCAGTACTCGGTCAGACATTTATTTATTGTACTTCTTAAGACCATTCTGCTCACATGGCTAATAATGATCCACTCACCCAGGGGGCACCATGGGACATTTTTACAACTTTTAGGATACCCAACATCAAGGCAGGCAATTTAGTATTTTGACTTAAAGCCAGAGAGTACTTAATTATTTTGATACAGAGAATATTTTAGTGCAAGCTAACAACCATTTTTTTCTCTCAAAATGGGAGGGATAGGGTATGTGCCAAGAATTGTGATTTGGAAATTATTTATGATACTAAAATGCACACTTTCATCATTATTTTTAATTGTTGACCACATAATAACATTTCAGAAGATATCTGGATAGTAGGTATTTATTTGGACAAGGAAAACTATATGTAAGTTAACAATCATATGAGAAAATTGACTCCATTCTTTGATTATTTGTTCTAATCTCTACAACAATATGTGGAGTCTAAAACTGAGTTGGGCTGCCACCACCAGGCTGACTTTCAGTTTGGTGCACTTCAAAAATGTTAACTTATAAGTGTTTTATAATGGGGCATTCCTTATGAATGTCTCCAGTTTTGTTTTGCCAAGAATAAAATCTTCATTTTCCCCACTTATAATGTATGAGAATAAAATGTCTTAGGACCAAAAACCATTAAGACAGGCCAAAAATGCCTACCTTGCCCAACAACCATGGTCAGGTTAGGGGTAATCATTTAGCAGGTGTCACACTTGGGAAATTATGTCCCATCTTGGGAAAATTATCTTGAAGATTATGGGGTTTAGGGTAGGCTTTAGGTCAGTTTAGGTTACATCAGTTTTGGTTAGGTCAGGTTAGGTCAGGCTGGGTTAGGTTTTAGCCCCACCTTGGGAAATCAATCATGTGAACATTTCCCAGTGTGTGACGCCTGCTAAATGAATACCAAAAAAACTACAGGTGATGAATGTATGGCAACACATGTGATGTCTGCTATAATAATACAAAATATTCTTGCTAGTGTAACAGTTGAAGCTTTAAAACCATATTTCAAACCAGAACACAGTGAGCTTAAATGGCTGTACTATATGCTGATCACAATATTAAACACAGAGCACTGCCCACTAGGGATGGGGAATTTTAGCCACCTGGTGGTTTAAACCAGTTTAAACTGGCAGGCATAAATTAATTTAAGCCACCCTGGCTTAAATTATATTTCTGGTAGGGCTGGAGAGCAGTGACTGAGAAAAGTTAGGGAAGCATCAATTGAATCCATGCACATTTATTTGCACACACAAAAAGAAAAACAACGAACAGATGTACATGTGTTAAATTATCATTCCAAAATGTGTTACATTCCATTTTATGTGCAAAAACACTCCCTAGAATTCCCCAAAACTCTGGCTGGGTTCTGGGTATGCCCTCCACAAGCCAGATGTTGACCCATTAGGTACCTAGCCATTTGATAGCTAGGTACCTGTTCTATGTTAGCTGAAAAGTGACTATTTGAGCCACATCAATTTGTGCTGTTTTTGGCATAGTTTTCCCATTGTCTTACTGATAGGTGCCTACCTACATATATTCATAAATAACAGTAAGCAATCTGTTATCTATCTATTGTACATTTTCACACATTGTCAACTATTGCACACCTTCTATGGCATGGTATAGTAGTACATTATTTCCTGTTTGCACTAACTTACACTGATGGAAGTGGAGACAATGGATTGTGTGTGCTGTGTTGTGATGTATGCAGCGGCACAACCAGAGGGGGGCTAAAGGGGCTATAGCACCCTCCGGAAGCAGCTCATGGGGCCCTGGATGTATGCGTCAATATATGATGGTAATAGTTCTAAACCTGGGCTGACAATTCAAACTATAGTTAACTTGTTGGTCAGGTCAATAAGCCATTTTGTCTGTATTTAAGTCCATCATAGCCTAATATATCCAGCCTGATGTAAACCATTTATTTTTTGGGGCACACCTACCACTGCTTCCTTGGAGGTGGCAGCACATTTGAATCCATACACATTTATTGCACACAAAACCAATGAACAGGTGGACACACGTTAAAAACGGAAGCAGCAATAACCCATGCCTCACCCCCCACCCAGAGAGGTGCTAAAAAACAGGGCTATACACCACCAACCTACCACCAGCAGCCCAGGCACAGGGAGAACCCACAGTGCCAGACTGCTAGAAATTTGTTACCTAAACAATGAAAGTTTGACCTGGGTAGGTAGGTATCTAGCTTAGTTTGCATTTATAACATTTTTAGAGCCCAATTTGTTCAACAAATTCAGTGCTGGGGGCCTGGGATGACCTCCAAAATACTACAAGGCACCAGGGAAGTCATGTGGCTGATAATATATTTGGTGTTTGCTGATAATACACTAACATTGACCAACACTGTCAATGTTATCCTAGCACTAAATTTAATGGTCATCCCAGTGCTGAATTTGCAAACTGAGGCAACTGAAACTTACAAATGCATGATTTTGGTGCTGCTGGTGTCCATACTTTGGCCTAGAAACTGTCAATAACCATCTGGTCATGCACAGTAGGTCTTCATTGCATGTATTTTACACTTTCATTGTGTTGAACACCAACACTGTCAATGTACCCATGGTTTGTGAGCCTTAGAAGTGTCATGAATTGAAGCTGGCTTAAATAATAAAAGCCAGTTTAAACCGGCTGAAATTAATAAAAGCCACTGGCTGGCATAAGTTCAATTTAAGCTGGCTTTTTCCATCCCCTACTGCCCACTGAAGCTAGTGGCACATGGTCCTGAAATTCATTTTGAGAAAGGTGGGATTTATGTAAGCACTGAGGCAAGAAACAGTTATTCTGTAAGACAAATCATTTTATCTGTGTTTTTTTAGTGTTTCTTCTCTGGTATTGAAGCAGTAAAAGCATTCCTTCTCTGGTATTTAAGCAATAAAGCTGAAAACTTGGGCTTGAGAGCCCTACCAGTGAGTCCAGACCATCTCAAGTGAGGTCAAAACAAAACAAAAAAGCAGGGGTTTCCACTTAAAATTTTGAATTTCAGAACACTGTAGTGGCACCCCCATACCACTCAATAGCCTACACCACCCATGCAGGCAATGTTATGCACTATGTAGGTATGCATCACAAGCACCCACAGTGCCACCTATGCCTTCAGGGTAATGAGATCTCCAGCATTGCCACCTATTCTGGCACCACCCACACCAGGTGCTGCTAGCTATACATTGCATCATTTAGACCCATCTCTCAGCAGCCCTTAATCAATGTGGGCAATCTCTTTTGTCAACATCAAGATCATCCCTTCAAGCAACCCTTATTTGCTCCAGATGACCCTGTTCTTTATAGCCAATACTACAGGGAATTATTGATCTGCAGATGAATGGCTGAATTTAGACATTTTGGAGTGGGATTAAGTCTAAGATGAGGCTCATCTTTGCATGTCAGTGGGGAACTATGGTCAGTATTTCAAAAAAGGGTCTCACCCAAATATGCTACCATTTGCTAAAAGTGGGGATGCATTTATCCATATTTGGGAATACTATCTGCGATTATTGGGCTCTTGCTAAGAAAACCCCTGTATGGGCCAAAATGCCAAATATGATATTTTCTGTCCAATTTGTGTACTGTTTTTTTAAAAAAATCAATAATGCACATGTATGGTTTCAATTCCATTGAAAAGGAAATTAAATATTGTAGAAATATCCCCTTGTACCTCAAACAGTCCCACTGAGGTTTATTTGTTTAATTTCTGAAATTAAAACTTCTGACTCACAGACAAAACGAGGAACAATTTTTTAGGGGAAAACACTCACAAGTTTGGCTCAATTTAGGAGTCATTTTTTAACTCTGGGGGATCTAGACATTGAGTTTAGGGAAAGGGCATGTCCTGATTTTGCTGACAACAATTTGCCAGAAGCTGTTAAGTGTGTGTGGGGAGGGGGGGGGCTGGAAAGCAATTTCTGGTGGGGTAATTTTGTTTTGCAGAAGTTGTTGCACAAGTCAGGGTGGAGGGTTAGCTTTCTGGGTGACAATTTTGCACCATTTGCTACATACTTGTCCAGATTCATCAAAGAATTTGTCACATTTTGTCACACTGTATGGTAATCATCTTAAGGCAGCACCGATACAGCCAAGAGTTGAAATTTAAAACCAGTCAGTTGGGGGGGGGGGGGCATCTGTTGGCTGCATGGACTAGGTGCTTAGGGAGGTGCTATGGCCATTCTGGCCCCCCTGGATCCACTAGTGTTTTTAACTTCTATGAGATAAAAAATGCAAGTATGTTAATTTATCATATTTGAATGCACACAGTAGGTCAGGGTCAGCACCAGCTGCTGGAAATTGCTTGTCACAGAAAGTGGCACAGATTCCCCATATGGAATCTTCCATTATTTCAGTGGCAATATGGAAACATACCAACGGCCTTGTTTAGCACACATATAAGCCTTCACAGGGAAATTAAGGCATGTATTGGCCTACAGATAATGCATACTATTTTTAGTAAGTGGGTTATTTGCAGTCATTTCATGACAATGTGGTTGCATAAATAATTTTTCAAGCTGTAATAAACCATCGGAGGCTGTGCAGTACCACTGTGAGTTAACTGCAATTATAAGTAATGAGGGAGGTTAAAAATCCTGCATCTCAAAATATTGGCACATGCCTGTAACATCCGGGTGGCTGCTGTGTTTATGTTCTGGGCTTTTGTACTGTGTGCTTCATATCTGTTGTTTTTCTTGTACAGATACTTTTTGTGTCATAGTGTGTGATGCCAAAAATCCAGTACAATAACATAAAATGCCACCAACATACAATGCCATAGTCTGCCACCATATTGTGGTCTTAGGTGCCGCTGCTACACCAAATATGTGAAAATATTCACTTGCTAAATGCCACAGGGGAACTGTAACATATGAATTTAATTAGTGAGAAATGATCCACTGAGCAGCTGGTGTTTCTCGGTTGACAAGACTATCTATATGTATGGTCTTGCTCCAGAAGTACAGAGATCAGAGATTTGGTTGAATTGCAATGTATTGAGCCATTGCTGATTTACCATGTAAACAATGCACAATGTGTTTACATAAAGTGCAATTCTGTCCCCAGATGATCCCTCTGACCACGAGGCCCCAACCTAGCAAACAAGCAGGTACAAACCATTAGCTGCCAGCAATGCTTTCTGGAAACATGAATGTATTGTGCATATTTGCTTTGTACAGAACTCAACATAATTCTTCATTTAAAATATTCATCGCTATTATTTGATGAGTGATGAGGATTCCATTTGTTTCAGAATACAAGAAAACATCGATGTAACACATGCCAATTTTCCCATTACAATACTTCGACATTTGCAAAACACCTGCAACGCCATTCTGTTGAGAACAATAATTCAAGATTCCCTTGCACATATTGCAATCAGCTTCTATCTTCAGGAAGAAATTGGAAAAGGCATGTTAAGCAAAAGCATAACCAATGCTTCGAAACATCATGCAGTGTGGGTCAAAGTGAAAATCCGAATGATGGAGTGGTAGTCGCAGATTGTGTTGGAGATGAGCAGCAAGATGTAGGGCCACAGTGCAGTTCTTCCCAAAGAAGACACAAAGATGTTGCCCAGTTTCTCGGAAAATTGCACTACGTCCACAATATACCCACGTCTGTTTGCTCTTACATTGTGGATCAACAATTGTTTTTTACACGGTCGGTACTCGATGAAATTCAAGACAAAATGGACGCCGAAACATCCAACGCTCAGGTCAACATTATCTCAAAAGCACAGAACTTGGAGACTACTTCTGCATTTCGAGAACTAAGATCGGGTCATAAACTGAACAAATTTTGATTGGACGAACTCAACTTCAATCCTCCCAAGTCTGTGTTTCTGAAGACATCAGCAGGGCACTGGAAATCGTTTCAATATGTACCCATTTTCAAACAGCTGAAGGTTCTGCTATCAAATCAACATGTTTTGGAATATGTTCTACGTGATGATGTTCATAATGAACATATGTCTGACATTGCTGATGGTAGTATGCATCAGAACCATCTGGGGAAAATACGTTTGGCTGTCTACTATGACGACTTCAATGTCGTGGATCCACTCGGAAACAAAGTGTCGAAGTACAAGCTTGCCGGAATCTACTATTCGCTGCTGAATGCTCCATGCCATCTTAGATCTCACTTAAGTGCGATCTATGTCGCAGCTGTGTGCATGACCTCACAAGTACAGGAACATGGATGGGCAACCATTTTGGAGAAGTTCGTAGACGATGTAACGCAGCTGCGAGATGCTGGCATAGTCATCGTGAATGCGGGCCGACATCTCACCATCAAAGGTGATGTGAGCTGTGTCATTGGAGACAACCTTGCCTTGCACTCATTGGGTGGATTTACCCAATGTTTCAACTCTGGGAAATGCTATCGGTTCTGTATGGCCGACGTTGGCGAGCAGCAGACATCATTTCATGAATCAGAAGTCACCCTCCGCAATGCAGAGGAGTATCGTCGTCGGTTGAGTGACCTCAAAGCATCAGAATTTTCAAAAGAGAAAAAACAAGAATACGGCATTTATGCGAAGTCGGCTCTTAGTGCGTTTCATGAGGACTTCCCAGTGGAGAGATTGGTGCCTGATGTAGCTCATGATTTGTTAGAGGGTGTTATACCCTATGCTCTCGTTCTGATTATCACTGCTCTGATGAATGAAAGGTTGTTTTCATTAGATGTGGTTAACAAGCGTATCAGTTCCTTTGATTTCAAGGAACGAAACCGCCCTCAGAAGTTGACCAAAGTCCACGGAAAACTGAAGATTAGGCAAACGGCTTCTGAAATGTGGCTCCTTCTTCGGGTGCTGCCCCTTCTGATGGGAGATTGCGTCCCTCAGGAGCATACCGTCTGGACATTACTAATCCATTTGTGTCAGCTCGTTGAAAATATTCTGGCGCCTCGTTTCACTGATGGTGACATCATGTACCTTGAGGAGATAACTGCCACGTGGCTTGCAGATGTGAAAAAATGTTTCCCAAATTTCCGACTTAAGCCCAAATTCCATCATATGATTCATTACGGTACTCAAATCGGCCGGCATGGACCGCTCAGGCATTTATGGACATTACGTTACGAATCAAAGCACGGACCACTGAAAGAGATCGCCCAGAGAGCGAACAACAGGAAGAACATGCCAAAGACTATTGCCACTCGTCACCAACAAGCATTGGCCTTGGCTATTGACGGCCCGGGCTACATGTCATCTAACCGAGTGAGCGAATTCAAATGTAAAGCAGTTGATCTGCCAACACTGCCAGAGGAACAACGGGTTCAGGTGACAAGGAACATGCAGATTGGGACTTCTTTGTTAACGAATGGCACACAGTACAGCACAGGAGACGCTGTTCTCGTAGGAGAAAAGGACAGTTTTTCGATTTCATTGATCAATTTCGTGTTTCTCGACGCAGTCAACGAAGAAGTAAAGCTGTTGGTGGAGGTGATGGAGCATGACTATGATTTTCACACTAACGCTTATCAGCTGGACTCGAATGGAAGAGTGCTGTTTGTAAAATTGGAAGACCTCGTGGATTACCATCCCCTTAGAGTGTACCGAAAGAATGGTTGCATTCATGTTATCATGCGCTGGCATGTTTAAAATTCGTCCATCTCCCAGAAGTTTATTCAGGTATGTTCGGCTGCCTTCGGTATGGTTTTTACCGCCTGTAAATACCGGTAAATACCGCTTGGGGGTATACAACCACGAAACCTGATCATAAATGTTACGTTCATTTCGCTGTACGGAGATTTTGATGTACAGAGTGCTTAATTTACGAGGTTTCAATGTGGAGAAATCCCACAGGAGTTGACAACATAGTCTTTTTAGTTAAATTGGTAATCGTTAAAGGCTACAAATCGGTTCCTTCGTTTCACACTAGTTTATTTAACTGACTAATACCTCCAAATGCTTCCTCCTCTCCCCCAAATAATGTGGTGCATATTTCCAGGAAGCATGAAGATTTTCGCGGACTACAACGGACGGGTAAAAAAGCTGTCATGCGACAGCTGGGGTGAGGCAGGCCGCCTGATTTGTGAGAAGTTCGCTGTTGAGGATGTTATGCTGGAATATTCCACAACAGATGGCCGGGGAAATATGATATGGGTGGAGGTGGAAGACGAAGAAGACGTGACGGATGGGTGTGTCCTACGAGTAGTTCCTAAAACGTAAGTCAAAGTTCTGCTGCTCTGGAAATACTCATCTTTCAAATTGTCATTGGCTACATACTTTGAAAGCGAAAGTGATTTGCTTGGTCCGTCTGTATCGTGTGGTTACTTTGGCTCTTTTTTATTATAATTTTGGCCTTAGGATGATATGTGTGCGAGATATTAGTATTTGTAGTCGGACATTTTTTTTCCAACAGAAATGTGACTTATAAGTTCAAGTTGTGAAGACATATACGAAACTCCTGTGTCACAGGGTTGAAAGACTTAGTTTCGTATATGTCTTCACACAAAGGATCTTCTGCTCCATCGTCCAGGACATGACTTCACTATATTTTGTTCAATATATAAAAATGCTAACTATTGCCCAGCAATAATCTGAAAAGAGAAAGAGAATAAAGTCATTAGTGACGATCTGAAAGGCCGCTACTTTGTTTCAATAATTGTGAAACACCCTGTATATCTGAAGTGTAGCTCAGATTTTCCTCATCTCACGTAGATGACGGGTTGTCGTTGAGGCGGTGTGTGTGGTGGATTCGCGCCACGGCCGGTGGTTTAATGTGTGTGGTTGAAAAGGCGAATATATATTCGCGTTGCATTTTTACTTTTTTTACACCCAGAGAGGCGGTTTTCGCGAGTTTCGCGGGGAGTCAATGAACCCACGGCGTGGGAAATGCATGCTAACCATAGGTGCTAAAGTAAGTACCTTTCGGTTTAGCACTATATGGGGAGTGGTTTTTGACAGCCGCCCCATACGGTACTAGCGTAAGTACCAGTACACCTCTATGCAAGTACCCAGAAGGGTGTTTTAAAAGCACCTTTCACCTTGAAAAGTACCCGGGTGTGAAATCCCAGGGGTGCTCAGAAAGTAGGTATAGTGAGGTAATCGGCAAAAGTACCGAATGCGAGGTTTGAAAAACTTCGTATGGGTAGTGGTTTTTGACAGCTGGAAACACCTCACAGGGTGCTACATTTTTTTTTACAGTGTAGTTATCTAGTCGGAGTGAGACAATGGGTCAGGTGCCAGAACTATAGTCTGACAGGTAAACACGTATATAATTATGCGTACCGGTGGCTGGTTTCAAACCGGGGGAGAGCATGTTCAGTCTCAAAACGTTCCGAGGTTACGTTAGCGTGGCAAGTTCATCATCTCTGAAGACCTGGGCTTTCCACTGATTTTCCCTTTCCACGTGCTTCCTTTTACACACATTTTCCTTATGCATACTATAAAAATAAAGATACACACACACACATACACACACACACACACACACACACACACACATATATATATATATATATATATATATATATATATATATATATACATATATGTGTGTGTGTGTGTGCGCGTGTGTGTGTACGTCTGTTTGTCATGGGCCGCAAACCATATCGTGATGATTTAAGGTTACGAGTGACAAAAGATACGTGGAAATATAATACTTGCGACAGGATTTCAGTTCGAAGGCGCTTAATTCTATAGGTAAATGTACTCCTGCTTCCATGTTAGTAATGCCTCTTCCTTGCCTGCACATTTACATCTGGTCGCACGCCCGTCCGATCTCTAGTTAGACGCTCTTTGAATTTGGCGCAGTTACTTTTTAACGATCGCTCGATGGCTGGGTGGGGCTGCCTGACCCAACATTGGCCAGTTCTTAAAAAAACAATCGGAACAAGTGGTGATCTTTGTCCATACTGCTGGCAGGTCTGAGGTGGTGAGCATAATTAGTCGAACCATCCGGTTAGCAAAGTGAATCCTGAGACAAAGAGAGGAAGCTATTGATTGATTATTTGGGTTTAACGGCGCGCCGACTACATGGTCCTTTGGCGCCCATTAGAGAAGAAGCTAAAAGCGTGAATATGTAATGCCTGCTGCACGTGGCTTCAGAACGCTATGGAGAAAGGCGGTGTTCCTGGCTTTGCGCGCTCCGAAGACCTACGTGAAACTTGGCCGCTGTTGAAGGCGAGGAGAGGAGATTTCGGAACACGAAGACGGTGAGTGGTTCACAAGTCAATTGGAAGTTAATTTTGTTTTCTACCGTCGAGGTTAGATGTCGATAAGGCTAGATGATGCGAGGTCAGCTCAGAACATCTGAAGCAAGAACAGAGATATAAGAATAGTTTAAAGAATATCTCAGAGTGGAGCGCGACCAGGCGACAGGCGGCGGCTACGGCTAAGGCTCAGGCTTCGGCTCAGGTCGTACACCGGCGCATCAAGTAAGACGGCAGAAACTGGAATGTTGTGAGAGACAGCCAATGGATATTGGAAAGGAAGTTGGGAGAGCGATGTGGAGCAATTAGAGTTCAACTATTAATGCACATTCTAGGATTGCACAACGGAAAATCCGGTTATTTGAAGTCCACATGCTGGGCGATAGGAGTCCAGCCTGACATGCAGTGGCGTCGCCACGAAATTCTTCCAGGGGGGCAATGTTAATAGGGGGCCTCCTGCTCCCCAAAAAGGGGCCTCCACTGTGTTAGGGCCTCCTCTTGCTTTTAGGCTCTTAGTATGGTTCCCGAATGGGAACATGATTTCATATTGATGTCTTGTTTGTTCTTGGCATGGTATATAATTTACGCAAAGCGCAATAGCAAGAATATTTTTTTTTCGCTGAGAACCGAGCCATACCAGGGTATAAATAAGCAAATGTAGATAAATACGTCAGTGCCAAAACAAACCAATATCTTTATGCTTTATCGACGAGAAGAATCTTCCCGCTGGCCTCTAGATTGTAGCGAGTTGGTGGGGCTCGTGCTGAGCATATCTTAAAGATATCTCCCATTGATCAACCCACTTCTTTGTTCACCAAGTTTAACTGAATATAGCTAGGTTCATCACTACTGTTAGTCATTCCCACCGGCTTGATCTCATAAACAAACTTAAACGATCATTTCTCAGTCCCAGGACAACAATTTCACGAAGGTGACAACGAGAAGTGGATTGAATCGGTTTTCTGATCGTCATCTTAGGGATTGATTACTTTTTTTTCATAACATTTGGTGCTGGCTGCAAGGCACTTGGCACAGAAGCTAAACTAATAAATACTCCGCGAATAAATTCACGGCAAGAACAAGCATTGAACAACCATGCATCAATGGCAATGCAACAATGTAACAGTGACAATGCATAAATAATGCAAAACCTTCGAATTCCACGCCGTCACGCCCATGGTTATCGCTGTATTATACCGTTTTGTAAATTATGTCGTTGAGAAGGTACTGAAGCTGGGAAGCTCTAATCGTGCAGGCTGTAATCACAGAAGACAACTTTGTAGGAAGAAAATACATTTTAAAACATCATTCCTCCCATTTAATATGGGGCATCGGTGTTGTTTTCTATGCTTGTGAGGGGGAATTTACCCCCGCAATGTTGGCTTTGCTCCATGGGCGTAAGTTCTGAAAATTATTGGGAGACCAGTGACGCACCCATATTTGCGTGAAGGGGAGGGGCAAACGTATTTGGAGGGGGTCCAACTACTGAATATAGTCTTCCGATTTCGACCACTATTTTGTCAAAGGGGAACTTTTTAAATAAAATAATTAGTGATCAACTGAATTATCCTGTGGAGGGGCCTAATCTACCACTATCGTTTCTGATTCGTCGGATTTCAACCCTAGCTCCCACAACCTGTTCAAATGTATTCTTTCGGTATTCCTTGACAAGTCACTTCGCACTGCTGAAATTACACCTGCACAAATCACTTTCAAATGTAAAATTTTCCAATTTCAGACATTCCAGTTCATAGTGCCCGGTCGCCACGACGCCAACGTTAGTGCACGTGCACACCCATCTTGCGCATTCGGCGCATTCGCCACACTTCGTGCGATGCTACGGATTCTGCTGGGCCTCCTACGCTTTGTTAATTGCTGCCACATGATATACTTGCGCCATATCTGACGTGATAAAATGCTTCGTATGGGCGTTCGCTGCGAAAATTCGATTAATTAAATTCGATCATTAGTTCCCTTACCATATTTTATGGTGAAGAAATGCGGATACCCGCTGAGCTTTGATGCACCTCATATCTTTGATTCAACATGCTTCCAGGTTGGCTACCGAACCGAAGCCCTGCCTGAGTGTACTTCTTTGGACCCGTTTCGTATTTCTTCGTCTACGGATGTGTCTTAAGGCTCCAATTCATTTTTGTTAGAGGTCCAACGCATTTTCGAAACCCCTGCTCGTTTTAGGGTTTTTTGCTTTATTGCGCACCGAATATTTTTTTTTTAGTTGTCGGGGCGCTTTCAAAGATCTCGATGTGTTTACTTAGTGCCCGGTATTTTTGTTCCTTTTGGGATCATGTTGCTTTTTGCGGCCCCAGCCTCTTTTCAGGCCTTTGTGCGGTCATATGGCCCCTATGTGCCTTGCGAGCTTCCGGTGTTTTTGTTTTTTGTTTTTTTAGCGTTCCCGGTATATATATGTAGTTATGGCTACAACGCATGTTTTCGGACCCTGCCGCTTTTTACGAGACTGCGCTTTGAAGGGCCAGTCGCATTTTCGGTCCCTGTTGTGCTCTTAGGGTCCCGCTGTGTTTATTTGGGGCTTCTGACGCACATTTGTGGGGCCCCAGTACGACTTTGAGGTTTCGGTGCTATTTTTCTGGGTCCCAGCGCGACTTATCGCGCCCAGGCGCGTGGTTTCGGGACCCAACGCCAGTTATCCGGGCTCAACGCGATTTTTGTGGATCTCTTCTGAATTTTCTTTAACTTCCGAATCCCACCCTGATTTTTCGAGTCCCTGGTACCATGTTTTTGTATCTCACCTCGATTTTCTTCGAGCTCCGGTATGTTTTTCGATGCCGTACGCGATTTGTCAAGGCATCTGATGACATGTTCGGTGCTCCAGAACCATTGTCCTGACCCGGACTTTTTTGCAATCCCTCCTGATTTTGGAGGGCTCCGGCTTTATTTTTCGGATACCGATGGGACTTTGGGGGTCACACGGTGCCTATGTGGGGCCATAGACGCCAATTGTTGGCAGCCCGACGTTAATTTTGTATGCCCAGACCAAATTTTGGTACTACCGATGGGTCTGAGCGCGAGATTTGGTGGGACCGGTTCGAGTTTGCGGGGCGCGTTGTACTTAGCTGTGACCCCAACGCGATCTTGGCGGTTCCTGTTGCAGATTTTCGTACCTCGGAGCGAGTTTTCTGGGGCCCGACGTATTTACTTTGAGCCCCTACGCGAATTCTGGTGGACCGACGGGAATTTTTGTGGTCCCAGCGCGACTTTTGGGGCCTCGGCTCGATTCTTGGGAGCATATCCCTCTTAGGAGGGAGGGTCCATTTGCCCCTTTGATATGTCACTGCGGCCACCGAAGGAGTTCTATTTTTTCTATAGGTCCTTATGTGATATTTTTGGGTTCTGGTACGATTCTTCGGTCTCCAGGTGCGATTTTTTTCGGTGCCCTGACACGTTTTTTTCCAGTGCCCAACGGGTTTTGCGGGGACTTTGACCTGATTTTGTTGTGCGCAGAGTGACATTCCGGTTGATAATTGATTTTTGGGGCAGCAGCAACCTTTGGGGTCCAGGCGCGACTTTTTTGGTTCCCAGTGAGATTTTCGAAGGCTGCGACGCGACTTTTTTTTAGTCCAATGTAATCTTTTGTGTCCCGACGTAATTTGCTTGGATCCCTAGCGCGCGTTTTAGCGACCTCGACACTTTGTGGGTGTCCGATACGTTTTGGATGCTTTTGGTGTCATTGTTGGGGCCCAAGAGTGATTATCCATGTCCGGATTGTTTTTCGTTGCCCCGGCTTCATTTGTGTACAAATGATACTGTTGGGGAACGGTGAGACTTATCGTGCCCCTAGCGTGATTTTCATGATCCGGGCGTACATTTTTGGTACTCATAGGCTCAGCGAGATTTTCAGGGGCCCCGGCCGGATCTTTTTGGGCATATGTCATGATTTTCAAGTACCCCGGCACGACTCCTGCCATTTCAGATGCTTCTAGAAAATTATATACCTTCTCTCGCGTCTTAGGGGTCTCGTCTCATTTCCTGGAGCATCTTTACCGGTTTTGGACGTCTTCTCGTCCGTCCTACCTTCCTCCATATTCAATGGTCCTCCTCTCCCGTTTTGGAGGACTTCCTCCCACATCCTGGGGCCCCTTTAACATGGCATGGGACTTCCTCTCATGTTCCAGGGGCATCCTCTGCCAAATTAGGGGCCTCCTGCCACGCCTCGTGGGCCTCCTCCTTTGTCCTCGCAAAGCTTACCCGTTTTGAGGGGATCTTCAATTTTGGAAACCTCGACTCCTTCCATACCTGCTACCTACCACTCCCATTTTAAGGGCCTTCTCTCATTTCCTGGGAATTCCTTCCGGTCGTCGGGGCCTCATTGGGCCCTGGAGACCTCCTACTCCATCTCGAGGGACTCCTCTCGAGGCCGGCAGGGGCCTCCTTTTTTCTTTTTGAGGCTTTCTTTTTCAAATTAGGGGCCTCCTCTCACGTCTTCGGGCCTCCTGCTCCGCGTTTTGATTCTATATTTTCCAATTTTAAGGTTGGCCTCTTATCTCCTGGTGGACTCCTGTTCTCTCTTAGGTGGCTCCTCTTCCAAATTACACGCAACCTTTCCTATCTCAGTTACCTTGTCATTTCCTAGGGACCTTCTTACCCGTCTTAAAGCCTTCTTTCTCGCCTGGGAGCCATCCCTCTTATCTAATGGCCATTCTCTCCTATTTTAGGGGCTTCCTCGTGCATCATAGGGTCTCTTTCCAATCTTATATCGTCCTCTTCCGAATTAGGTGCTTCCTGCCACTTTTCTGGATTATCCTTTTCTATCTTGGTGGAACCTTACTCGTTTCGGGGACTGCTTTTACGTCTCCGAAACCTCATCTCATATCCACTGGTTTCTCTTCCGTCTTAGGGCCTTCTCTCATTTTCTGAGGTCTTCATTCCCGTATTGGGGCCTCCTTTGCAATCCTGGGGGTCTCCTTTGCAATCCTGAGGGCCTCCTTTGCAATCCTGGGGGCCTCCTTTGTAATCCTGGGGGCCTCCTTTGCAATCATGGGGTCTCCTTTGAAATCCTGGGGGCCTCCTTTGTAATCATGGGGGCCTCCTTTTCAATCCTGGAGGCCTCCTTTGCAATCCTGGTGCCTCCTTTGCAATCCTGGAGTCCTCATTTGTAATCATGGGGCCTCCTTTGCAATCCTGAGGCCTCCTTTGCAATCCTGGTGTCCTCCTTTGCAATCCTGAGGGCCTCCTTTGCAATCCTGGAGTCCTCCTTTGTAATCATGGGGGCCTCCTTTTCAATCCAGGGGGCCTCCTTTGTAATCATGGAGGCCTCCTTTGCAATCCTGGGGGCCTCCTTTGCAATCCTGGGAGCCTCTTTTGCAATCCTGGGGCCTCCTTTGCAATCTTGGGGGCCTCCTTTGCAATCCTGGGGGCCTCCTTTGCAATCCTGGAGGCCTCCTTTGCAATCGTGAGGGCCTCCTTTGCAATCCTGGAGGCCTCCTTTGCAATCGTGAGGACCTCCTTTGCATTCCTGGGGTCTTCTTTGCAATCCTGGAGTCCTCCTTTGCAAACCTGGGGGCCTCCTTTGCAATCCTGGGGGCCTCCTTTGCAATCCTGGGGGCCTCCTTTTCAATCCAGGGGGCCTCCTTTGTAATCATGGAGGCCTCCTTTGTAATCATGGAGGCCTCGTTTGCAATCCTGGGGGCCTCCTTTGCAATCTTGGGGGCCTCCTTTTCAATCATGAGGGCCTCCTTTGTAATCATGGAGGCCTCCTTTGCAATCCTGGGGGCCTCCTTTGCAATCATGTGGGCCTCCTTTGTAATCCTGGAGGCCTCCTTTGCAATCCTGGGGGCCTTTCAGGGGGGCGGCGCCCCTCCCCTGTTTGACGGCAGGGGGGGCGACTGTCCCCCCTGCCCCCCCGGTGGCGACGCCCTTGCTGACATGCCTAAAATTACTGACCGAGTGTTCCAAGAAACAGGCCAATGACAGGTGAAGCCTGCCATGCTATGTAATTATATACTTATATGTACATGCATATGCATATATGTTTATATTTATACGCATGAATGCATTATTCCAAGTAGCGCATCCCTGCAGAAACTGGTGATCACGACGACACGAACCTCGCCGCGGATTCTCCAAACAGAAGACGAGTTCAGATCGTTTTCTATTGCAGTGCTATGGGCGTAATGCTAAAGATCACGACTTTTGGGACCGAGGATGCGGCGCCTGCTCCCAGCCATGACGACGACCATGCTGCTACCTCGGGCGTTGTGCTGGTTACCAGCTGACCAGTGCAGTGGTGTTCCTGCTGAGACTGTGTAGTCTAGACGCGTGCATCAACAAAGATAACGAGCGTCTCAGCTAAACACTGAACTAAACAGCTAAACATCGTTGGCGCTCGGTATTTGCTTGTGGTCACTGGCGGATCTAAGGGGGGGTACGTGCTGCCGGTTGGTATGTGCTGCCGGTTGGTATGTGCTGCCGGTTGGTATGTGCTCCGGGTGTATGTGCTGCCGGTTGGTATGTGCTCCGGGTGTATGTGCTGCCGGTTGGTATGTGCTGCCGGTTGGTATGTGCTCCGGGTGTATGTGCTGCCGGTTGGTACGTGCTCCCGGTTGATATGTGCTGCGGGTGTATGTGCTGGCGGTTGGTATGTGCTGCCGGTTGGTATGTGCTCCGGTTGGTATGTGCTCCGGTTGGTATGTGCTCCGGTTGGTATGTGCTCCGGTTGGTATGTGCTCCGGGTGTATGTGCTCCGGTTGGTATGTGCTCCGGTTGGTATGTGCTCCGGTTGGTATGTGCTCCGGTTGGTATGTGCTCCTGGTGTATGTGCTACCGGTTGGTATGTGCTGCCGGTTGGTATGTGCTGCGGGTGGTATGTGCTGGCGGTTGGTATGTGCTGGCGGTTGGTATGTGCTGGCGGTTGGTATGTGCTGCGGGTGTATGTGCTGCCGGTTGGTATGTGCTGCCGGTTGGTATGTGCTGCGGGTGTATGTGCTGCCGGTTGGTATGTGCTGCCGGTTGGTATGTGCTGCCGGTTGGTATGTGCTGCCGGTTGGTATGTGCTTGTGCTCCGGGTGTATGTGCTGCCGGTTGGTATGTGCTGCCGGTTGGTATGTGCTGCGGGTGGTATGTGCTGGCGGTTGGTATGTGCTGGCGGTTGGTATGTGCTGGCGGTTGGTATGTGCTGCGGGTGTATGTGCTGCCGGTTGGTATGTGCTGCCGGTTGGTGTGTGCTGCGGGTGTATGTGCTGCGGGTGTATGTGCTGCCGGTTGGTATGTGCTCCGGGTGTATGTGCTGCGGGTGTATGTGCTGCCGGTTGGTATGTGCTGCCGGTTGGTATGTGCTGCCGGTTGGTATGTGCTGCCGGTTGGTATGTGCTCCGGTTGGTATGTGCTGCGGGTGTATGTGCTGCCGGTTGGTATGTGCTGGCGGTTGGTATGTGCTGCGGGTGTATGTGCTGCCGGTTGGTATGTGCTGCCGGTTGGTACGTGCTGCGGGTGTATGTGCTGCGGGTGTATGTGCTGCCGGTTGGTATGTGCTGCCGGTTGGTATGTGCTGCCGGTTGGTATGTGCTGCCGGTTGGTATGTGCTGCCGGTTGGTATGTGTTCCGGTTGGTACGTGCTGCCGGTTGGTACGTGCTGCCGGTTGGATGGCTGCGGTTGGTATGTGCTGCCGGTTGGTATGTGCTCCGGTTGGTATGTGCTCCGGTTGGTATGTGCTCCGGTTGGTATGTGCTCCGGTTGGTATGTGCTCCGGTTGGTATGTGCTCCGATTGGTATGTGCTGCCGGTTGGTACGTGCTGCCGGTTGGCATGTGCTGCGGGTGTATGTGCTGGCGGTTGATATGCCGCATGTGGTGGTGAGATGATGAGACACAGCTATAGATGGTATATAGTTGCCCGGCACACCGTACATCAGTGCCTGGGGCATCAGACAGCAGTCATCACGCGGCTTCTTGAATGGGGAAGCGTGACCTTCAACTCTTCTGAATCCCTAGTTTCTTCCAGCCAATCAGTTTAGCCCGACGGGGAAGTTCGCTTGCCATGAAGGAGCGCATATTTCTGAAGTGCAATGTAAATTCCATACGTAGATGGATTTAATCGTGACTTCTTCAAGCATCGTAACTTATCATTTCATGTTGCGTATTGCGTTTTGCATACACCGCTGGTTTTGCATCCAATATCGCCATGAATGTTTTGTCCTGCGGTTTAGATACGTGATTGCGCTTGTGACTCGAGTAGTAAATGAAAATTTATCTCGGACTGTGAAATGCGCAATAAAACAAAAACAGCCATGAATCAAAGTTCAGCAACCAATGGCCGTGTTCTGGCACCACGAGAAGTATACGACAACAAATAAACACAAAACACATGTGAGCATCCGCGATGGGAAAACGCCAAGAAACAAGCGAAGGCAAACAATTGTGATAGCAGAGGAAAGCTACAGATTGTTCTGAATGGGAGAGGGGAGAGAAAACTAATTTCGTCGCATGTAGTCTAAGGGTACAGACAACAACAACCACCCTCTTGAACGGACAATTCTTGAAGCAAGACTGGCCTGTCAGCCGGTTCCGCCTGGTATGCCTGGTCGCGCCGCAGATAGACGGACCTGCTGACGGACCTGCTGACGGACCTGTTGACGGACCTGCTGATGGACCTGCTGACACCTACTGACCTCAGTTTGGATGCCCGCGTCACGTTGATCAATACGCCGTCCTTGTACCACTGGACTTCGGTGTTCTCTGAGCCGACAACTCGGCACGTGAACTGAGCTGACGGGTCACTCTTTGTCACGCTGGTGTTGGAGATCTTCGTCAGACTCTTGAGGTACACGAAGACAAGTCATGAACGTTTAGTTGGGAAAAAAACAAATAATCCTTGGCCCAGGTGGTTGAAACTCACAATTGATACACTAGTATTTGTAGGAAGCGTCGGTATCGACCTCTTTTTGGTGAAGAACGTGGCGACATATAGATGTGCTAAGCTAAAGCCACGCGAACGAAATGAACATAAGAACGAAACAAAGTAAAACAGCAGAACGGCATGAGCAAAGAAACATGAACATGAGTCTCAACGTGGGAAAGAACATTATACCAACAACGGGAGCATGTTTTTATTTCAGTTACCACACAGTCCAGCTAAGCTTTATGGCAGCTAACCTGCCAGATTGAAACTGAAACTCCCCATGATATTTCACACAAACAGTCATTTCCGAAGCCAAATTCGTTGGCTTAAGATGCAGCAGCGAAATCAAAACAAATGTGAAAGCTGTCACTGACAGACAACCTCACTGGATCCCCGGTACCGACAGACAGTCGAAATACGTCTCTGATGACCGGATGAATCCCCGGCACCGACAGTCCAAATACGCCCCTGACCGAATCCCCGGCACCGACAGACAGTCGAAATACGCCCCCTGACCGTATCTCCCAGCAGACCAGCATTCGCAGACAATCGATATAAATCCCCTGACAGGATCCCGGCACCCACAGATAGTCGGGATAAGCCCCTGACTGGATCCCCGGCACCCACAGACAGTCGGGATAAGCCCCTCACTGGATCCCCGGCACCCACAGACAGTCGGGATAAGCCCCTCACTGGATCCCTGGCACCCACAGACAGTCCGGATAAGCCCCTCACTGGATTCCCGGCACCCACAGACAGTCTGGATAAGCCCCTCACTGGATCCCCTGCACCCACAGACAGTCGGGATAAGCCCCTCACTGGATTGCCGGCACCCACAGATAGTCGGGATAAGCCCCTCACTGGGTCTCCGGCACCCACAGATAGTCGAGAAAAGCCCGGACTAGATCTCTTCGCGGTTGACCACTCACAGACAGCCGATATAGCTCTCTAACTAGAATTCCCAGCATCTTCGTCAATCATCTTCCAAATCTTATCAAAACTGGCGAAACGAACACGAGGTACAGGAACGATCACAGAACCATAACTTTAAAACATAAAAAATACACAAAGCAGCAAGTTTGTTTTCGTCGCTTAATCCAGCGGGGGAAGGGCACTTTCCAGTAGTAACCAGATTAAACATGAAAAGAATACACCCACAAGGAACACTCGTATTCAAGGATCAGGCACGAAATGCAGGTTTGCATTTTGATACAATTCGTACTTGTTTCGAGTAGCGATGGTTTTTGTATCACTAGAACTGCCCTCCCATTTGACACGGTCAGTGCGTAGCTGTGAAATGTTCCAACCATATTTTACAGACGACCACACATGCATTCATCGTCATGAGAACGCGAATGTGAAAATCAGCGCGCCAAAATTTGTCATACCTTTTCCCACATCAATTTGGCACGTTGTGTGAAAAGTTTGAAGTCAGGTCGTCTCTGGTCAAAGAGTTATTCAAGGTCAATTGAGGTCACCTCGAAGAAAAGCTCAACCAGTCGTCACGCTTTAACAGATGAAGATATTTGAATGCAACATTGGGTGTTTGCTTATCTTTAGGGATTCAACGAAACGCACCAGAGGAATATCAGATATTGTTCGTTTTTGATGACGTCTTTGTTTTGCATATTTGTCCATTATGGTTAAAATCGAATATCCTGGTTAAAGTAAACATTTTTTAAAGGGAAAGTTAACTTAAAGCAACGTTTTGCGGTTCGTTCTACTCATTATAAAAATACACATGAATGAAAATTGAACTCAACATTTTGAAAATTTCATAAATTAAAACGATTATTTTTGGGTGGACACAATGTAAGGCCCTAGTCGATTTCGCCTTCGTTTTCTGATTCCAAATAATGTTTGTCTGTTAAAATCTCCCCCAAATGAACTCCTCAGGGCCAAAAACATGATGTCGGTCTTGATTACATAGAACCCCTAGTGACGTCACTTTTGGGGATATAATGTTTGGGGTGGTGTTGGACCTTACTCGTCGAACGCTTTCCGATGACACCACTTTACTTTTCGTGCAAAGCTTAGTTTGGAAATTAGAGGGGCCATAAAAGGACCCCCGAGATGGGGTGTGAGGATCTGACCGGAAATGGTTTAGCTTATTTAGAGTTATGTTGGTCATAGAAAATTGACAACATCACGCTCGTAATAGTTAGCGTACGAAGCAACTTACCAAACAAGTATTAACAACTTACGAAGTAACTTACGAAGCACCTTTCTAGCTACCTCTTAAGATGTCTGGGAGATAATTCGATTTTAAGCACAGCTCAATGCTAAAGCAGGCGTTGTCTTCAAACTGTGCTTAAATATCGCTTTAGGTCCAAATTGTGATCACAAATTGATTATAAGGCAAATGGAAGTGGAAGAGAAAGATGGGAGGATGTATCTGTCAAATTGAAGTCGTTTTCAACCGAATAAATTTCAGCTGGTTTGGACAAAGCATCACACCTATATCTTAAGGATGCCTTTTTTAAAAGAAGACCACTCATTCCATTTAAGGTGGCTTGCCTCGAACGCTCCAGCTGCGTGTATCATATGGACTGTTGTTGCATTCAGTCTAACTCACTGTAGCCCACGTCTAACACACCCAAATTTCGATATATTGCTGGAGCGTGGCAGAGTCGCGAGCACACAGCGTGGCGCAGGCTCTCAGCCGTCTGTGTGGCGTTTTCGCCTCGTACTCACCGTGATGAGAAGCGCCGGGTCGGAGCGGAAGCTGAACCGTTCTGGCAGCACGTCCACGTGGCCCAGGATGCGATTGTTGACGCCCGAGGTGACCCACGAGAACAGGTCGGCACCGCACGACCTCGGCGCTGACGTGGAGAGCGACAGGAGCCGCACACCCGGGCCGTACCTCTCAGGCTCGCTGCGATGGACGGCAGAGGTCATGGCCTGCACCGATGCCTGCAGACGTCATCCGGCAGTGGAGGAGGTGGGGTGGGGGGGGGGGCGAGGTCAAGGGTCAGCTGAAGAGAGCCTGCTCCACCAGTATCTGGTGACGACATTAACCCTTCACCGGGACGACATTAACCATTCACCGAGAGAAACGTTCTGCCACACCAGGAGGTATTCGTCAACAGGAGACCCCCATTGATGGGGGACAATCACCAGCTAGAGACACCCATTGACGGGAGACAATCATCAAGGGAGACGCCAATTGATGGTAGACGAACATGATCTGGAGACGCCAATTGACGGGAGACAATCGTCAACAGGAAACATGCATCTCAATGTGGTGGTGGTGGTGGATTGGTGTTTAGGGGCACGTCGACTGCAAAGGTCATGTTGCGCCCATGCATCTCGATGTGAGGTACTCACCAACCGGAGACGCGTATTGACGGGACATAGTTGTCAAGGGGAGACGCCCATCTACGATATTTCGGACTGCATGTGTGTATGCATAGGATTGTTCTAAGTACCTCTGTTTTGCGATAGAGCGTCACAACGCTAGGGTAATTCAAGTTTCCGTAGATAACAAGCAACACACTTTTAGCTTAGTTCCGCTTTTGTATCGCCTTGCGCAGACAGCGATCAGTTCATTTTCCTTCCCACCGGGCCAAACTGTCGTTCTGCAATGGAAAGGAAGCGACGTGCTGTTCCCTTCAGAAGTGGAAAATACCACCAATACTTACTCATTCAGTGCTTGCACTACAATACGCGGGAGAGAATATGATCGGCCAGATAGTCGGACCGGTTGAGCAATGCAACAATGGAGTGGCGGTATGGAAAGCGAGTCTTAAATATTGGGGATGATGCAGAGACGGTATTGATGGATGATACTATTCACATAAATGTGACGAAGAATTTCCCTTATTACTTGCTCATTACCGTCATCATGAAAATCGAGGGCAAAACTGTTTCCACTTCCATTTACGAAAGAAAGGCACGCTTTTAGAGCCCATACGCTGTATAATGCAATTCGACTTGCTTCTAGATTAAAATATAACTTCGACTATGGAAAGTGTATTTCACTTTGTTCAACAAAGAGGACTAATGCTGATTGACATTATGTCTATAAATATATATATATATATATATATATATATATATATATATATATATATATATATATATATATATAGATATGTAAATATATATGTGTGTGTTTTTTTTTGCGTGTGTATACAACTGGGCATGAATAATGCAATGCCTGCCAGTGTAAAACAATTATTCGGTTTCAATAAATATGTCTGTGGTACATGATTCACCCTAAACTACGATAAGAGATCTGAGACCATAATGCTATGGTCACAACTTACCTACGTTTCGGACTATATTGGTCCAGTTCCGTAATAAGGATGCTTTTTACATTAATTAAAACCTTTTCAGTGGCTCATTTCGTGTTCGGTATGCATACCGGAAAAGAAGAAGAATGTGATATGGAATCCGCTGCTTGGTTATGACGTGTCTCAACTATACATCCGAGCTGAGAACGAGTGTTGATCCTGCGGTTGCCCGCTGCGTTTTCCTTGGCATTTCTGGCACTAGCCTCAGAAGGTATCTAACTCCCGTGTTGCTCCTACGGCTGCCTGTTGCGTTCCCTTGGCACTGGCCTCAGGAAGTATGTGTTTATTCGAAACCATTTTTTTAATCCCTGTGAATAAGTCGGGACCTTCCATCCCTACTCCATGATGCGCTGGGAGGAACAATAAAGGTCTACGCAGAAGCATCGAGTTCAGCTACGGGCACGTCGAGGTGTCTTATTTTAATACATCGGAAATATCCGCACTGTTCCATTTCAAGACCGCTTCGTTTAGTTTTATTCCCATGCATTACTCTGTAAATTCTTTCTTGAATCATGCTTATGAAATATGTGTTCATCATAAACACCATTTCACGCATCTAACCTGAGAGGTGAGACGTTCCCTTTTCACCACCAAATCTTGTTTTCCACTCGCACAGATGGCGAGCGGGTCCTTGAACCTGACTGTCCGACAGCCTACTCACTGAACTCAGCGGCACTCGAATTAGACCACGCCACCCAGTGAGTCGCAACCAACACGTAAGTACACTAATAAGTAAGTAAGTACGACATAAGTACGACGTAAGTACGACACGACGCAAAGTACACCAATGAAGATATAGGTGACAAAAATGCACGGGCCACGTACGTGGTTGTCTGGTACGAAGCTGGCAGGCACAACCTCCGTCAACTTTGCGATATAATGCAACATATTGACCGTTATAGTGAGCCATATGGTTCAGAAGCACTACAACATACATGCTCTTCACTCAGGCTAACTTGGGAAACAACTCCTTGCCCTATTGCTTGTTAAAAGCAAGGAGTCACTAGTTTTTTTTCTGTACCGAGAAGCTGATTTTTGAAACACTGAAATCGATTACTATACGAGGATAATGAATGCTAAGGTATCCGGGTCTGAGCGTGAAATATTAAATGTTGCGCGCCTTGAGTAAGCTCGCAATAGCAATTAAAAAGGCACGTTGACTTGAAAGCTAGGAAAAAAAATCAGTCCGATCATCAGCATCTTATTCACACATTGGGCCGTCCATATGGGGATAAGGTTGGAACTACCCGTAGTGTCCAAATTACACACTGCTTGTACCAGGAGTGTCAAATAGAGAACATATGCCCGAACATTCTAATATCTCCAACATTTTCTGCATGTGGCTAAAAAACGTTCGTCTGATCATAGTTAACAAATATGCTTTGCTTAGTTTGCCAATTAGTATTCATAGCTCAAAACACACACATGATTCAACAGGAATTATTAAGGAGCAAAATGAGAGCGCAGCTGACAAGGAAGCTACTGACACTAACCGTTTCTCGACCAACTGAAGCGTTGCATTGTAGAATCGGCTGCTCGGGAAACCGAGGCGTTTCCCAATCTGTAATCATACCAATGGTGTCACTACATGTAGCTGAAGGTAAAGCCACGCTTAGGTCACCGAGAGAATGGACAGCTGAAGCTGAAGCTAAGGTCACGGAGAGAATTAACAGTTAAAGTTGAACCACACTAAGGCCACAGAGAGAACGGGCATGAAGGTACAGCAACACCTACGTGTACAGGAACGGACGTGTACAGCAACACCTACCGCAGAATGCGCATTTCTTCGTTGGTTAATATAGGTGGAAAATGTATTTTCTCGATACCACAAGGCCAAAACGCCAACTATATTTAAATGCAAGTGGAATTTAAAGCTGAGGGAAAAGAAATTCTTGACATCTGGATCCATTTGATAATGGCTTTGAACAGTGTACTCTGTCACCCGCCATTCTACCTCTCAGACGACGAACACTACGTATTTGCTGCAACAGCTTGAAATACTTTATGCAATTGGCATATCTCTCGCCACGGATATTTTCTAACATCCAAAACAACACCGATGCAATTGCGGCTCAACAGGTTTTGCTGGAAAAATAAGCTGAACGAAATAACCACAAACCACAAGAGGCGTCACCGTAAGATGAAATAACATTGGGCAAAGCTGTGATGGTTTCCACACAAAAGTTTGTTCATTATTTTCGTTCGGGGGGGGGGGGAACGCAAACGCAAAAAAGCAAACGCAAAAAAAAACAAAAAAGCAAACGCAAAAAGCAAACGCAAAAACCATCGAATGTATTGCCACCATTCAAGAGGACTATGTATTCTTCATTTATGTCGGGTAAAATTGTTTGCTGAACAAATGAGTTTGAGCTTAACTCTGGATTCCCTATTTATCCGATGAAAACTGTCTTCAGCGGAATGGTTTTCAAGGTGATTTCAGAAGATCTGAAAATCAGGTTCCATTTTGAGCACAGATCTCGGAAAAACGATTAATTTATTGCAACGGAGACTTGGACAAAGACCGCCAAAGAACGTTCGTTCTGCAGATGGAAGCATTTCTCCCTGCGCTATCATTACAGGTGAATCAAGTAGCGACTCTTCATTTATTGTGAGCTGCAATGTCTTGAAATTAAGCGGGCTTTCAAAATATTTATCCGTAAACTCCTACAAAGAAAGGAAAGACCTACTCTTCACCTGAATTATGCAGTCATATATTGAGGTAGAATATGCTTCGTCAGAGACAACTAGTAAGGATGTTGCTTACATAATCCTGTCCCTCCTCTATGTCCGGGCTCCCTATTGCTAACGTATTCGGGTTCCTTTATTGTTGAGCCTATGACAGTATGATCGGTTGTGTACCCGACGTTCATGTCAGAAGTTGTGATCACATTTGGACCATGATCACTGGAAAAAGCATGGGAGTCTGCCGCATTTCAAGGGATTCGGTTTCGTAAAGGAAACATTTGTTCGTGAGGGTATGCATGTCTCCATGTGTTCCTCTTTCAGCAGCTTCCACAACGACACCAAGCGTTAACGCTACCACAATCAAAGCATTTCGAATCGTGTACAAATCCATAACAATTAATTCGCCACCAATGACGGAATTGCTTTCTAAGCGCTGGTAAACTTGGTTACGATAAGCTGGCTCATCCTCGTTCGGGTTGAAAATACTAACCAGGGTGTATGTCCCAAATAATGTTATATTAGAGTAGCAAAGCACACCTCAGCACAGCTGTAGGTACTCCTTCAGAATTCAGTGATGATCAACTAAAATTAATGTTCATCGATTGTTGATGTCCTGCACAAACAGTGACGTTTACTTCGACGAAGCATGTTTCAATATACGAACTCTGCATGGAGCATAGGATGCCGACAGTTCCTGGCTGGGCGAGAATGCGAGGTTATGTGCTCTTGTTTACGTTCATTTGCTGACGTACATATTTCTTTGATTTGATTACGCATATTTGGGATTCCGTACATTGGAGCTGGCGCACCGCCATTGGTGGAGAATTCCATCCACTTTCAGGGCTGCATCTCCATTGATTGCAACAGCCCCCGAGACCTTCCACAGCTGCATTTCCATTGGGTTCTCTGTTATACTTCCGGGGTGCTCGGTAGGTATCAGGGGTGCTCGGCAGGTATCAGGGGTGCTCGGCAGGTATCAGGAGTGCTCGGCAGGTATCAGGGGTGCTCAGCAGGTATCAGGAGTGCTCGACAGGTATCAGGGGTGCTCGGCAGGTATCTGGGTTGCTGGGCAGGCATCACCGGTGCTCGGCAGGTTTCAGGGGGGCTCGGCAGGTATCAGTGGTACTCGGTAGGTATCAGGAGTGCTCGGCAGGCATCAGGAATGCTCGGCAGGTATCTGGGGTGCTCGGCACGTATCAGGGGTGCCGGTAGGCATATGGGTTGTTCGGCAGGTATCAGGGTTGCTCAGCAAGTATCAGGGGTGCTCGGCAGGTATCAGGGGTGATCGGCAGGTATCAGGAGTGCTCAGCAGGTATCAGGGGTGCTCAGCAGGTATCAGGAGTGCTCAGCAGGTATCAGGGGTGCTCAGCAGGTATCAGGGTTGCTCAGCAAGTATCAGGGGTGCGCGGCAGGTATCAGGGGTCTTCAACAGGTATCCGGAGTGCACAGGCACTTCCAAAATAATGCAATTATCCACCCAAGCGTCCCACGGTTTGCACTTATTTGCGCTACTTTTGCTTTGCTTAAGCAGCTTCGTCGCTCGTACGTTTTCTTACGCTCTGCCACATGCACATTTCCCCTAGCCTACATTTGTCCTGGGATCGCCCGATTTAAAGATTAACAGCGGGTGTGATGAAATGCAGCGGATGCAGTCATGTTGAAGTCGTCTGAGTTGGTTAATCAGGCATATCTACGTTCAAGTCTCAATGCAGCCCGAACAACTCACGTTATTGTTGGTCAGGTGGATATCGCTCTCGTTCACCATCACGTCGATGTTGTACCGGCGAACATCTGAGGAACAGCAGAACGTGCCATTGCACCCGAGGCACCACACAGTGAAACCGGACCGACCAGTCATCACACAGGTCTGCAACAGTCAGCCACGCCAAGTGTAAGCACTATTCCCAATGTCGGCCACAACTGCTCCGGTGTTCCCGTGGTGAAGCAGAGGCGGTGCCACGCGCTATTGAGAACATCTATACCGATACCGAGTCTGCCGCACTCAAAAACTGCAAGCGGATCAGGTTCACTGAGGGTTCGAAGCGGGGACAGGAATGACGTAGCTAAACTGAACCGTTGTTGTGGAAGTTTAGTGTTCAGTGCCAAGCTTCCCCCATTTTTTTACCTTGTGTCCCAATATATTTCAGCGGATTGGGATGACATCTCTCCCCTACCCAGCAGCTCCTTCCCGTCCCAAGCAGAGCATCTTTAGACCCAGGCAGCTTCTCTCACTTGTCAAGCTGTGCGTCACCCCTACCAAGAATCATCTTTCCCGTACCAGGCAGCGCCCCTACCTACTAAGCAGTACCTATTCCCAGCCAAAACAAATAATATTAATCCCATTCACTGACAGCCCGCAGAACAGTGATGTCGATTGTCAATACCACTTACTGGCAGCCAGCAGAACAGTGATGTCGAATCAGCTTCTGTGCCTTTCTACATTGCAATGTCTCAGTAGTCTTACAACCACCAGCATTCGGTCAGTAGTGACAATTGACGCTCCAGGGATCTGGGGACAGCCTTCAATGACCGCCAGCCAAGATTCTCAACTCACCTCAGTGTGGTGAAGTCATCGCGGCTGGTAATATACTCACCATTGTAGCCTCCGAGGCCACACATCGTCCCATCTTGGTGATACGACACCGAGCCCTTCCGGTAGTACCGACACATCTCTGAACCCCAGTACCGACCGGTACTACCGACACAGCACCGGACCCCAGAACCGACAGGTGGTGCCGACACAGCACCGGACCCAGTACCGACCGGTGGTGCCGACACAGCCCCGGGCCCCAGCACCGACCGGTGGTGCCGACACAGCACCGGACCCAGTACCGATCGGTGGTGCCGACACAGCACCGGACCCCAGTACCGACCGGTCGTACCGACACAACTCCGGACCCCAGTACCGACCGGTGGTACCGGCACAGCCCTAGACGGAATTTAATACAATCTGGCTATGTGTACAATCTAAAGAACATGCTTGAGAAAGAATGTTTTATTTAAATTAATTAATGTTCTGAATCAATGCTGACCTATAGAAGCGTATTAACGTCCAAGCAGCAATTGTCAAAGTATTGACGACTGAAGTACTGTCGAAGTAGCTGGGACTCCACAACAGGATCAAGCTGACCCGAATGCGGGTGGGTCACTGGACCAACCGGTCACACACCAGCCACTTTCCAGTCTGAATACATCCACTCTGGAAGCATAATGTATGAGCAATTCAGTCTGTTTGTAACTCAGGTGCCTGGTTTCGGTGATGAGATACTGATCTATATTTGGGATTTCCGCCGTCGCAGTTCCCGAGCAAAGATTTAGCCCCACTCTCTTATGTGTATGCCACAATGAAATGTAGCAAGCGGTGCACGGTACCTTGACTACGACTAGCCATTCAATCTAATTGTGTTTACTCGTTTCATGTCAGAGCAGGCGTAAACTGCCCACCAACCGCAAATGCATCAGTCTTATTGCGATAAAAAGTTGAATGGCTTTCTAGATTCGTCGTATCACATCGAAAGTTGCATTATCCACAAAAGTCGAATCAATGTTTCTCTGTCCGTCTCAAACGCGTTACCCTGATGTTTGTCTCAGAGATGACCGGGATTCGGGTTGGCACTGCGACCTGTCAGTTTGTCTCAGAGTTGACCGGGACTCGTGTCTGTGACTGTGAGCTGTCAGTGTGCCTCGGAGATGACCGGGACTCGTGTATGTGACTATGAGCTGTCAGTGTGTGTCGGAGATGACCGGGACTCGGGTCGGCACTGTGAGCTGTCAGTGTGTCTCGGGGTTGACCAGGACTCGTGTCTGTGACTGTGAGCTGTCAGTGTGTCTTGGTGTTGACCGGGACTCGGGTCGGCACTGTGAGCTGTCAGTGTGTCTCGGAGTTGACCAGGACTCGTGTCTGTGACTGTGAGCTGTCAGTGTGTCTTGGTGTTGACCGGGACTCGGGTCGGCACTGTGAGCTGTCAGTGTGTCTTGGTGTTGACCGGGACTCGGGTCTGTGAGCTGTCAATGTGTCTCGGAGATGACCGGGACCCGGGTCGGTACTGTGAGCTGTCAGTGTGTCTTGGTGTTGACCGGGACTCGGGTCTGTGAGCTGTCAGTGTGTCTCGGAGATGACCGGGACTCGGGTCGGCACTGTGAGCTGTCAGTGTGTCTCGGAGATGACCGGGACCCCGGTCGGTACTGTGAGCTGTCAGTGTGTCTCGGAGTTGACCGGGACTCGGGTCGGCACTGTGAGCTGTCAGTGTGTCTCGGTGTTGACCGGGACTCGGGTCGGCACTGTGAGCTGTCAATGTGTCTCGGAGATGACCGGGACCCCGGTCGGTACTGTGAGCTGTTAGTGTGTCTCGGAGTTGACCGGGACTCGGGTCGGCACTGTGAGCTGTCAGGTGTGTCTCGGTGTTGACCGGGACTCGGGTCGGCACTTTGAGCTGTCAGTGTGTCTCGAAGTTGACCGGGACTCGGGTCGGTACTGTGTTGCCGGACTACCAGTCGCAACCACAAACACGTACCTCTTGATTCCTGTGACTAGTTGGATTTTCCTTTCCTTCCTTGCCTGGTGAGAGATAACTTTTTTTCTCGCCTTTAGCGTGCTACGCATTCCACGTCCCAATTGCGGAATTAATGTTGTTTCTGTTCCTTCAGTGTGTGCCTTGCAACGATATCTGTCTCTAATGCAATGTCTAATGTCTCTAATGTAATGATGTCTGTCTCTATAGTTTTGACCTCGGGCTTTGCACGCAGCAGCGAGGCCAGCTCCATGGGCACGTACACATCAGTCAGGCGAGTGGTGTGTACCCATGACCTGGCGGTAATACTTGGGCACGTGTACATCAGTCAGGCGAGTGGTGTGTGCCCATGGCGTGGCGGTAATACTTGGGCATGGGCACATCAGTCAGGCGAGTGGTGTGTACCCATGGCGTGGCGGTAATACTTGGGCATGGGCACATCAGTCAGGCGAGTGGTGTGTACCCATGGCGTGGCGGTAATACTTGGGCACGTGTACATCAGTCGGGCGAGTGGTGTGTACCCATGGCGTGGCGGTAATACTTGGGCACTGTACATCAGTCGGGCGAGTGGTGTGTGCCCATGGCGTGGCGGTAATACTTGGGCATGGGCACATCAGTCAGGCGAGTGGTGTGTACCCATGGCGTGGCGGTAATACTTGCGCATGGGCATATCAGTCAGGCGAGTGGTGTGTACCCATGGCGTGGCGGTAATACTTGGGCACGTGTACATCAGTCGGGCGAGTGGTGTGTACCCATGGCGTGGCGGTAATACTTGGGCACGTGTACATCAGTCGGGCGAGTGGTGTGTACCCATGGCGTGGCGGTAATACTTGCGCATGGGCATATCAGTCAGGCGAGTGGTGTGTACCCATGGCGTGGCGGTAATACTTGGGCACGTGTACATCAGTCAGGCGAGTGGTGTGTACCCATGGCGTGGCGGTAATACTTGGGCATGGGCACATCAGTCAGGCGAGTGGTGTGTGCCCATGGCGTGGCGGTAATACCTGGGTAACACTCCTGGAGATGGAAGGAATTTTGGCGGGCTTGACGGTGGGCCGAGCAGTTTTCATATAGTGATCCCACTCATTATTGGACTACGTATGTTAGTGGCCAATGCAGAGCAACTAATACGCAGCAAGCGCAAGAACCGTAATGTCCATCGCGTGACATTCGTTTGAGAAGCCGTCTTATTGACCCTTCCGACCCACCATTTCTGTCGCACGTACGAAGGACAGGTCGGAGACGTTAAACGTGCTCACGTTGTATTGTACCCTCCGACTCACCATTTCTGTTCCATGCACGAAGGCAGGTTGGAAACGTTAGACGTGCTCACGTTTTATTGGACCCTCCGACTTGCAATTTCTGTTGTGTGTACGAAGAGCAAGTCGAAGACGTTAGACGTGCTCACGTTTTATTGGACCCTCCGACTAACGATCAGCACTTTATGTTGAGCGGTATTCGGGGATGGCACTGCCACACCTCCCTCATCTGAAGCTTTGACCATGAATCAGGTCGCACATGCTTAACATATAGGTAGCATATTTCAAGGAGAAGAGTAAGCAACTCGTCGTCTCAAAACTGAATAAAGTTATGTCATAGGAGCAAGGGCCTGAAAAGTAGCAGCAAGAAGGACATAGTTACCTCCTAGTGGAGGGAATGGGTGATGTGGAGGTCATTTACTCCCTTTTCTCTGCGCCTCCTGGAGAAACTCAAGTAAAAATATAAAAGACGTAAACAGTACATGTGAACAACCATGCGTCCTGACAAACACCTTCACTTACAATGACAGCCATCGGACGTATTTGAGAAAAAAAATCACGCAAATAGAACCGCCACGAGCATATCGTATGCCTTGCCCAGTGCTTCAATACAAGTGCGACATCCTGTCTGATTCCAGCCTATGCGCAGCAGGTGGCAGAGAAGCTGGAGGGAGGGCAGGGGTGGTGTCTGGTGCTGGTGAGGGTATCAGAAGATTAGGCAGGTGGTGCTGTGAACAGGCACTGTCTTAAGTATGTATTCACCATCCGCCATACACCATGCAACATACATTACAACGAAGTATTAAGTCGCTTTCGATGTGATCTGCCAAGTACTTGGGGAGTGCACAACTTGGTAGGCATCGACCATGCTGTGTTGTAGGACATAGGTGGTGGTACACGCGAGAAGGCACGCCCTGGTAAGCATCGACCATGCCGTGCTGTAGGACATAGGTGGTGGTGCACGCGGGAAGGCGGTAGGCATCGACCATGCCGTGCTGTAGGACAAGGTGGTGGTGCGCAGGAAGGCAGCCCTGGTAGGCATCGACCATGCTGTGTTGTAGGACATAGGTGGTGGTACACGCGAGAAGGCACGCCCTGGTAAGCATCGACCATGCCGTGCTGTAGGACATATATGCTGCTGCACGTGAGAAGGCACACCTTGATGAGCGCAGTGCGCGCCATCTGGTTGGAGACGGTAGCCCTGGTGACAGGAACACCTGTACCCACGGCCGTGTTCCTGCTCCACCCTGCACCCATGCTGGCACCCGCCCGCTGGCAGCTGGCTATGGGGCGCGCGCAACCGCTCCCACAGCATGCAGTCTGCAACGGATCACTGGTCATCACCTCCGGACTCCTGACCTGACTTCTGACCGCTTAGCTCCTGACCTGACTTCTGACCGCTTAGCTCCTGACCTGACTTCTGACCTGACTTCTGACCGCTTAGCTCCTGACCTGACTTCTGACCGCTTAGCTCCTGACCTCCGGACTCCTGATATCCTAACATTTCCTCTTGATTTCTGCTCTGTCTTTGACTTCCTGACCCCTGAACTCCTGTCTATCACCTCCTCCCGACTCCTGACTTTCTGACTCCTGACTCGTGACTCCTGCCCATCACCTCTTGACTGCTGACCTCCTGATTCCTGTCTTCCTAGCCATCACATCCTGAATACCGACCTCCAGACAATCATCTCCTAACTTTCTGTCTATCACCTCTTGACTGCTGACCTCCTGACTCCTGACTTCCTGGCCATCATGTCCTGACTCCTGACCTCCTGATAATCATCTCCTGACTTCTCCCGTACCCGTGGTCACGCCCCAGTCTGCTGAAAGCAAACATAGGTGTACAAGTGTTGTAGAACGACTTGCGCTATCGCCTCAGTCAGCTAAATCTGGAAAATGGGAGGGTGCTTTATAGATTGCGGCTTGCGCTATCGCCTCAGTCAGCTAAATCTGGAAAATGGGAGGAGTGAGGCTTTGTGAAATAGATTGGGAGGAAGCATATATTGACCTTGACACGAAACCATTGGGGGGTAACTTCACATGGAGCTTAAGAGGAGATGAATTTCAGTTTCACCGCGAATGGAGCTTAGAGGAAGATAAACGTGGAGGTCAGAGTCTGCTAGAAGGAGCATGAAGGGAACATCTTAGGTAATGACAGGTTGATATGGGGTGGAACGTCTTCAAGCTATTGCCCTGCGTGCGGGAATGTTCGAAAGTTTATTGGGTTGCACTGCGTCAATGGAAGTTCAGATCATAACTACATTCTCCTACATATAGCTCCAACACCGGATGAAGTATACCGGCTTCGCACCATAGGATATGACTGTGGCATTGGCTAAATGGATGCCAAAATAACCGCACAAATTACTTCCAATATTGTTGTTGTTTTCTTCTTGCGAACATGGCTGATAGACACCAGCTATTTTTCCGCGTCTCGCCATCAATTATACCCCCGTCTGAAATACCATCATAGACGGAGTTGTCCATCTCTTCGAGGGAGGGGTTGCTTCAGTCTGCCCACCCGTCCCCACCCAATGTTCGCCCAAGCCAGTCATAATTTAAACTTTTTAATGTAACCAGCTTTAACACTATTCGTCCCCTCTCCCTACTCCACCAAAAAAAACTCCGTTTATATATTTAGCCCGCCGGCTACCGGAATGCCAGCATGACAGCGATTAGCATGTCTAAGTCGACTATGCAACGTTCAGCCTTAAGGGACAATATCCATTCCAAGCCATAGCTGCATCACACCCTCCAGCATCCAGCAGCCCAAGCAGCTGTCCACTGGTTAGTCATCAGTTAGTCATCAGTTGTCCACTGGTTAGTCATCAGTTAGTCATCAGCTGTCCACCGGTTAGTCATCAGCCGTCCACTGGTTAGTCATCAGTTAGTCATCAGCCGTCCACTGGTTAGTCATCAGTTAGTCATCAGCTGTCCACCGGTTAGTCATCAGCCGTCCACTGGTTAGTCATCAGTTGTCTACTGGTGAGTTATCACGCAATCAGCCAGTTTCACTTATATTTGGTAACCATGGCAATGCAAACAACGCACAGGCTGCAAATTAGACTCAACATCAAACAATAACGTCTCAGCTTGCATGCCCAGGACAGGGAGTCGACCCACCATCATCTGTTCTTTCCATTGATCACTTGGTGGAGCACATTATCGTTACTTGTACCTACACAAGTTGATCATGAACACAGATAGGAACCAATTGTTGATGGCTGGCACGCTTGGTGCTTGGCAGCAACCCAGTGATGTCCGGCAGCACCCTAGTAATGTCCAGCAGCACCCTAGTGATGTCCGGCAACACCCCAGTGATGTCCGGCAGCACCCCAGTGATGTCCGGCAGCACCCGAGTGATGTCCGGCAGCACCCCAGTGATGTCCGGCAGCACCCCAGTGATGTCCGGCAACACCCCAGTGATGTCCGGCAACACCCCAGTGATGTCCGGCAGCACCCCAGTGATATCCCACAGCACCCCAGTGATGTCTGGCAGCACCCCAGTGATGTCTGGCAGCACCCCTGTGATGTCCGGCAACACCCCAGTGATGTCCGGCAACACCCCAGTGATGTCCGGCAGCACCCCAGTGATGTCTGGCAGCACCCCAGTGATGTCTGGCAGCACCCCAGTGATGTCCGGCAACACCCCAGTGATGTCCGGCAACACCCCAGTGATGTCCGGCAACACCCCAGTGATGTCTGGCAGCACCCCAGTGATGTCTGGCAGCACCCCAGTGATGTCCGGCAACACCCCAGTGATGTCCGGCAACACCCCAGTGATGTCTGGCAGCACCCCAGTGATGTCTGGCAGCACCCCAGTGATGTCTGGCAGCACCCCAGTGATGTCTGGCAGCACCCCAGTGATGTCCGGCAACACCCCAGTGATGTCCGGCAACACCCCAGTGATGTCCGGCATCACCCGAGTGATGTCCGGCAGCACCCCAGTGATGTCCGGCATCACCCCAGTGATGTCCGGCATCACCCGAGTGATGTCCTGCAGCACCCCAGTGATGTCCGGCAACACCCCAGTGATGTCTGGCAACACCCCAGTGATGTCTGGCAGCACCCCAGTGATGTCTGGCAGTACCCCAGTGATGTCCGGCAACACCCAAGTGATGTCCGGCAGCACCCGAGTGATGTCCGGCATCGCCCCAGTGATGTCCGGCATCACCCGAGTGATGTCCGGCAGCACCCCAGTGATGTCCGGCAGCACCCCAGTGATGTCCGGCAACACCCCAGTGATGTCCGGCAGCACCCCAGTGATGTCCGGCAGCACCCCAGTGATGTCCGGCAGCACCCCAGTGATGTCCGGCAACACCCCAGTGATGTCCGGCAACACCCCAGTGATGTCCGGCAACACCCCAGTGATGTCCGGCAGCACCCCAGTGATATCCCACAGCACCCCAGTGATGTCCGTTACGCAGGTTCCGGAGCCAGAGCCATTCAATGTGCACCTGTTGCGTACCTGGACCCACCCGTCAGCCACACACCTGCTTCCTGCTATGACCTGATTTCCCGATCTGCTGATCTGATCCCTTTATCGGCTGACAGTAGTTTGTGTGGCGGATCGTCACATCGCAGAGACGGGGACTGGATGTTTGGCAGGCCACACACGAGGACTGGGTGTTTGTCAGGCCACACACGAGGACTGGGTGTTTGGCAGGCTACACACGGGGACTGGATGTTTGGCAGGCCACACACGAGGACTGGGTGTCAGACGGGGACTGGATGTTTGGCAGGCCACACACGAGGACTGGGTGTTTGTCAGGCTACAGACGGGGACTGGATGTTTGGCAGGCCACACACGAGGACTGGGTGTTTGTCAGGCTACAGACGAGGACTGGATGTTTGGCAGGCCACACACGAGGACTGGATGTTTGGCAGGCCACACACGAGGACTGGATGTTTGGCAGGCCACACACGAGGACTGAGTGTTTGTCAGGCTACAGACGGGGACTGGATGTTTGGCAGGCCACATACGAGGACTGGGTGTTTGTCAGGCCACACACGAGGACTGGGTGTTTGTCAGGCTACAGACGGGGACTGGGTGTTTGGCAGGCTTCAGACGGGGACCTAGCAACCCAGTGATGTCCGGCAGCACCCGAGTGATGTCCGGCAGCACCCCAGTGATGTCCAGCAGCACCCTAGTGATGTCTGTCAGCACCCGAGTGATATCCCGCAGCACCCCAGTGATGAAAGACAGCACCACAGTGATGTCTGGCAGCACCCGAGTGACGTCCGTTACGCAGATTACGGACTCGCACATGTTGCGCACTCGCACCTGTCCCAACCACTAGCGCAGTCACTGGGAGGGGAGCTCAGCGACGTTCCTCAGTCAGGTGTTGCAAAAAAATATATGCACATGTGAAAAATATGAACGTCGTCTGTGAAGTGGTATGGAATCGATTCAGCACGAACGATATCGCTGAACTGGCTGCAAGGGAACATTTGTCGAAGCGGACGCAGAAAGCGGACTAGCGGATGCAACAATCCAGTTGGTAAGTGGACAAGTTCGCCCCCCCCCCACTCCACCGTAGACAATGCACTGGCTGCGCACCTGGACCCACCCGCCAGCCACACACCTGCTTCCTACTATGACCTGATTTCCAGATCTGCTGATCTGATCCCTTCATCGGCTGACAGTAGTTTGTGTGGCGGATCGTCACATCGCAGAGACGGGGACTGGATGTTTTGGCAGGCCACACACGAGGACTGGGTGTTTGTCAGGCTACAGACGGGGACTGGATTATTGGCAGGCCACACACGAGGACTGGGTGTTTGTCAGGCTACAGACGGGGACTGGATGTTTGGCAGGCCACACACGAGGACTGGGTGTTTGTCAGGCTACAGACGAGGACTGGATGTTTGGCAGACCACACACGAGGACTGGTTGGTTATTGGTTTTTACGACACGTCGACCGTTGAGTCATATAGCGTCGCCAATCTCTCACGCCGATTGGTCGCGGGCGAAGAGTAGCGACAGGTGAGACTCGAACCCACAATCTTTCCATTGTGAGACGAGCATCTTACCCCTAGACCACTCGTCCCCACAGACGAGGACTGGATTATTGGTAGGTGACATGCTGGGACTGTGTGTTTGGTCGCCTCACTGCACGTGTGCACCATTAGCGCCAGCTGACACGTGACGTCAGAGGAGGCAGGTGACGAGACGACCGCCGTGACCACCACCTACCGTCGGGACTCTCCACGTCGTCCAGCCGACGTTGACACCGCGTGCCGTCGTGGCCCAGGGGGCAGAGGCATTGCACCCAGTGTCGCCGCTGTCTGTCGCACCGAACAGGTCACGTGCCGCCCAGTCAGCGGTCAGCGGTCAGGTCACCAACCGACACATGAGCACACCAAGGGTGGAGGGGACACATGGTCAGAGAGAGAGAGAGAGAGAGAGAGAGAGAGAGAGAGAGAGAGAGAGAGAGAGAGAGAGAGAGAGAGAGAGAGAGAGAGAGAGAGAGAGAGAGAGAGAGAGAGAGAGAGAGAGAGAGAGAGAGAGAGAGAGAGAGAGAGAGAGAGAGAGAGAGAGAGAGAGAGATAGAGAGATATATATATATATATATATATATATATATATATATATATATATATATATATATATATATATATATATATATATATATATATATATATATATATATATATATATATATATATATATATATATATATATATATATATATATATATATATATATATATATATATATATATATATATATATATATATATATATATATATATATATATATATATATATATATATATATATATATATATATATATATATATATATATATATATATATATATATATATATATATATATATATATATATATATATATATATATATATATATATATATATATATATATATATATATATATATATATATATATATATATATATATATATATATATATATATATATATATATATATATATAGAGAGAGAGAGAGAGAGAGAGAGAGAGAGAGAGAGAGAGAGAGAGAGAGAGAGAGAGAGAGAGAGAGAGAGAGAGAGAGAGAGAGAGAGAGAGAGAGAGAGAGAGAGAGAGAGAGAGAGAGAGAGAGAAAGAAGGGGGGGTGGAGGGTGGGATGGAGGGAGAGAGAGAGAGGGGGGAGGGATGGAGGGAGGGAGAGAGACGAATTTATGTGGTCGGTGAGACAATCAGCCATGGAGCAAGTCACATGCCATTAGGCTTCAAGGGAAGAAGGATATTGTTTAAGTGTAGTTCAATCTTCGGATATACAATCTGTCTCCTGTGGTGAAGGTCGAAATCACGGGACAACCATCATTCTGCTGACATCAATGTTAAGTAGCTAAACTTAGTCTGTGAAGTCCCTGAACATTACGCTTCATTCAGGTTTTGCGAATGGCTAGGTAAGTACATTGTAGCACATATTCCTTATAATTACCATTTAGCGATAGCCAATGGAATCAGCCATCCTTTCCACAGCAATCAATAATTTTCCATTCAACACCATAAGTTTGTATAGCCTTAAATTGATGGAAACTCACCCCGCCCTCACACACCTGCGATATGCGATATGCGACCTGTTACCTTGTTGCTGTCTGAACACTGAACTCAACCGTCCGTAACTACAAGCTGAATATCACAGGAGCCCAGACGTGAGCATATTGCAAACCAGTTCTGCCTGGCCGTGTATTTCCCGAGACTGACCTGCATTTGCCGGCGTTCTGACAGGGATTGATGTCGTTGGTTGGATCACACAGTGGGCCGTATTCACAGCCCTTGCCGTGGAAGCCGGGCCGGCACCGGCAGTAGAACGTGCTGGAGAAGATAGTAGTGCTCAGTGACAGTAGAACATGATGGAGCAGATGGTGGCTCAGTGACAGTAGAACATGATGGAGCAGATGGTGGCTCAGTACACTGGTTACCAGCGCCGAGCCCGTGAACAGTTCTCACCCACTACGGGAGTTGTTTGGTGAGGTGATGGCGCTGGTGTTGACACACATGTCGGGTACTTGGGCTTGACAACAGCCACCGCAAGGGTTATGTATGCGAATCTAAGGCCAGATTGCCAGCCCGGCCTAACACCGAATGAACACTGCGCGAACAACGCGGACTTAGTTTTATTGATTGAGCAGTCCAGACCCGTCACTCACGCACTCAGTGCCGATACCACTACTGGTATCACTACAGTCCGGACCCGTCACTCACACACCCAGTGCCGATACCACTACTGGTATCACTACAGTCCAGACCCGTCACTCACGCACTCAGTGCCGATACAACCACTGGTATCACTACAGTCCAGACCCGTCACTCACGCACTCAGTGCCGATACCACCACTGGTATCACTACAGTCCAGACCCGTCACTCACGCACTCAGTGCCGATACAACCACTGGTATCACTACAGTCCAGACCCGTCACTCACACACCCAGTGCCGATACCACTACTGGTATCACTACAGTCCGGTCTGGTCACTCACACACCCGGTACCGATACCACTACTGGTATCACTACAGTCGACCCGTCACTCACGTAACTGGTATCACTACAGTCCTCCCGGTCACTCACACACCCAGTGCCGATACCACTACTGGTATCACTACAGTCCGGACCCGTCACTCACGCACTCAGTGCCGATACCACTACTGGTATCACTACAGTCCGGACCCGTCACTCACGCACTCAGTGCCGATACCACTACTGGTATCACTACAGTCCGGACCCGTCACTACCACGCACTCAGTGCCGATACAACCACTGGTATCACTACAGTCCACGACCAGCCGATCACTACAGTCCGGCTGGTCCCACCCAGTGCCGATACCACTACTGGTATCACTACAGTCCGGACCCGTCACTCACGACCAGTCACTACAGTGGACCCGTCACACACCCAGTGCCGATACCACCACTGGTATCACTAAGTCCGGACACACCCAGTGCCGATACCACTACTGGTATCACTACAGTCCGCACTCACACCCCAGTGCCGATACCACTACTGGTATCACTACAGTCCGGTCTGGTCACCACACCCTGTATCACTACAGTCCGGACCCGTCACTCACGCACTCAGTGCCGATACAACCACTGGTATCACTACAGTCCAGACCCGTCACTCACACACCCAGTGCCGATACCACTACTGGTATCACTACAGTCCGGTCTGGTCACTCACACACCCAGTACCGATACCACTACTGGTATCACTACAGTCCGGACCCGTCACTCACGCACTCAGTGCCGATACCACTACTGGTATCACTACAGTCCGGACCCGTCACTCACACACCCAGTGCCGATACAACCACTGGTATCACTACAGTCCGGACCCGTCACTCACACACCCAGTGCCGATACCACTACTGGTATCACTACAGTCCGGTCTGGTCACTCACACACTCACTGCCAATACTACCACTGACACCATCACTATGCTGCTACCACTACCCATGGCGTTCTACAAACCAAAGTTCCCAAAGGGCGCGCTTCAGCACGTCCTTCTCGCCCGTCGTTGCAACACAAAACCAGATCAGCGACTCGCACGGTAACATCACACGTGCTGAAGAATATGTTCAGCGGGGCATGTGGTTTGTGCATCACATAAGAAGCTACTCGGAGTCGGAACAGCACAACAATGACGTCTGCTTGAGGAGAGCGGCGTCGGCTTAAATTGGGGGCAGACAACTGTAGCGGCCGTCAGTCTACACCTGTATGTGGTTGTGCTTACCCCTTTTGTATCGCAATGCATGCATTCGTTTCCTTGGAACGTACATCTGGCATACGCATGCTCATCCACAATAGGGCTCATTGTACCGTACTAGTGCACGCCGAGACCAGATAGACGTGGCCAGGAATAGGGCTCATTGTACCGTACTAGTACACGCCGAGACCAGATAGACGTGGCCAGGAATAGGGCTCATTGTACCGTACTAGTACACGCCGAGACCAGATAGACGTGGCCAGGAATAGGGCTATTTTCGTACTAGTACACGCGGAGACCTAAATTTGCTGACGATATCAAACTGGTAGGAATGGCTAACAATAACATCAATGTATAAGAATTCCGGTAGACAAAGAGGACCAAAAAATGTTGGCTGATAAATGTCAGCCGTCTTTCAACTATGCTAAGAGTAATGTTATGCATCTGGGGTCTGCAGGTGGTACATTTAGCTATGCATTGGATGGTAGGGAAACTAGATATCATTAAAGAGAAAACACTCCTACCAAAAGTAATTTTGGGAACACAGCAGTAGACACAGTAGCACTAGTTCTGCAGAAGGTTGGCAGCTGAACACGTAATCAAATCTCAATCCTGGACCCAACTGGATGGTTGGCGCATTCCTGGTGGGCGCGTGCCAACTTTCCTGACGCGCCATGTCTCTGGGATGAAACAGCGTCAGCGTTGCTGAGAACTCGCTAGCACATATGCAAACACCAAGTGAGTACACGGCAACCTGAGCAGCCGGGCATCTCGTGTCAACTGGGAATTGTCACAACGGTCACCGCTCCGTACTTGCCGCAACACGCCACACGTCATGTCGCCGTACACATGTCACCAGCGACAAGTGGCAGCTGGTGGTCACGTGACATCTCCGTCAGCTGGTGGGCACGTGACATCATCGTCAGCTGATAGTGACGTGTCGTATCGGTCGCGACCGGCGGCTGGACGTCAGCTGATGGTCACGTGACACCTGTGCCGGCCGCCGCAGCTCGGGCGGTCGGACTGCCGAGAGCCGCCGGTTTGAGGCCCCCTGGCCGGGCCGGTGGGCGTGTGACGGAAGCAGCCGATTTGAGGCCCCCTGGCCGGGTCGGTCGGCAGGTGACGAAGACGCCGATTTGAGGCCCCCTGGCCGGGTCGGTCGGCAGGTGACGAAGCCGCCGATTTGAGGCCCCCTGGCCGGGCCCGTCGGCAGGTGACGGAGCCGCCGGTTTGAGGCCCCCTGCCCGGGCCGGTCGGCGTGTGACGGAGGCCGCCGATTTGAGGCCCCCTGGCCGGGTCGGTCGGCAGGTGACGGAAGCCGCCGGTTTGAGGCCCCCTGGCCGGGCCGGCCGGAGTGTGATGGAAGCCGCCGGTTTGAGGCCCCCTGGCCGGGCCGGTCGGCAGGTGACGGAAGCCAGGCACGGTGTCGTCGCACCACTGCACTATAGTTTTGGCCTCTCACACCACACTTCCCAGCAGTGACGGCCGGCCGGGGCTGCACGCTCACAGTACACAGTACGCTCGCTAGAAGCGCGGCTGTGGCTGGCGCGCCGGAAACGCCTCGCTTCCCGGTCGGTACATTGGTGCAGCAGTGGCGACGTTTGGTGTATGCACTGACTAAACCGAACCGGATATCCAGATGACCCGATGACCGGGTGACCTGACGGGTCACTGGGGATGGTGGTGGTTAGCACGAAGACATTCCTGGCGGAGGGAATTCAGCAACTTTTTTTCCCAGATACATTTTTGACTGGTGTTACACAATCAATACGAGAGATTTAGTGTACTGTTTTCCATCTCCTTCACCGTGTGTCGGTACCATAATTACGATTCGATAAACTGTCACAGCGTCTCTGACGTGGGGGATTTCTCCGCGTGTTGTCTATGGAACTGTGTGGTGTTTTTCGAAGATATCAGCCGCAAATATATATCCTGTATCGTGCTAACAAGGATATAAAAAATAGATATGTACCATGTGTCGTGCTAGCCAAGATATGAAAAATGATGCAGTTTGAATGGAAATGCGTACCATACCAGCATAGTACACGATACTTGCCATTTTTAATAACGGCATCTTGGGGGTTGGGGGCGCTGGAGAATAGATATAGATGCTGTCATGCTGGTTTGGATGTTATACCATTTGATGCATCATATCACATTAACCCAGGAGGTATTAGTAGCCAGTGCTGATTTAAATTAACATCAGCTTAGTTCCGTCACCAATATTTGGAATGATAATTATCTCTTCCAATGTCGATTTAGCATGACAATAACAATTGATTTATCCATATAGCAATATAACATAGCAACTCACAAGCATTAGACGTTTTGTGAGGCGAGAAAACCATTCCAGATTCAGTTTTTTAGGTCGATTCGGTGTTCAGATAGCGGATGCGAATATGGCATCGTTTTCAGTGACACCAAACTGATCTTGCCAGTTGTTGGGTTACCATAGCGGGTGCAAGAATATCACGGTATGCACAGGGTGCCTTCTTCTGTTCGACCATCCTGAATAACCTCAACCCTATATTGACTATGTTGTTGAGTGGCTAAACTCCACCCCATCCCATAGTGCAGACTTAGTGAGACCTTGGTGTGCCACGTAGCCTTCAAGTAAAATGGAATGCAAGAGACCGTGTCGGGTGGGGCAGTCGTTGGACGGGACCGTGTCGGGTGGGGCAGTCACTGGACGGGACCGTGTCGGGTGGGGCAGTCGTTGGACGGGACCGCGGGGGGCGCGGACCGTGTCGGGTGGGGCAGTCGTTGGACGGGACCGTGTCGGGTGGGGCAGTCGTTGGACGGGACCGTGTCGGGTGGGGCAGTCATTGGACGGGACCGTGTCGGGTGGGGCAGTCATTGGACGGGACCGTGTCGGGTGGGGCAGTCATTGGACGGGACCGTGTCGGGTGGGGCAGTCGTTGGACGGGACCGTGTCGGGTGGGGCAGTCGTTGGACGGGACCGTGTCGGGTGGGGCAGTCGTTGGACGGGACCGTGTCGGGTGGGGCAGTCGTTGGACGGGACCGTGTCGGGTGGGGCAGTCGTTGGACGGGACCGTGTCGGGTGGGGCAGTCGTTGGACGGGACCGTGTCGGGTGGGGCAGTCGTTGGACGGGACCGTGTCGGGTGGGGCAGTCGTTGGACGGGACCGTGTCGGGTGGGGCAGTCGTTGGACGGGACTGTCGGGTGGGGCGTTTGTGTTGGCGGGACCGTGTCGGGTGGGGCAGTCGTTGGACGGGACCGTGTCGGGTGGGGCAGTCGTTGGACGGGACCGTGTTGGGTGGGGCAGTCGTTGGACGGGACCGTGTCGGGTGGGGCAGTCGTTGGACGGGACCGTGTCGGGTGGGGCAGTCGTTGGACGGGACCGTGTCGGGTGGGGCAGTCGTTGGACGGGACCGTGTCGGGTGGGGCAGTCGTTGGACGGGACCGTGTCGGGTGGGGCAGTCGTTGGACGGGACCGTGTCGGGTGGGGCAGTCACTGGACGGGACCGTGTCGGGTGGGGCAGTCGTTGGACGGGACCGTGTCGGGTGGGGCAGTCGTTGGACGGGACCGTGTCGGGTGGGGCAGTCGTTGGACGGGACCGTGTCGGGTGGGGCAGTCGTTGGACGGGACCGTGTCGGGTGGGGCAGTCGTTGGACGGGACCGTGTCGGGTGGGGCAGTCGTTGGACGGGACCGTGTCGGGTGGGGCAGTCGTTGGACGGGACCGTGTCGGGTGGGGCAGTCGTTGGACGGGACCGTGTCGGGTGGGGCAGTCGTTGGACGGGACCGTGTCGGGTGGGGCAGTCGTTGGACGGGACCGTGTCGGGTGGGGCAGTCGTTGGACGGGACCGTGTCGGGTGGGGCAGTCGTTGGACGGGACCGTGTCGGGTGGGGCAGTCGTTGGACGGGACCGTGTCGGGTGGGGCAGTCGTTGGACGGGACCGTGTCGGGTGGGGCAGTCGTTGGACGGGACCGTGTCGGGTGGGGCAGTCGTTGGACGGGACCGTGTCGGGTGGGGCAGTCGTTAGACGGGACCGTGTCGGGTGGGGCAGTCGTTGGACGGGACCGTGTCGGGTGGGGCAGTCGTTGGACGGGACCGTGTCGGGTGGGGCAGTCGTTGGACGGGACCGTGTCGGGAGTCGGGTGGGGCAGTCATTGGACGGGACCGTGTCGGGTGGGGCAGTCGTTGGACGGGACCGTGTCGGGTGGGGCAGTCGTTGGACGGGACCGTGTCGGGTGGGGCAGTCATTGGACGGGACCGTGTCGGGTGGGGCAGTCGTTGGACGGGACCGTGTCGGGTGGGGCAGTCGTTGGACGGGACCGTGTCGGGTGGGGCAGTCGTTGGACGGGACCGTGTCGGGTGGGGCAGTCGTTGGACGGGACCGTGTCGGGTGGGGCAGTCGTTGGACGGGACCGTGTCGGGTGGGGCAGTCGTTGGACGGGACCGTGTCGGGTGGGGCAGTCGTTAGACGGGACCGTGTCGGGTGGGGTAGTCGTTGGACATTCGATTTCTTCGAAATGTTTCCCTAGGTCGCCAGGCACAG